>JACTAT010000077.1:259361-333114 GCA_014526335.1 Chrysaora quinquecirrha | reverse complement strand
TAAAACTAAGCAATATGTATCGATTCTTTGAGCAATATTTTTGCTAACGAATCTACCAATCAAAAAGAAGATCGTTGCTTTGAATAACTTTATCACAACGATCTTTTTATCAAACAACTTTGTTAGCTAGAATATTAGAATTTTGCTCCCTCAATCCGCCTTGCGTCGAGTGACGCACTGAGCAGCGGGATTGAGTGGAGTTGTGGTGAATCAGGAGCGGAATGAGAGAAGTCGAGCCGAAATTAACACGCATACAATCGCATACTGGGCCCACCCGACTGTTGTACATGTAACTTTCTTTTTCGTTAATTAATCAAAACATAGAATGCATACCATTTTTTACGCCTTTTAAGCGAAAAGCGCAAAGTGCTCCAGTGTGCAGTGGATTTTTCAAAGCTATTTGCTTACAATAAGGCAACACACCCAATATGCTGCGTCAGCAAAAATTCAAATAGGAACGAGACAATATATCGACCAATTTCGGTCATAAAGACATGGTTTTCTTATTTCGTATTTAAGTTTTCGCCCGAATCAATATATTTTCATATGCATTACGGATTCTTGTGTAAGAAGAACTTTTAAAAGAAACACCAGGCAGAATATTTTTGCCATCAAGATTTTTGCCATCTCCGAGACGATTTGAGATAATTTGAGATATGCACAAGTTAAGTTCACCAGATTGAAGCCTTTGCCTACGCATTTTGAACACGTTTTTGAAAAGAGTAAGGGGGTAATAAGTTGGTGAAAAATTGCCTCGTGCATAAGAAACAGGTAGCTACCCTTTTTCAAAAATTGAAGCAAGGGTTTTATTTGAAAAGCGTATATCAGCGAATCTCAATACATTGGCTGGCCTTATCGTAACAGTAGCTAAGTAAATGCAGATAAACAAAAAAAATTTCCACGATCCAATTAAAATCTATCTTGTGCTTTGACTATATCGCTAAATGTCGCTATATCTCTTAGTGTGCATGTTCTGTGCTTTTTCGTCGACTCATTTTTGGCCTGAAATGACAAGAAAGCATTTCGTTTAACAAAAAGCCTTGTCGGAATTTGAATAAGTTTTTTGTAATTTAGTGTTAGCAAATTCTTAAACACGCAAAATGCGCAAACTGTATCGTAAACAAGAAAGGTAATGGGCAAAACTCGATAGTCGACACACAGCACTTGGAGGTTCGTGATGTCATAAGCCCACAGGGTCACCGTTTATTAAGGGTAAAAACCGCACCAAATACAACGGAAACCTATTTTTGCAAAATTCGTATACTCTCAAAAAAGCGTGTTGTCTTCAATATATAAAATAACGGCAACTGCTACATGTCGCAAGCATTGTTTCCCTTATGCAGTAGTGATGGAAAGATAGCATTTACCTCTGTGGAATTTTGCAGGTTTTGCAGAGACGTAACGATATGTCGTCGTCAACATCAAAGAATGATAAATTTCAATGTTGTGATGGAAACATTAATGTGGCATACTACAAAGTGGAGGGATGTTTTTGCCAGGTGTCAATGTGGGGAGAGGGGTAATCGTCCAGCCAACCCCAAAGTCCACTTATTGCTAAGAGGTTGCAGCACCAATTCTTTGAGTATACAGTTTATTCCAGCGTCATTCAGGGAATAAGTTAACAAATTTCTATTTTGAGAATCTACTAAAAAACTGCACTTCTAAAATACAATGGAAGATGAGCTAAAAAGAAAGAAATACAGCATGGATGGCTAAGTTCTATGAATATTACTCTTCATTGAGCATTTTGTAGCCCCTCTGAATTGGACATTAGGTATAAAATTTATTGAACATATTAACCCTACGAAGGCTGAGGGGCGGGTAGAAATATACAGACATAATTTCTAAGCCACTGAGAGTTTCTCAATGAAACTATCCAAGTTTTCTAAAAATCTAATCAGGGATATATTAGTGAAACTTTTTTATTGCGGAGAACTCATTTGATGACGTCATCATTTCTCCTTATATGGTAAAAATTGAATTATCAGTTTCTATGACAATATTGCTCCTGCACACCGTGACATGTTCTATGATATAGGTGCATTCCCTGTCTATATTGCTGCATGCAATAAGAAAACTTTAGAAGGCCGTGTGACCTCAAACATAACGTCCTGAATTCTCTGCGATTTATTAGCATGACGTCAAAAATTGCATAGGTCAGCAAAACGAAGTCACGTGAGAGACCCGTTCGAATGTCAAAGAGATGAAGAAGACTTATTCCCTGAAGTAGACTTATTCCCTGAGTCCAAGTTATCGCTCATGAAACCGAGGCTAACACTTAAATGAGATCGCTCATTCAAAATGAGTATTGCGGTTTGGTGTGCGTCTAGTGGGCATAGTTGTAGCAAGGTGTCGGGTTGTTGGAGCAGCGGAAACTAACGACTCAGGTTATAAGTCTATATAATCCTGCCAAGTTTCATGGACCTTCCAGCTATATATGATTAAAGAAGCCCAGCCGTTGTACGTTTAACAGGATTAACTGATGTAACTGAAAGTCGAGAGATGCAGGGCGAAACCAGAAACTGGAACCTATTAGTAAAATCTTATTGAGCCAAAGGGGCACTTTTACTGATGGGAAATATTGTGTCATCTGGTGGGATAATGCAAGGGCCTAATCTTGGGGACCGTGGGGATTTTTCCCACCAGTTTGTATGTTTAAAGAACCCCTAGTGTCATTTTTTAAGTACATACTGTACTTGAATAGTAAAATCGGTATAAATTCTTTGAACTTACCATAGATAAATTTAAATTGTATCCTATCAATGTCACAAAAGTTCCATAAAACTATCTTAGTGCCAATCGGAGGAAATTCTGCTCTGCCAGAAAAGAGGCTAAAATAGATCGATTTTGGCCTAAAAGGCAAGGCTATACTAAGACAAAATCGCCAAAAATAAATAAACTTATTAGTTTCTTATTTTTGGGCCTCTTTTGAGGCACTTGTAGTTCAAAAAGTTCCTTAATAGTTCCTTAATTTTAACTGCACATACAGTGGTCTTAACAATAAAAGAGAGACACTTGCATGTGAGCAAAGCTCGAGACTACTCAAAATAACACTGGATACATGCTTAACGTACAATTTATGTGATTTTCGACTGCAAATGAATGAAACCGGCTTTCTAATTCTTGATTATTTGCAGTGATAAAAGTATTCAATATTCAAAAGTTCCCTAATGATTTTCTCTTTAGTAGTATAAGTTCTTTAAATTTTTGGGGTTTCTACATGCAGGTTCCTTATAAAGTGGTTCTTTATAAAAAAAGCGTGTATTGCCGGCCAAAAAGTCACAGAACCCTAATGCATAATCCGTGCAGGCACATGCAACCTGTACCTACCTTAAGGCCTGGCTAAACTAGGAGACATGTCACGCGCGACATTGATGTTCCCTCGGTGCCACCCAGTTAAACCACCTCGGATACTTTGTAGCTCGCGACAAAATTTGTAGCAAGAGACACGCAAATGTATCCGTGAGACAACAGAAACATTTCTTGTCTCCGTGACATTCAAATGACTCGGGTGACATGTTGCTCGCTTGTCACTCACATGTTTAGCCACCCTCGGAGACACGCCGAATACATTGTAGCGCACGACAAGTCTCCTAGTTTAGAAATTTTAAAAGGAACAAAATATTTACAAAAAATATCAAATAATAAAATATTAAAATATTAATTTTGTAATAAATAATGAACAAATCAATCACAATTCATATTTTTCTCTCATCATGTCACACAAAAGAGTGATATGTTTCAAAATAAAATTTGTCTCGCAGGATCATTCAAATTGAATCAGTAGCAAAAACCCAAAAACTGAGCGACAAAAATGATTCGTAAATAATTTACCAAACGCAAATCAATTTCGAAATGCTACTTCGACAGATGATAGCCACAGAACTAAAATTTACCAGTTATTGCCTGTCAGATTTTTGGAAAAATAAGGTTAATGGGCTTTCGCCAATGGTCGTCTCAGCTCCGAAATGCAAATCAGTGGTGATTTCCAAGTCATATATCAAAGGGAGGCTCCAGGGGCAACGTCAAAAAAGAGGGAGTGTGTTCCTTTGTTTCTCAAAACGTCAAATACAAATAAAGCACACATAGAATGGCCAGGGAGACTTTCAAAAGCACTATAAATGCAAAATCGTTTGGGGGCACAGCAAGAATCAGATACAATCTCCCCTGAGCTCCCCGCCCCCGTAGAAATCACCAATGATCCATACCTCATAAGCTCTCGCCCCATTTAAATTTAGAAACCAAATTATGGCATCGGATCAGATGGAAACAACGAAAAGATTAAACCGATATGTTGCAAATGATTGTCATATATTCTACCCCCCCCCCCCAAGAAACGGGGGATTAAATGTAATATGGAATAGACCAATAGCTAAAAAAGTTAAAAAAGACTTCATTCATATCTTTTAACTTTACACATACATTACATATTTTCTATCAGTGGGCCTATAAGAACAACCTTTTAAGAAAAACTAGGCTGAAATTTGGTTGAAGACTTTATGTCATCTCCGATTTGAGATACGTAAAATCCCGGGGCGAGGTACTTAATATTTTTTGGGCAGTGGGGACATGGGTATCGTTTTTCATGATTTTGGTATAAACATGGGTCTTCATTTTCTGAAAATTGGTATAAGTAAGGGTTTCATTTGCCTCAAAATCGGTATCAACTCTAATTTTCGTTTGTTTTCACTTTTCTTGGTGAAGTTTGATTCGAACTGCAACTGACATATTATACCACCTTTAAGCATATAAAGTAGTGTAGCTGTTAATATTTTCGTATAATTTGGGTATATTTTTTTTAGAAATTTGGTATAAATATGGGTATGCATTTGGTTGTTCGGGCGGCACGTCCCTGTCCGAAACTTAGTCAAGTACCCCCCACCTCGAAGGGCACAAGTAAAGCTCGCCAGAATGAAGCCCTTGCCCAGTATTTCAAGGATTTCAAGCAAAGCAACATTATGCAAGCATGTTTGCAAAAAGGGTTATGGGGCAATGAGTTAGTGAACAATTGCTCCGAGTTCGAGAATAAGAAACAGGCAGGAAGAAATAGAAGCTATGTGTTTTTTCAAAAATGTATCAGTGAATCTCATAAGTGTGCATACAACTTAAATCGCATGTTTAAAGGAAATACACTAAGATACACCATAGTTCGGCTCACTCACTGAAAAAAATGTCGTTGAACTAATTAAACTCTATCTTGTGCTTTGACGATATCACTAAACATGTCTCGATTAAATCTTTCAATTAAGTGTGCAAGTTCTGTACTTGCTCTTTGATTCATTTCTGACCTAGAATGACGAGAAGCATTTCATTAACAATGAGCTAAAGTCAGGGGCGAAGCAACAAACAAAGTTTTGGGGGGCATTGAGTTAAAATTTGCCGACAGAACTGTGTGGCTTATATACCCACACCCATTTTTTCACCGTGCTTTTTCTGATAATTATCATGAATCCTAATTTAAAACACAAGACTCTAACTTTTTTTTCAATAATCTATTTCCTTTTCGTTTGCATTTTATGGTTGATTTAATTACTTCATCGATCTTTTCAAAAAGATTTTACGTGTCATTTTAACAAGCTAACGCATACAGAACTTAGCCTTATAAGGTTGGAAGATAGAGACCGAAAGTGACGCAGATATTCAATGATATTATTTCTCGTTTTATTACTCTTATTTAATGGAATATCTATTATTGCAACCTAGCTTCTACGCATCTTATTCAAAAACGCCGAGCAAGAGAAACCCAATCTCCAGACATTATCATTTGCCGACGTTTGCAACATTGGAGAGGTACAGCGCCCCTGTATCCCCTTTGGCGACGCCCCTAGACAAAGTACATTTAGGTTAAAACAGAATTAGTTTTTCGCAATTTTAGATTAGCAAATTTTTAGTGAAACCGAGGCTAGCACTTAAATGAGATCGCTCACTCAAAATAAGTGTAGCGGGTGGGGTGTGTGTGTAGTGGATGTAGTTGTAGCGGGGTGTCCGGGTGGTGGAGGAGCGGAAACTAACGACTCGGGTAATAAGTCTATATAATCCTGCCAAGTTTCATGGGCCTCCCAGCTATATATGACTAAAAAGTCCCAGCCTTTGTAGGGTTAACATCAGGAATACATTCGGAACACTGAAATGGACAGTATGGCAATGGGGACCGTGGGGATTTCCCCACTATTTTCTATGTTAAAAATTCCCCTTAGTGTCATTTCTTTGAGTACTTGAATAGTTCAATCAAAGATCGTGGAAATGAGACGCTCTTTGGTGTAACCAATTTAAAGTCTTTTAGCTTACCGGCATAGATGAATTTAAAATGTGTCCTATTATTAGACTCTCCACAGGTTTCCCATAGAAGTATCTTGGTGCCAATTTCAGGAAATGCTGCTCCTCCTAATGGATGTGCACAAGAACCACTTGAAATGTGTTTCATAGAGAAACTAGCTGTTTGCTCAAACCTCGCATTGGCATCGTTGCAGTTAGATGTGAGGCTCAGTGGTGCCAAATTGGCTCCGGATGAGGCAATACATTTCCCGGACGGAATGTGTTTCAAGGCTTTTGTTGATGTCAAGGTGAATTTTTCATCGCAGGACGTATTTAGGTACAAAATGTTGTCAGATGCTCGCAGTGAAACACATAAGCCACCCCAATGTCTTATAAAGAATGTGTCTAATGAAGAAATATAAGAAAAAGTTGCATCACTTGTATTAAAACAGAGCTTGGAAAAATTGTTATTACAAATCTTGTCTTGAAAATAATTTTCAATGTTATCATCTCGAGTAATGTCGTCTGTCCACTAATGACGTCCTCCGCTTTACTGAATATCCTCCACTCTGCTGCACACCCTCTCCACTGTACTGCGTTGACATTACCCGGGGTAGTTATGACTTCGCTAAATCTCGAATTCCAAATGATCACCACGGACGGTCAAAAGATGGGACATACACGCTTTCTTTATAAAGACCCACTTTGTAAGGAACCAACAAGTAGAAGGTCGAACAATTTAAAGAACTTATAAAATTGCTGCAAACAATCGATGTAAACTGTATGTTATGCATGCATCAACTACATACTTCCTTGGGTAGTTTTTAGCCTACAAAGAAGTCTCTTTACGAAAGAAGAGTTTAAGCCTACAAACAAGGACGAAGGCTAATAACTTATAGCTTTGCTTTCATAAAAATGTCCCTTTATAATAGTAATAATTATAGCCATGGCAACAAATACGTAGTTAAAATTAAGGAACTAAAGGAACTTTCGGTACTTCAGTTCAATCAAGAGGTCCAAAAAATAAGGAACTTTAGGAACTATCCCTTGAACTAGGTTCTTTATAAAATAAAAAGCGTGCAAATGCAATTTTAGGAAACATACATTAGAGTCCGTACCAACCTTGATCGGCTTCACTGTTCTCATTTGCCGGATCTGGAATATCTTTCACCTTTTGCCAAATCTTCATCTTCTTGCCTTCATCCTTCACATTATCCTTGCTTTCAAGTTGATAGAGAGTATTATCTTCGGTATTGACAGCAACAAAATTGCATCGATTTTGCAAACTGCATTGATGGAATTCTTTCGTGAAGAGGCTTGATACGCTTGCAGGTTTACCATCATCAATGTCTTCATCATCATCTGAGATCTTCTGATAAAATGTCCCAGAAGTCAAGACATTGCTTGCAACATAAGCGGCAAAATGCCAATGTCACAAGAACAGCAGAATTGCTCTTGATGTTAGCCATCATCTTGTCTTTTGTTCTTCTTGCTTTGCAGTAGCAGGAATGTCTGACTGGAGGACTGAGTGAAAAGCCGTTTTCTAATTGTATTGACTTTTTAAAGATGAGTGAAGAATATCCCATTAAAATTAATGTATTCTATTTGAAATGTAACCAGCAAAAGAGCGGTCATTATTTGAATAGGAATTCCTCAGAAACGGTTTTCTTTCAAATGAATCTCTCGTAATGCTACTTTTGATAAGTGCTTGCAGCGTCAATAGCATTAAAAAAAGATGAGTTGACATTTTTTGTTAAAACTAAGCAATATGTATCGATTCTTTGATGGTCCATTTACGCCCCAGGCGTAAATGATGATTAATGCGAAGGTCTCGGTTCTACTCCTCTCGCATTCAGCCATGTGCTTGGCATTCAGCCATTAGAAACACTGATGATTGGTGTTTGCAATGTTTTGTTAGATAACTAACTGGTGGATTAAATTTATATATCAATGCTGTGTTTAATTTACGAAGGATCTTTTTCTGCTACATTGGTACTGAATTCCTACGTTGTGGCTGTGTTTGTTAGAAACTGAACTGTGGAAACTTGTCCGAGCCAGAAGCCACCGCCAAGAAAGCTGGGCCTAGGCTGTTTGAAAGAGTCGAAGGCTAGAATAATTCTGTTACTAATTTTCAAGCATGCAATCACCATACTCAACCGTGATCCACTAACAATCAACACAAAGAGTACAAGTTGGAAATATACGATAATATGTGATATCAAATTTAACTCGTTGGAGTAATGGCATCTGGCATGGCGCCAAAACCAAGGAAGGAAGGAAGGGAAAGAAAGGGAAGACACGGGAGATGAGTATGCTCGAACTGAGATGGCAACAGTATGAGTTTTGAGTTCAAGGAAAGCTTCTGCATAAGGTCGAGGATATATGGGAAGTATTGTTTTGTTTAGAATTCCTTTATAACCGTGACGACAAAAAAAAAAAAAACCCACAACGCACTTTGACTTTCAAGTTTCATTTCAAGCTGAGATGCACAGAAAAATCTGTAGGGTCCCCGCATGCATTAGGAGTTGGCGTGCATTCAGTTTGCACTGTTTGCAGTGCAGGCACTGTCCACCATCTGAGATGGAGATTTTCAAGGACTTTCATCAGTAATCGACCATATAATAGTAGTCCCCCAGCATAGTTATTTTGTATTTTCGTTATAATGTGCTTCAAACAAAGATAAAATAGATGTCTCAGGCACCTTTCTTGACACCAGTGATTTCATGATTACACAGATGTATTGTTATCAGTTTGATTGCTGTTGGGCCTTATAATGTACAGCTATTGTGTAGTTGTAATGCAGGGTATTGTGTATCACCAACAATCCAGGCCCTTCATTGAAACCAAATGGCACTGAGCAAAGCGATTGCATGTCAATAAGCACATGGTTTTCACAGCTATGTTTAATACCAGAGGCGGCCATAAATTTTACTGTTCGGCAAAGTTGTACCAGTTCTTGCCAGTTGACTTCTCATTTATAGTGTATGTGCAGGGTTGGCTATTTGGGCGGTATTTTGGCGGGTTGGCCACCAAGAAGTTGGTGGCAGATTAGAATCAATAAACGATGTATCATTATTATTATCATATTGTAGTGAATTTGCCAAATACGATCCCAAATACTGCCAACCCTGTGTGTATTAGTGCCTCTTGTCTGCCTTAAAGACCGCCGCGCATTAATGGTCCATTTACGCCCCAGGCGTAAATGATGATTAATGCGAAGGTCTCGGTTCTACTCCTCTCGCATTCAGCCATGTGCTTGGCATTCAGCCATTAGAAGCACTGATGATTGGTGTTTGCAATGTTTTGTTAGATAACCAACTGGTGGATTAAATTTATATATCAATGCTGTGTTTAATTTACCCACCCACCCTCTCCTATGCATAATGCACTGGCTAGAGCAATAGTTCTAGTAGAAAATATGTACAATTCCTTTAATAAAACTAGATAATATCCTGAAGGAAATGTTGTCCTCCTCTCAAGGGGTTCATCCAATCATTGTTTCTACAACACATTCCCAGCATGGAAGCTGTTCCATTGGCATGTGTTCCTTAGGCTTGTCTTAACCTTTTTCTTTCCACAGGCTAATTGATTTCTTCACAGGTTAGTCAGAATTAAGGGTGAACATGAGGATCTAAACACGTTGACATTATACATCAAGTTGTCACACTAAAACAAACCCCATTCAATGGGTGATCAATTAGCTCAAAGTCAACAAGGTTTTGATTGTGTGAGAGTGAATGACACCGCATGTACAAAACTGTTTTGCTGAATAAGAGCAAAGTTCCCAATGATATTATCATGCGTACTGTGTCAGTAGCTGAGCCAGTTCAATAGCGGAATGAGGTCTATATTGTTTAAAGCTGCTAAAGCTGCATTGTACTCAATCTGTTTAAACGAGTTAGAAAAGGCTCAAATGTTATTATAAAGCCTTGTGAGTCAGTATCTACATGCTGACATAGCTCAATGTTAACTGAGGTTTATATCGTGTGAGGGTGAATGAAACTGTATGCCCAAAACTATTTTCCTGGACAAGCACAAAGTCCCAATTGTAAGTAGGCTAGAAGCAGAGTCATCCCTAAGGTTGTATGAGGTCCCGAATGAAATGCTAAAGCCTACCAAGTCAGTGGCTAGAAGCTGAGTTAGCTCAGCAGTTAAAAAAGGGTTGTAAGGAAATACAAAGGCCTACTGAGTCATTAGCAGCTGAGGCAGCTCACAAGTTGTATGTAGCATCTGATATGAAATAATAAAGCCTGCCGAGTCAGTGACCAAATGCCGAATCAACTCAAATGTCCAATAGGTTTCCAAGAGACTGGGCATACCCATACCCATGCCCATGCCCAGTTCCTACTAGGTCCAGGGCTTAAAGCTGGGTCCTCTCAAAGTGCTGAGTCAGCTCAAAAGTTGAATGAGGTTCCAAAGCAACATAAAGGCCTACTGAGTCAGTGTCCAGGAGCTGAGTCAGCTCACAAGTTGCATGAGGTTCCCAAGCAATATGAAGGCCTACTGAGTCAGTGTCCAGAAGCTGAGTCAGCTCAAATGTTGAATGAGGTTCCAAAGCAATATGAAGGCCTACTGAGTCAGTGTCCAGGAGCTGAGTCAGCCCAAAAGTTGAATGAGGTCGGAAAGCAATATGAAGGCCTACTGAGTCAGTGTCCAGAAGCTGAGTCAGCCCAAAAGTTGAATGAGGTCGGAAAGCAATATGAAGGCCTACTGAGTCAGTGGCAAAGAGCTGAGTCAGCTCAAAAGTTGAATGAGGTCGGAAAGCAATATGAAGGCCTACTGAGTCAGTGGCAAAGAGCTGAGTCAGCTCAAAAGTTGAATGAGGTCGGAAAGCAAGATGAAGGCCTACTGAGTCAGTGGCCAGGAGCTGAGTCAGCTCAAAGGTTGAATGAGGTTCCAAAGCAATATGAAGGCCTACTGAGTCAGTGTCCAGGAGCTGAGTCAGCCCAAAAGTTGAATGAGGTCGGAAAGCAATATGAAGGCCTACTGAGTCAGTGGCAAAGAGCTGAGTCAGCTCAAAAGTTGAATGAGGTCGGAAAGCAATATGAAGGCCTACTGAGTCAGTGGCCAGGGACTGAGTCAGCTCAAATGTTGAATGAGGTTCCAAAGCATAACGAAGGCCTAATGAGTCAGTGTCCAGTAGCTGAGTCAGCTCAAATGTTGAATGAGGTCGGAAAGCAATATGAAGGCCTACTGAGTCAGTGGCCAGGAGCTGAGTCAGCTAAAAAGGTTAAATGAGGTCGGAAAGCACTATGAAGGCCTACTGAGTCAGTGGCCAGGAGCTGAGTCAGCTCAAAGGTTGAATGAGGTTCCAAAGCATAGTGAAGGCCTACTGAGTCAGTGGCCAGGTGCTGAGTCAGCTCAAACGTTGAATGACGTTCCGTAGCAATATGAAGGCCTACTGAGTCAGTGGCCAGGGGCTGAGTCAGCTCAAAAGTTGAATGAGGTTCCGAAGCAATATGAAGGCCTACTGAGTCAGTGTCCAGGAGCTGAGTCAGCTCAAAAGTTGAATGAGGTCGGAAAGCAATATGAAGGCCTACTGAGTCAGTGGCCAGGAGCTGAGTCAGCTCAAAGGTTGAATGAGGTTCCAAAGCAATAGAAAGGCGTACGGAGTCTGTGGCTAGGAAATGAGTCAGCTCAAAGTTGAATGAGGTTTCAAAGCAATAGAAAGGCGTACTGAGTCTGTGGCTAGGAGATGAGTCAGCTCAAAGTTGAATGAGGTTCCAAAAGTAATAATTAAGCCTACTGAGCCAGGGGCTAAGTACCGAGTCCGCTAAAAGGTTGAATGTAGTTCCAATAGAAATACGAAAGCCTACTGAACGGGGTTCAAAAGATGATAACAACGCCCACAACAATCAGTTTCAAAGTGGTATGAAGCATCCGAAATGAAATAATTAAACCTTCTGAGTAGATTGCGAAGAGCCATGTCAGTTCAAGGTTGAATGAGGTCCCAATGAATAGTAAAGCCTACTGAGCCATGTGCTACGTCATCTCAAACGTTAAATGAGGTTTCCCAAATGAATTAAGCAGGCTTACTGTGTCAGCCGCTAATTTCACGGCTTGAATGATGTTATATTGTTTGATGGTGCATGAACTTGCACTGTACGATGTCTCTTGCACTGAGTTAGCACCACGTCTCTAATGTAATATAACAGTGCTTACCGTGTCGGAGTCCTCGATCCAAGTCAGTTCACAAGTTGGATCAAGTCTATATAGGGCCATATAGGGGTGGAGATTTGAAATTACGACAAAATCTGTTCTCTCAGTCTGCATAATTTCCTCACTGAAATAATCAAGCCAACGTGTTGTAGCTACGGGCCAAGTATGCATGAAGTACTACTGACCTTGAGGGCCCTTAAACATCCTGTCTATAAGTTCCCTCTATGTAATAACCTCCAGGCGGGCCGTGCTGAATAGATCTGTCTCCCGCATATGCAACATTTAAATGTGTTTCATTCAGTCAGACTCGTTGAAAATGAGGCGAATATATGTTCAAAAAGGTAACTGAAGATGACCTAGGATAGTTCGAAACATGTTTAACCGTTTAACCGTTTAAAAACTGTCGTTTTTTTCTTGTGAATTTCTTACTCATTTATTGAACATTCGAAATTTCGGAAATATTCAAGATGATCATGGTAAAGTTAGTCATGTAAGCGGGCTTGCCAGATCATCCCACAAAGTTGTTTTCCTCATATCTAGCGGTATAGCTCTACCAGAAACTTCAATTGCGAAACAGTTGTTTTAATATTGAATAAAACGCACAAACTAGTCCAAACCATATAATATTTCAGTCTTTGCAACGTTATGAAATACTAAGTCATAGTCCTTTTCTTTAAGTTTTAGCTACAGACATTACCTGTTGAAGCACTTTATCCGCAACGTTCGAAGGCAGTGAAATAGAAGGTCGTTATGCGAAAAGTTTTGCTGGAAAACCGGTAATGGTAGATTAGGACAGATCAGAGATCAGTTGGTCAAGAAGTTCCTTGTTGCAGGACGAAGAAGTTCTTGGATGAATATCTTGTCAAACGTACTAGTGAAGTTTTGCCAGTGGTGGAACTGTTAAACCAAGATTATAATGCCGAACTCTTAAACAATGTATGTTAAAAATTTTATAACAACAACAACAGTAATCTGGATCGTAGAAGGCGGGTTGGCCACCAAGAAGTTGGTGGCAGATTAGAATCAATAAACGATGTATCATTATTATTATCATATTGTAGTGAATTTGCCAAATACGATCCCAAATACTGCCAACCCTGTGTGTATTAGTGCCTCTTGTCTGCCTTAAAGACCGCCGCGCATTAAGCAATATTTTTGCTAACGAATCTACCAATCAAAAAGAAGATCGTTGCTTTGAATAACTTTATCACAACGATCTTTTTATCAAACAACTTTGTTAGCTAGAATATTAGAATTTTGCTCCCTCAATCCGCCTTGCGTCGAGTGACGCACTGAGCAGCGGGATTGAGTGGAGTTGTGGTGAATCAGGAGCGGAATGAGAGAAGTCGAGCCGAAATTAACACGCATACAATCGCATACTGGGCCCACCCGACTGTTGTACATGTAACTTTCTTTTTCGTTAATTAATCAAAACATAGAATGCATACCATTTTTTACGCCTTTTAAGCGAAAAGCGCAAAGTGCTCCAGTGTGCAGTGGATTTTTCAAAGCTATTTGCTTACAATAAGGCAACACACCCAATATGCTGCGTCAGCAAAAATTCAAATAGGAACGAGACAATATATCGACCAATTTCGGTCATAAAGACATGGCTTTCTTATTTCGTATTTAAGTTTTCGCCCGAATCAATATATTTTTATATGCATTACGCATTCTTGTGTAAGAAGAACTTTTAAAAGAAACACCAGGCAGAATATTTTTGCCATCAAGATTTTTGCCATCTCCGAGACGATTTGAGATAATTTGAGTTATGCACAAGTTAAGTTCACCAGATTGAAGCCTTTGCCTACGCATTTTGAACACGTTTTAGAAAGAGTAAGGGGGTAATAAGTTGGTGAAAACTTGCTTCGTTCAAAAGAAACAGGAGGCTTTTTCAGAAATCGAAGCAAGGGTTTTATTTCAAAAGCGTATATCAGCGAATCTCAATCCATTGGCTGGCCTTATCATAACAGTAGCTAAGTAAATGCAGATAAACAAAAAAATTTCCACGATCCAATTAAAATCTATCTTCCGCTTTGACTATATCGCTAAATGTTGCTATGTCTCTTAGTGTGCAAGTTCTGGGCTTTTTCGTCGACTCATTTTTGGCCTGAAATGACAAGAAAGCATTTCGTTTAACAATAAGCCTTGTCGGAATTTGAATAAGTTTTTTGTAATTTAGTGTTAGCAAATTATTAAACACGCAAAATGCGCAAACTGTATCGTAAACAAGAAAGTTAATGGGCAAAACTCGATAGTCAACACACACCACTTGGAGGTTCGTGATGTCATAAGCCCACAGGGTCACCGTTTATTAAGGGTAAAAACCGCACCAAATACAACGGAAACCTATTTTTGCAAAATTCGTATACTCTCAAAAAAGCGTGTTGTCTTCAATATATAAAATAACGGCAACTGCTACATGTCGCAAGCATTGTTTTGCTTATGCAGTAGTGATGGAAAGATAGCATCTACCTCTGTGGAATTTTGCAGGTTTTGCAGAGACGTAACGATATGTCGTTGTCAACATCAAAGAATGATAAATTTCAATGTTGTGATGGAAACATTAATGTGGCATACTACAAAGTGGAGGGATGTTTTTGCCAGGTGTCAATGTGGGGAGAGGGGTAATAGTCCAGCCAACCCCAAAGTCCACTTATTGCTAAGAGGTTGCAGCACCAATTCTTTGAGTATACAGTTTATTCCAGCGTCATTCAGGGAATAAGTTAACAAATTTCTATTTTGAGAATCTACTAAAAAACTGCACTTCTAAAATACAATGGAAGATGAGCTAAAAAGAAAGAAATACAGCATGGATGGCTAAGTTCTATGAATATTACTCTTCATTGAGCATTTTGTAGCCCCTCTGAATTGGAAATTAGGTATAAAATTTATTGAACATATTAACCCTACGAAGGCTGAGGGGCGGGTAGAAATATACAGACATAATTTCTAAGCCACTGAGAGTTTCTCAATGAAACTATCCAAGTTTTCTAAAAATCTAATCAGGGATATATTAGTGAAACTTTTTTATTGCGAAGAACTCATTTGATGACGTCATCATTTCTCATTATATGGTAAAAATTGAATCATCAGTTTCTATGAAAATATTGCTCCTGTATACCACCCAGGGGGGGGGGGGTACTCATTAACTTTCAATACGGGGGGGGGTCCATGCCAATATTTGGGGTCCAAAATCTTAAGCTTATTCAATATTTGGGGTCGGTGAATATAACATGGACAAAAATTCAATATTTGGGGTCCACAAATCTGACGGAAGAATCTTGCGATTTGGTGCAATTCATTACAATGACCCATCCAACTGCCAAGGGCTTATAAATTGTAAATTGTCATGAACCTGATGGCTAAATCCAAGAAAACATTTTAGGGGTTCAAAATTAGATAGCAATATTTGGGGTCTCCAAAACATTAAACTCAATATTTGGGGGTCTGCAAAGGAAATAGTGGCATGGACCCCCCGTATTGAAAGTTACTGAGTACCCCCCTGGGGTATACCATGAATTTTTCTATGATATAGGTGCATTCCTTATTTACATTGCTGCATGTATGTTTCTGCTATTTTATGCATGACGTCAAAAATTGCTTACGTCAGCAGAACATGGTCACGTGAAAGACACGCTCCAATGTCAAAAGATGTAAAGATGCAGCACACGTTGTTGTATAATCCTTAGACTTATTACCCGAGTCCCAGTAATCGATCATTAACCCACTAAAACTTAAGAGATCCAACGAACAGAGTGTAGCGGGTGTGGTTGAAGTGGTAGTTGTAGCAGAGTATCGGGTTGTTAGAGGAGTGGAAACTAACGACTCAGGTAATAAGTCTATATATTCCTGCCAAGTTTCATGGGCCTCCCAGCTATATATGATTAAAAAAGCCCAGTCTTTGTAGGTTTAACAGGATAACATTCGGGGATTACATTCGGAACACAGAAATGGACCGTAGGACAATGTGACTGAAAGGCGAGAGGTGCAGGGCTAAATAGGAACCTATTACTAAATCCTATTGAGCCAAAGGGGCACTTTTACTGATGGGGAATCGTTGGTTATCTGGTGGGATAATGTATGGGCCTGGTGATGGTGATCATAGGGATTCCCTCTACTAGTTTGCATGTTAAAAGATCCAAGTGTCATTTCTTTGAGTACATACAGTACTTGAATAGTTAAATCGGTATAAATTCTTTGAACTTACCATAGATAAATTTAAATTGTATCCTATCAATGTCACAAAAGTTCCATAGAACTATCTTAGTGCCAATCGGAGGAAATTCTGCTCCATCCAATGGATGTACACAAGAACCACTTGAAATGTGCTTCATGGAGAAACCAGCTGTTTGCTCAAACCTCGCATTGACATCTTCGCAGCTAGATGTGAGGCTCAGTGGTGCCAAATTGGTTCCGGATGAGGCAATACATTTTCCAGACGGAATGTGTTTCAACGCTTTTGTTGATGTCAAGGTGAATTTTTCATCGCAGGACGTATTTAGGTACAAAAGATTGTCAGAGGCTCGCAGTGAAACACATAATCCACCCCAATGTCTTATAAAGAATGTCTCTAATGAAGAAATGAAATAAAAAGTTGCATCACTTGTATTAAAACAGAGCTCAGAAAAATTGTTATTACAAATCTTGTCTTGAAAATCATTTTCAATGTTATCATCCCGAGTAATGTCGTCTGTCCACTAATGACGTCCTCCGCTTTACTGAATATCCTCCACTGTGCCGCACACCCTCTCCACTGTACTGCGCTGACATTACCCGGGGTAGTTGTGATTTCGCTAAATCTCGAATTCCAAATGATCACCACGGACGGTCAAAAGATGGGACATACACGCTTTCTTTATAAAGACCCACTTTGTAAGGAATCGGCAAGTAGAAGGTCGAACAATTTAAAGAACTAATTTAAAGAATCGCTAAGGAACTTTTCAAATTTCAATATTTTTATCGCTGGAAACAATCGATGTAAATCGTATGTTATGCATGCATCAACTACATACTTCCTTGGGTAGTTTTTAACCTATTGAGAAGTCTCTTTACGAAAGAAGAATTAAAGCCTACAAACAAGGACGCATGCTAATAATTTATAGCTTTGCTTTCATAAAAATGTCCCATTATAATAGTAATAATTATAGCCATGGCAAAGAATACATAGTTAAAATTAAGGAACTAGAAGAACTTTTGGTACTTTAGTTCAATCAAGAGGTCCAAAAAATAAGGAACTTTAGGAACTCTACCTTGAACTAGGTTCTTTATAAAATAAAAAGCGTGCAAAAGCAATTTTAGGAAGATACATTAGAGTCCGGACCAACCTTGATCGGCTTCACTGTTCTCATTTGCCGGATCTGGAATATCTTTCACCTTTTGCCAAATCTTCATCTTCTTGCCATTGCCAATGTTCTTCAAATTATCCTTGCTTTCAAGTTGATGGACAGTATTATCTTCGGTGTTGACAGCAACAAAATTGCATCGATTTTGCAAACTGCATTGATGAAAGTCTTTTGTGAAGAGGCTTGACACGCTTGCAGGTGTACCATCATCAATATCTTCATTATCATCTGAGATCTGATAAAATGTCCCAGAAGTCATGACATTGCTTGCAACATAAGCTGTAAAAACTGCCAATGTCACAAGAACAGCAGAATTGCTCTTGATGTTAGCCATCTTGTCTTTTGTTCTTCTTGCTTTGCAGTAGCAGGAATGTCTGACTGGAGGACTGAGTGAAAAGCCGTTTTCTAATTATATTGACTTTTTAAAGATGAGTCAAGAATATCCCATAAAAATTATTGTATTCTATTTGAAATGTAACCAGCAAAAGAGCGGTCAATATTTGAGTAGGAATTCTTCAGAAACAGTTTTCTTCGGAATCAATCTCTCGCAATGCTACTTCTGATAAGTGCTTCCAGCGTCAATACCATTAAAATACAAAATTTTTGCTAACAAATCTACTAATCAAACAGAAGATCGTTGGTTTGAATTTTTTATCACAACCATCTTTTTATCAAACATCCACGTTAGCTAAAATATTAGGATTTCGCTCGCTCAATCTGCCTTGCGTCGAATTGAGCAGCGGTGTTACAAAGTTGCCAAAATTGGACTGATTTTCCCCAGAAAGACATATTTTCTTGCTTCTATATTATCTTGCTTCTATCTTTTCTTGCTTCCATTTTTTCTTGCCTCCATATTTTCTTGCTTCCATTTTTTCTTGCCTCCATATTTTCTTGCTTCCATATTTTCTTGCTTCCATATTTTCTTGCTTCCATATTTTCTTGCTTCTATATTTTCTTGCTTCCATATTTTCTTGCTAATATATTAGTGATAATAAAAAGCAATAATTTCAGTTTCTTTCGGACAGGAGCATGTACACGCTTTTTTTTATAAGGAACCTTTTATAAGACCTAGTTCTTAAAGTTCCTTATTTTTGGGCCTCTTTTGAGGACATTGTAGTTCCAAAAGTTCCTTAATAGTTCCTTAATTTTAACTGCACATACAGTGGTCTTAACAATAAAAGAGAGACACTTGCATGTGAGAAAAGCTCGAGACTACTCAAGGAAACATTTGATACATGCTTAACGTACAATTTATGCGATTTTCGACTGCAAATGAATGGAACCGGCTTTCTAATTCTTGATTATTTGCAGTGATAAAACTATTCGACAATAAAAAGTTCTTTAGTTATTTTCTCTCTAGTAGTATAAGTTCTTTACATTTTCGGGCCTTCTACATGTAGGTTCCTTATAAAGTGGTTCCTTGTAAAAAAAAGCGTGCATTCCCATCCTTCAATAGGACTTAACACCTCCCCTCGTTAGCGGTATATATAGAGTGGCAAAGTGAAAAAAAGTTAAGCATTTCTCAATTTGCTCTTCTTCAAATGGTCATATGTCAGGCAATGTTTGCTGTATTTGACTGATATTGCACATGTAAGCATTATTTTTGACGCTCTTTCAGAAAATGAAAAGCAAATTTAGAAATTCTAAAAACATTTTCACTTTGCTTCTCTATTGGGTTGAACTCGAAAGAAATAAAATAGTCGAGACAGACATTTGGTGCAATCGATTAAAAATGTATTTCGACTATATAGGATAATTATCAGTTCTACACATTTATAAATTGTTCTAAATAATATGACATCAATATAATAGCGATAAAATATGTGAAAGAAAACAATTTTGTTTAAGAAGTGTAATGCCTAATGACGTTATCAATCGGAGCTCTGCATATTGGACAGTTATCTCTTTGATTTCTTAGTTTTGAAGCACACTGAAGGCAACAGCAAATATGACCTGTTGTACCATGTACAATCGTTGCATTTTTACGACGAAACATGCAAACAACACAACGCATGGATTCATCAGGCTCTTCCTCTTCATCTTCAGGAACTATTCCTTTGAAAAATGAACATGGTTATCCAACACGTTTTCATCAGTGTATTCTATTTTCATTGTAAGACCTCAGTAGTGGATTCTTTAAGCCTTTCTGTGGCGGTATTATTATCTTACTGAGCTGGATAAGCATTGCTGTGGTGGGTTATTATGCTTGTTTTGGTGGGTCATAATGCTTGATGTGGTGGGATATTATGCTTGATGTTGTAGTATTTTTGCGTAATGTGGTTGATTTTCTTGTTTTATTTGCTTGACCTATGAATTTTTGCTATGATTTCGTAGCAACAACAGCACGAAAAAAGTCCACCACATAAAGCACAATAACCCACCATGGCAGTGCTAATCTACCACCACATCAAGCATAATAAGCCACCAAATTAGTGCTCATTTACAAAAATACGCAAAAATGTTCAGTAGTGCGGGGGGATACCATGAGTACCGTGGAGGGATATCATGAGTTGCATGGGGAGGCATCTCTGAGTAGTGTGGGGGATGTTCACTCCACACTACTGAACATCCATCTTGATTAACATGATAGCCATGCAAATACCCCACACTACTCAAAGATATCCCTCCACACTACTGAACATCCCCCACACTACTGATGATGCCTCCCCGTAAGCATCATTACAGGGTGGCCCAAAAAAGGGACCCCTAACTAAATAATTTATAAATAATTTATTCTTAAGTTGGAATTTCATGAAATTTAATACTACATTATATTCAACTCAAGTGAGATATATCATGTAAATATCATGATGATATGGGTTAGTATCTCGGAATAAATTGACTTTAAAACTTTACAATCCAAAAACGTACTGTAACAAAATATGCAACTTTATACCCTTACGTAATCCTTACGCAACAAAACCGAACAATCAATAACTCATTCTTTCAGTCAAATGATATTCAAAATGTCCTCAATCCTGCTCAATACACTTCTCTAATATGACTGACCATACATTAATGGTCGTGACAATTTTACTCTGGGATAATGATTCTCCTTCACGCACGATTGCAGTACAGTACGCAATGATGGAATATAAACAGCTGGTTTTTGGACATCATGAATTTAATGTCCCATTGCGCCGAGATGGAAGCTCTTATCACCACCATATTTCTACACGATAGCGCACTTGACTTGAATATTACCTGGTATAAATTTGATAAAATTCCTCCTTGAGAAAACTTATTCAGAAATTATTTACCTAAGGGGGTCCCTTTTTTTTGGGCCACCCTGTATATCCTTCTGAACTTTCGCCAGAGTCCGGGAGGTTGTGGGATGCCATGGGGAGCTAACCTCCCGGACTCTAGCGAAAGTTCAGAAGGCTGCAAAAGGCAGCAAGTTAAAAGGCAGCTGAATCTTGTCTTTCCAAGGCTAAACTGGTATTAATATTCACCGCATCGCGGGTTAAAAGGCAGCTGAGTGGTATCTTGTCTTTCCAAGGCTAAACTGGTATTATAGATATTCACCCGCATCGCGGGTGTCATAGAAACCCACCTCATCGCGGGTGTCATTAAAATCATCATCATCGCGGGCGTCAAGTTAAAAAGCTAGTCTACTTTTAATGGTTAATACATAAGAGAATTGATGAAAGGGTATTAAACTGTGGACAAAAAGAACATCATCATCATCATCATCATCATAGTTATCATGACCGTCAAAATTATCATTATCGCCATCATCAACTATAACATTATAATCACCATTAAAATCATCCTCATCGTCATCATCATTACCGTCGTCATAATCATCATCATCATCACAATCATCATTATCTTCATGTCATCAAAATCATCATCATCATCATCATTATAACATGAAAGCTGAAGGTCAAATATAAGCCAAGTTTTTTAAAACAAAACCTTGGGTGGGATAGTGAGCCAGTGAGTCACGGAGGTTAAGGGTATCTCTGACTGTGTTTCATCCACTTGAATTCTAATGCAATGTTCTATGCCCTGTCTGCACTCGAAAATCCTATTATTAACAGCCTAAATAAAAGTCCAACAGTTCGATGGTAAATGCTTAATAAATTTTTTGCCACCAAATTTCCAGATCTACTGAGGATATTCCAAACGATTTTGTGTCAACTTAAGATGCAACATTAGTAGCATTACTGCTGCGTAAATTCGAAAATCCTATCCGTATCTCATCGCAGACTTTAATTTTAAATGTCCTTCATGAACAATAAATATCTCACTATATCGGAATGATTTTCATTTTGTGTGTTTGTGCTCTGAATTTTTAAAGGACCATTCAACTTGAAAGCCGAAAAATTTATTGCCTCTTAGTAGCGTTTCATATGGATTGAAGCCCAAAGTTTAGTGTGGCGATTTATGGAAATAATAAAAGCAAGAACTCTTCTTGAAAACAGAGAAAATATGAGTAAAATCCAAAATGAATTACAGTCTCCTACTGTCCTTGGACGTCCTTTGATCCCTAAAACGTGAAAACGTACTTACCAAAAACGCGAAACAACCCAAAATTGCCCAAAACCAGCCAAAGGCACTCAAAACGAATCATAACTTGATGAAAAGAACCCAAAACAACCCAGAAATGTCCAATTCACCTTGAATCATCTATTATGTGGCAGAAAATCCTTGAAAAATCACCAAAAACTCTCATGTTCTTTGAAATTTCATTCTTAACTCTTAAAATTCTACTTTCGTCTTGGGACTTTTGTTGACATAAAAGCTTTTACATCGCAGGAGTGGGAAAAGCCTTTTTGTTCACGACAGAAATGTAGTATTGTGTTTTAGCGTGAAGTTGAGAGATAAGACACAATCGCACGCTGCCAATAAATATACCGTTGGGAAAGGTATCCATTGTCTGGAAAGCGTGTTTCATTTTGATATCTCAAAATATCTTGTAAGAAAGACTACATCACAACTAAATCGTAGTAATGTAATCGTGAAGGCTCTGCTACGACCAAAATGTCACCATTTGTATTTATGGTCGTGCGATAATCGTACGAAAAGAAATTCTCACGTCTCACGATTGTGCGATAGTCGCACGACAGTTAAGATTCTGTATGGAATCCAGGCTTTTGAAGCCACAAGTCATTGAATAAACCCCTGAGAGTTGCACGCAAAAGATTCAATGTGCGTGTAGTGAAAGGAACATAATAGATGGCCGCAATCAAAACCAAAACTTGTTGAACTCGAGATAAAATCGAAGTTTTCATCAACTTGCGCTTCTCAAATCATTTAGAAAAATACGGCATGCACTACCTGGGCAGAAAGGGCGTCGATCAAAAAAAGAACCACGTTTCTAGGTGGCCCAGGGAAAGAGCCTTTGTTGTGTAATCGAACAATGGGCCACAACAAAGGGGCAACCTAATTTGCATTTAAGGAGTTTAGTAATATAGATTTACCTTGACACCCGCGATGCGGGTGAATATTAGTACCAGTTTAGCCTTGGAAAGACAAGATACCACTCAGCTGCCTTTTAACTTGCTGCCTTTTAACTTGCAGCCTTCTGAACTTTCGCTAGAGTCCGGGAGGTTGTGGGATGCCGAGGAGCTAACCTCCCGGACTCTAGCGAAAGTTCAGAAGGCTGCAAGGTAAAAGGCAGCAGCTGAGTGGTATCTTGTCTTCCCAAGGCTAAACTGGTATTAATATTCACCACCCATAGAAACTCACCCGCATCGGGGTGTCATAGAAATGTCGCCCGCATCGCGGGCGTCAAGTTAGAATGCTAGTCTAATGCTAAACACATAAGTGAATTGATAAAAGGGTATTAAACTGTGGACAAAAAAAGAACATTATCATCATCATCATCATCATAGTTATCATCACCTTCAAATTTATCATTATCGCCATCATCAACTATAACATTATAATCACCATTAGAATCATCCTCATCCCCATCAGCATTACCATCATCATAATCATCATCATCATCATAATCATAATCATCATCAAATCATCATCAAATCATCATCATCATCATCATCATCATCATCTTCATCATCATGCCATCAAAATCATAATAACAACAATAATCATCACCATCATCATTGCAATCATCATTATCTTCATGTCATCAAATAATAATCATCATCAACATTATAATATGAAAGCTGAAGGTCAGCCAGTGAGTCACGGAGGTTAAGGGTATCTCTGACTGTGTTTCATCCACTTGAATTCTAATGCAACGTTTCTATGCCCTGTCTGCACTCGAAAATCCGTTGGTAAATGCTTGATAAAATTTTTTGCCACCAAATTTCCAGATTTACTTACAATATTCCAAACACTTTTGTGTCAACTTAAGACGCAAAATTAGTAGCATGACCGCTGTGTGAATTCGAAAACCCTATCCCTATCTCGTCGCAGACTTTAATTTTAAATGTCCTTCATGAACAATAAATATCGCACTATATCGGAACGATTTTCATTTTGTTTGTTTGTGTTCTGAATTTTCAAAGGAACATTCAACTTGAAAACCAAAAGATTTATGGCCTCTTAGTAGTGTTTCATATGCATTGAAACAGTAAAACACAAACTTTAGTGTGGCGATTTATGGAAATAATCAAAGCAAGAACTCTTTTTGAAAACGGAAAGAATATGAGTAAAATTCCAAAATGAATTACAGTCTCCTAGTGTCCTTTGACGTCCTTTAACCCCTGAAAACGTGAAAACGTACTTACCAAAAACGCGAAACAATCCAAAATTGCCCAAAACCAGCCAACAGCGCTCAAAACGAACCATAACTTGATGAAAAGCACCCAAAACCACCCAGAAAAGTCCAATTCACCTGGAATCATCTATTAAGTGGCAGAAAATCCTTGAAAACTCCCCAGAAACTCTCATGTTCTTTGAAATGTCATTCTTTACTCTTAAAATTCTACTTTCGTCTTGGGACTTTTGTTGACATAAAAAGTTTTACATCGCTGTAGTCAGAAAAGCCCTTTTTGTTCACAACAGTACTGATGTATTGTATTTGAGCGTGAAGTTGAGAGATAAGACACAATCGCACGCTGCCAATAAATATACCGTTGGGGAAAGGTTCCATTGTCTGGAAAGCGTGTTTCATTTTCGTATCTCAAAATATCTTGCAAGAAGGACTACATCACAACTTAGTCGTACTAATGTGATCGGGAAGGCTCTGCTACGACCAAAATTTTACAATTTGCATTTATGGTCGTGCGATAATCATGCAAAAAGAAATTCTAACGTCTCACGAATGTGCGATAATCGTACGAGAGTTAAGATTTTATGTGAAATCCAAGCTTTTAAAGCCGCAAGTGATTGAATAAACCCTGAGAGTTGCAGGCAAAGATTTAATCTGAAAGGAAGTAACAAAGCGCATTGTTCACGTTATTGCCCAAAGGGAAAAGATTATTTACTACACAGCGATGATATTTTGCTAGAATCTGAATATTTTGAGGGTCTTCTTGCCCCTAATAAATGAAAATAACTATTTCTGGATAATTTTACGTGGTTTTAGGTTGTTTTAATCCGTCTTTTGGTCGTTTTGGCTGATTTTGGCTGGTTTTGGGTTGTTTCGAGTGGTTCCGCGTTTTAGTAAGCACGACAAACTTCCGCACAACAAAAGATTCAATGATTCACTGTGCGTGTTGTGAAAAGAGCATAATAGATGGCCGCCATTGAAAACAAAACTTTTCGAGGCCGAGATAAAATCGACATTTTCACCAACTTGTGGTTCTCAAAACATTTAGAAAAATACGGCATGCACTACCTGGGCAGATAGGGCTTCGATCAAAAAACGAGTCGCGTTTCTAGGTGCCCCAGAACTGGAGCCTTTCGTGTACAATCGAACAATGGGCCATCACAATGGGTCAACCTGATTTGCATAACTGAATATTAGTAATAACAGATTCTAGCATCTACAACCCAATATCTTGAAGTTTTGGAAATTTTTCATTTCTTGCGAGCTTTTATCGAAAAGGTATATGCTAGAAAATTGGTAACATCTAAGGCCCCGTTCACACAGGAACGATTGCGTACCGCTCGAAGTCGTTTCGTTCCAAAAATGGGTACGCTCAGGGGTTGCGCTTACACGGGAACGATTCAGATCGTACCGTTTTGTTCCAAAACTGGAAAGCTTTTTAAAGTGATTAGAACAGTTGAACGGTACGTAGCTACGTAATCGTTCTGTTTCATTCCGCGTGTGAACAGAATAAATGATCCAGAAAACGGAACGATACAGTTTTTGTGGTAAAGCGCATGTGTTATTGCTAAGAGATATTCTTTGAGTTGTACAAAATTTCAAGATTGCGATGAATAGCAGAATCATTTTCAGGCATACTTAAAAGCTTTTTTCGTCTGACACTCCTCAGAGTATGAACGTCAGAAGTAGGCCGAGACAATAGACTAAGGCGGAATTTATACCCAGATGCGGCTCGAAATGCACCAATCAGAAAGAACGAAAAGCTGAATTGGCATTGTGTTTTAAACACCAATCAGCTGGTCGGATACAGCGGGAAGACAAATAGAATTATTTGAAGAGTCCAAGTGAGAAAACGAACCCTTTCTGTCTACACAGAACCGGCCTTTTGGTTTTGATGTGGACAGATTCCAAACCCGTATACGCGAAACAAAGATCTTGCTTTGCCAATGTTGCTGAAACAATCCTCGCTGTAATATTCCGCAAAAATTGGGTTATTGAGTAGGTGTTGTCCTATGGCTAAATCATGCTTGAGACTAGGCTGTTGTTTAGACACACGGGGTGGTTGCTTTCTTTGCCGAAAATTGTGCAGGCGAATATTAGTAGGGGCATGCTAAGAGATATGCTCGTGAGATGTCATACTTATGAAGTTTTTGTAAAGCATTTTGTTAATCTCATTGTTCATTTTCGTTGGCAAAAACCTTAACGGAACGATTTCGTTCCCAAGTGAACATCTAATTTGTCTGTTCCATAAATTGGAACGAAGATGGAATGGTACGCTTCATACCAACGAGAAAGATTCCTAGTGTCAACTCTTAATGAAACCAAAATCAAAAACAAAATAAATACCAGTACATAAAGAAAGGAAGTTTAAAGAAAGAATGTTCATGAAAAGCAATTGAAATACACAAAACTCAAACCATTAAAAATAACTCACTTGGAGTGGTTGGCTCGTTAGAAGGCATGCCAGGAACTTCATCTTTAGCTTTAAAAACTAGGAAAAAACTATTTATGTTAAGTAAAAGCATTGAGTAAGAATATTTTGAAAGTTAGTTGCTTCAAGTATTATAAGAGAGACTTATTAAAAAATATATACCAAAATATAATGCCATACAGGGAAATGGGCATTTAAGATACCGTAGATTTTTCCACAAATGGCATACCACAATAGATTGGATTCGAACCTGGCGTGCATGGCCATGAGCAGGGCGCCAACGACATTTCTATTGGGCTAAAGAGCTCAATGAAACCGCCGAGTAACTGTCTAAGTCATACAGCCTAAGGCTCTACTCTCGTTTGACGTTTTGTTGTGTTTTGGCTATATTGAGCCTTCTTCAGCACCATTCATATACACAGTTGACATCCGCTATCTCGAACTCTCAAGAGAAAATGGAATTTGTTCGAGATAGCTAATGTTAGAAATAACGGATGCCCCATATAAATATAAAAATTATAGTTTTAAGTCAGAAAAGGAACCCTATTAACATGCAGGGCTACTGATCCCTAATTTCATCAAACAAGTCTGGTATTTTTTACATAGGAGTCAAAGCTCATCTGCTTTCATCCCTGCTATTGGTGAAATTGAGATAATGGCGATGCAGCACATCTCGAAAGAGAACAGCTTTATCTATTGCATACATGGGAAGCATATCACTTAGCTGCTGCCATTCCCGCTCCGCTAGGTGAACTTTATACATATTTTCAGCTTGTCTCTTTATCCAGTTCAGCAGAAAATTTGGCAAAGTTCGAGATAAAGAGCAGGTTTTCCTCCATGGGAAATCGAAAATGGTTCGAGACAGCGAATGTTCGAGATAACGGGGTTCGAGCTAGCGGATGATTTTTCTATACAAACCCTTATAGCAAAACGAGGGGAAATGGGAAATCGTTCGAGATAGCGAATGTTCGAGATAGTGGGCGGTCGAGATAGCGGATGTCAACTGCATATGGGACTAAATTACCGTATATTTTCCGTCTAATTCTGGTATTTCACACTATGAGGAGTAGTCTTTGAGCAGTACAAAATTTCAATAATGCAATAAACAGCGGAAGCATTTTCGGCATACTTGTGCATTTCGATCCACATCTTAGATTCTGCCTTTATCAAGTGTTTCGGTCTGTTTCTAACGTTAATACTCTGAGGAGTGTCAGACGAAAAAAGCATGTTCAAGCATTTTAAGTATGTTCAAAATTGTTTCCGCTGTTTCTAGCAATACTTTGAGGAGTGTTAGAAAGGATGTCAGCAAGCAAACAAGCTTAAGGCTTTTTATTGCAGTCAAGAAGCAAGCAAGCAAGCAATTTTTATTCGTTTATGCAGCTCAAGAGTTCTTACAACTTTACATCTGATGGGGACCTGCATGTTGGGCCCCAAGATTGATATGCTGGGAACTCATTAACAGATCTCAGAAGGATGGACAGCTAAGTGGGCTTTTATAGGCTTGTGGAAAGTGATCCTGACGATACTTAACCCACAACCTGTAGATTGTGACACAAACGCATTTACCAAGTGACCATACTACCTCAGTCTCAAAGAACAAATCTTTTTCTCATCCTCATTTTACAATCATAATTCATTGTGTGTTTTTTTACCGAAAACTGTATCCCCTACCAATTAGGAGGATATGAATTTTCAATGATTGGTGATCATAACTGACCATCACCAATGAACTAAAAAAATAATTCTTCTTCTAATGTCTTTGTTGGCTGAAAAAGGAGGTTTGCCGAACTGACTGTTCGCTGAAACGATCAACACCCATGGCTGACAGGAAAATCTTTATGGGAAAGTCATTAATGATCATCAAATTTGACAGCACTTCTGGGTCATACCCAAATGAGGTTTCTTGTTTTCTGAGCACAGGGGATGGAGGAGCATCAGTCATCGCAGACTGGCAGAGTGGCAGAGTACACGCTTTTTTTTATAAGGAACGTAATTTATAAAAGTTAAACCCACCTGGACCCAGCTGAACCCACCTGAACCCAGCAGTAACCCACCTGAACCCACCTGCTCTCACCTTAGAACAATGAAACTTGTTAATGGGCTTTAAAAAGCTTTGGGAATAGCGCTTTTCTTAAAAAAATGATAAAGTTACCACGCAAAAAGATTGCGCTTTTTTAGAAACTCTCGCCTTAAAAAAATTCGAATCGCGAGTTACTAATAGCCGCATGCTGTCGATCAAAATCACATTTGGTTCGGTATGGACAACGACAATTTATACGAACCTGGTCTCGAAGATAAAAATCAAAAATGAGGAAAAAACACGTCTTTTAAACAAGCGTTTGTTAAATCCATCAAATCCAAAGAAATTTCAGCCATTAATGCACGTAATGCACCCCTTATAAGACCTACCATTTTGCCGTAAATGCAAAATGATTTCCAAGGGATTTTGATTAAAGTCATAGGATTTCTAGCAAGGATGAACAAGTTTTCTATTGTGAAAATCGGGGGTCATTCGTTCCTTGGTAATCTCCTAAATTTGTTTCTGAAATTTTTAGCTGACTAGTCGATTCGAACAACGAATTAGCATCATTTTTGATGAGTGAATTGCCCCTTGCATATAAACATACACACAGTTCTCTTTCACATACTGTGAATCCTCCAATAAGTCCCCACCTCCAAATAAGCCCCCCCTCGCATAAGCCTCCACCTAAGAGTTCATATTTGCAAATAAACCCCGGGGGCCTATTCGAGGATTTATGGGATACAATTTTCTTGAAAAGGCATTTCAAATTTTGACATTCATTTTAATGCGCTATCGACCCATCTTCGTTGAATAAAATTTCATTTCCCCTGAGGCATTCTGAATTCCGTAAATATCCTCTGAGATTTTCTAGAGAACCCCAATTTGTAAACAAGCACGAGGTGCGTTTTCCCAAAAGTGTTATTAAAATTTCATTGTTCTAAGGTGAGAGCAGGTGGGTTCGGCGGTTTTGACTGCTGGGTTCAGGTGGGTTACAGCTGGGTTCAGGTGGGTTCAGCTGGGTTTAACTTTTATAAATGACGTTATAAGGAACCACTTTATAAGAAACCTACATTTAGAAGGCCTGAAAATTTAAAGAACTTATACTACTAAAGAGAAAATCACTAAGAAACTTTTCATTGTTGAATATTTTTATCACTGCAAACAATCAAGAATTAGAAAGCCCGTTCCATTCATTTGCAGTCGAAAATCACATAAATTGTACGTTAAGCATGTATCAAAAGTTTCCTTGAGTAGTCTCGAGCTTTTCTCACATGCAAGTGTCTCTCTTTTATTGTTAAGACCACTGTATGTGCAGTTAAAATTAAGGAACTATTAAGGAACTTTTGGAACTCAATCGTCTCAAGAGAGGTAAAAAAATAAGGAACTTTAAGAACTAGGCCTTGAGGTAGGTTCTTTATATAAAAAAAGCGTGTATATGTGAACAATTTGTCAGCCATAATTCCAGATGATTGCAGTGTGTCTGCCATCACATCAGGTTTGCGATAAATGAGAAACAGGCTTAATAGCTGCAACATAACTTAATGGATAAAATAAGATAAGATTCTGCTACGAAAGCATTCTTAGATGGGAAGAAAAAAATTTGAGTAAAGCTTACATGGCCACCCAGTATGTCTCTGAACACAAGCAAAGCAAACATCATAGCGGCAAACAGCACAATGGAATGATTTGTCCATGTTTTGAATTGCTTGTCCACCAACACAACTGCATAAATCACACTTCCAGGCACCATTGAAGTCACTATAGGATACCCTTGAATCAGTTATTCTGAGTGGATGCTGATGAAATGGCAAGTTATAGTCTTTCATGCAAGAGTCACAAGCATCAAATTCACATTGTGCACAGTGCCAGCAGTATCGACTAAAATAGAAGCAAAATAAGTGAGCTACATTTACAGTAGTATTTGCTTTAAAGAGTGGACATAGAGTGCGTAAAAGCTTTTTTGTCTGACACTCTTTAGCAAATAACATATACCAGGCAAAGGTTATACCCAGATGGGGATTGAAATGCACAAGTCAGCAAGTGAAGGGCATCAATCGTCCGGTATCCCCTAAGCTGATTTGTGTTTAAAGGGAATCCACAAAGTTTAGGCACGCAGTGTGTTTTAAAAATAGCCTATTCAGTAACTTTGAAATTGAAAGAAAGTTAGTCACACCAGTGATTTTGTGCTCTGCATTTTATTGTCCATTACAAAAGAACAAGTTTATATGGTATCTTAGAACCACACTATATATGGTATCTTAGAACCAATGGCCAATTTAACCTTGTTGATTTCCCTTTAAAACATATGCCAATGCAGCTTCACTTTCTGACTGGTGAATTTCGATCTGCATAATCTTGGTATAAATCTCGCATTATAGTCAATTGTTTCGGTCTATATTGGAGGTTAAGACTTTGAGCAGTGTCAGACAAAACAGCGTTAACAACAGCAAAAATGCGTAAATTTACCTTCTTATTTGAGAGCCATTCAACTTGCATGAATCACATTGCCACATGCCAGTTGATTCGCCATCATACAGTTGTAATGAATCAGAAAGCTTCAGTCCATGAATATGTACAGGATGAAGTTTTCCATGAAAACATTCACGACAAAGATCAAACTGATCTATTGGACAGTGATATCCACAGCTTTGTTGAAGTTGTGTTTTATTTCTTCCACAGTGGTCACATTTCCATCCTCCATTGAAGCCAGGATAAACCCTTTCCATGTTCATGTAAAACAACGGATGACCATGTCTTGGATGGTGATTTCCTTGGAAGCAATTGTCACATAAATCATAATTGCACATTGAGCAATGATATGGCATTTTTGTATTTCCTGCAGATGCTTTACATCCATCACATGTCCATCTTCCTTGATATTGCTGATATACAACATTTGGATCAACCTTTGCCATTGGATGTTCGTGATGTGATTTCTGCATTTTGCCTCTGTTAGAAAAAATAGAATAAGTTCACGCAGCTTCTTTTAAAGCTTTAGAAAACCTTTTTCAAGTCATAAAATATGACACATAAAATCACTTATTCCTAGTTATCCAACAAAATCTGCATGCTTATAGCATAGCAAAATTCTTTCAAAGAAGTTGGTCTTATTGATAGCCCCAAATCAAAGTGGCAATCACTCGTCATAACAGAAAGATAAACCTTATGCAAATGCCCACAAATGAAAAATGGGTTGAAATGTTAGGCCCCATCTACATGGACATGTTTTCAAATGAAAACACAATAATAATTTCTTTTTGTTTCCATCTCCCGTCTTCATGACACCCATAAATCTGCAACTTGAAACACAAACATTTGAAAAAGGCTTCCATAGTAATAAAATGCGTAATAAAAGTGAAGTTTTCAGTAAATTTCAAGAGTATGAAGCAATGGTGAGGAATGTAACTGGAAAGACCATCAAGATCTTACGATCTGACAATGGTGGTGAGTACACCTCAAAGGTGTTCAGTGATTACCTCAAAAGTAAAGGCATTCAATGACAGTTTTCTATTCCAAGGACACCCAAGCAAAATGGGGTTGCCGAGAGAATGAATAGAACTATACAAGAATCAGCAAGATCAATGATTTATGGAGCTGGATTGATAGATGAATTCTGGGCAGAGGCAGCATTAACAGCAGTTGTATTGAGAAACAGAAGTCCTACTAAAGCTGTAGAAGAAATAACACCCTATCAATGCTTTTTAGGAAGCAAACCGAATGTGTCAAACTTGCGTGTGTTTGGGTGCAAAGCCTACATGCACATACCCAAGGAAACAAGAAGAAAATGGGACTCAAAATCATCAAAATGTATTTTTGTTGGTTATTGCATAAACAGCAAAGGGTATCGACTTTGGGATCCAGAGTCAAGAAGAATTCATTTATCCAGAGATGTAACATTCTTTGAAAATGACTTCGATAATCGTATTAATAAGTCGAAAGTCAGGTCTCATCCTGAATTGATTTCAACAAGCTATGAAATGAAAGATGAAGAGGATGATGAGGATGAAAATCAAGAAAACCGTGATGAGATTGAAGATAGAGAAGGTCAGAATGAAAATGTCATTGAAGAAAGAGAACTACCCAGGGGCGGCTGGCAGGGAATATGAAATGGTACTAGTAAAAAAAAATAAGAGGTACAGTAAGGTCGTCTTGATGCAGCTGGGGGTCTTGGGGGTGCCGAAAGCCCTCCATGTAGGTTGCAGGGCAAAGCCCTGGAAGCTTTTGCTATTTCAATAGTTCAGAGGCATACAATGTCGAAAAATCGCTTTTAAAATGAAGAAAAACAAATTGATGGAAAAGAGATTTTCGTTCTCTGACGGAGAAACTCGATCCGCGAAGGCTGAGGGCTATTTGCAAGGGCAGGCGCTAGACAAATTATTGACATTCTTGGGCGGCTTCGAGCACATTGTGTTGGCCGCTTGACTATCCACAGAGTACTAGAAACATGATTCTAGTGACATGCCATTCCTTGGAAAATGATGCATCCTTTGAGGAGATGGTTTCAGAACAAGAACACCTCAAAGCCCTTGCATCATTATTCAAATATTTAGGCATGTTTATTTCAAAATGCATCATAGCTATCCCACACTTTATTTACAATCTAAAAACAAAGTAAATAAAATCGAAAAACTGAAAGTTTCTTTCATGACATCCCTACTTTCTAACCTAAAATTGAAATTTCCTTCGATACATTCTGATTCTGCTTAACAAAATAAGCCCAGCAAAAGTTTGTTTTCTCTTTTCACCTGAGACCTGAACACATACAAAGGGATACTGATAAGTATGAAAAAGTGTGGGAAACATTCGAGCGAACTGGTGCATCACGAGACCGGGCGGCCAATCCTGAACAACGTCTATTGACTTGACTTCTGTGTTGAAGGCCAAGGGTACTATAATGCCAGAACTAGTACTGACCCAGGTCTTGCCCTTTGTATTCAAATGAAGTTCTTTTGATTCGACCTCATACTGTGAAGGCTAAAACAATGGTCTTGACGACTTGCGTCACTAGATTTTGAAATCTAGTACTGTGGCTGTCCATTGAAATTTGAATACGTCATTTCGGATTAGTGATCAATGATATTTGACTCTAGTTTTTGGGCAGCTGCGGGCGTTTTATGGTCACAGTCATTGAGAAGAAAGTATGGCCGCAGATTTTTAACTGAGAATTTTCTGGAAAAAACTTCTGCAAAATTTTCTCGTAAATAATATTTCATCCAGTAAACTCATAAAATAGAATGGTACTAGACTAGTACCACTAGTACCACTGCCAGCCGCCCCTGGAACTACCTCAAAGATCAGAGCGCACAAGAAGACCACCAGAAAGAGATGGGGCAATTACAGGTGATTGGTGGGAAATTGCAAACGCATCATATAGTTGTGCTGATGATGTTATGGGAGAACCAAGAACCCTAGAAGAAGCATTAAACTCAACAGAAAGATCTGAGTGGAAACAAGCATTGGACAGTGAATTTTTGTCTCTCACTGAGCACAAAACATGGAAGCTTGTAGAACCTTCGAAAGATCGAAATATCGTTGATTCGAAGTGGGTATTCAAGGTTAAGTATAACGCTGATGGTAGTGTAGAACGACATAAAGCTCGCTTAGTTGCAAGGGGATTCACTCAAGAAGCTGGAATTGACTACGAAGAGACTTTTTCGCCAGTTGCAAGATATACTTCGATTAGAACACTCCTGTCAATCGTTAATCAACTCAATTTGGAACTGCATCAAATGGACGTTTCCACAGCTTTTCTCAATGGAGATTTGAAGGAAGAGATATATATGAAGCAGCCTGAGGGTTACACCGAAGAAGGAAAAGAAAACTTAGTTTGTAAACTAAACAAGAGTCTAAACGGACTGAAACAAGCTTCAAGATGTTGGTTTGATACCATTGATCAATTTTGAAAGACTCTGGCTATAAATAATCTAAAGCTGACTCGTGTTTGTATATGAAACGAGTGGGAGCAAATTGTGTTTATATTGCTGTGTATGTTGATGATTTGCTGATTGCAGCTAATAACATACAGATGTTAAATGCAGAGAAGAAATTGTTACAGAATCGATTCTACACTAAAGATCAACTCACCCCATCTCAAAAGTAAACTTGCCAAAAGAGTTCCAACTTGACCATGTTAAGGCGGGGCAAGTCAGAACACAAGTCGTTAGTTGTTTAATGTATAATAGGGGGGCATCAGGTTGATTCGCCCAACCTCCGTTTCGCCCAACTTCTTTTTGGCCCAATCTGGACTTTTCGCCAAACTTTTTTGGTTGTTTCGCCCAACTAAAATACTTGCTATTTATCATTATTATTTTCTCTAAAACAGTCACCAGTTTCAAAATTGGGGGTTTGGGGGCAGTTTTATCAATCAAATAATTGACAAACTACACGAAAGAAGTTGTCTGTGTCATTTCAGGTTGGGCGAAAACGACCACGATGGGTTGGAGGGTGAGTTGACCTGTACCACCCATGGAAAAAAATTCCAGCAATCCCAATATCTTCTCTTTTCGGGAATTTTTAATCGTGGTGTAAAGCCTGGTTGTGGTTCATTGCAAAAGCAAACGGATTCCCTTTGTTAGGCCACAGTGACAGAGGGGTGGGTCGTTTTATTTTACATTTTACATTTAGGCCTACCTACCTATCTTTTTATCTGTTCTGTCACGAACTTCCAGGGTGCTTATTTCTGGGATTGAACATTGAAAAATGAATTTGAAACAATTACCAAAATTTCAACCAAGTAATGTCGTCAATGTCTTGTTCTTCTCAATAAATACGTTACTCGATGATCCAAAACATTAAAGGCATCATTCTCTTTCTTGTGAACGGTGGCCTAAATTGCGTAAATGAATAATGTTCAAATTCCAACAAGTACAGTACGGAAATAGCCTTTGTTATCACCAGCTATAAAACATGGATCATGGAACGGAATGGAATAAGTTGGAATGGAATTTAAAGGAATGGAAATGGTAACAGCAGTCGTATTAATAATCAAACTTAAAATCAGTTTTATTTTAAGGTCAAGGTCTTCTAAACTTATTTAGCTCATAGTTTTGCCAGCTATTTGTTACATCTTTTCAGAAATTTTGATTCTAACAAATTTTTCGTAGTAAAATAGTACTTTAGAGATGAAAAAACCTTGGCACTGAAACATCAGAGACTGAAAATTGATATTTGTCTTTCCAACATTTACCTAATTACAAAAGGAAATAATATCTGGAAGATCTTTGAACTTTCTCAGTGTCGTAATCACATCTTCGGCAAAAATTTTTATGACAGAATAACAAGAGCTCGCAAATAATATTAATAAGCCAGCAGAGATTATTAAAACTAATGAAAATGTTATTCAAATCTTCCCGAGTTTTGTTGTCTTCATTGTTATAAATTGTTATAAATTTTATAACAATACTTGCAGCGGCCTTACAGTCAACTCTGTCACATTCAACCTTATGTAATTCCAACTTTTAGTATGCGAACGAAATTCCAGGTCCTTTGAAAAACCCTAACAAACCTTAACTATAAAAATCCCTTTAATTTGAATTTCCATAATTCCGTGATTCCATTTTTGTAGGTACCTCGAGGAAAAACCTTTCTAATTCGAACTTTCTGAAAAATAAGCTGATCAGGGACCCCGGAGAAGGGGTGGGGGCAAGCGCCCCATTTGCCCTTTCTTAAGGGGGGGGGGGGCAAAAGTGCCCTTTCAAAGTAAAATGATAATTGACTTTAACAACGTTAAATACGATATTTAGCCATTATTATGCACTTCGAAATGCGTACATGTGGAAAAAAGCCTAAAATTAAAAATGTCGCATAAAAACATTATTGATATTCGTTGAGATACTTTTGTTGCATTTTAAGCCAATCTAAAGGGCGTGGACACAAAAAATTTCCTGAGGGAGTACCACCAAACCGCCTAATTTTTTATCTCAATTGCCCTTACGTTCCGGGCCGCCCGCCTTGCCCTACCATCGCTCCGGCATCCCTGAAGCTGATGCTGATGGCTTAAGTTCGTCAACATTAACTTTCAGCAGATAAAATCATCAAGGCGAAAGAAGCAAAGAATTATCCCGATTTCTTCAGAAAGCCCTGAAAGACTAACACCAAACGCATTGCCTTTTTTTATTGCATTTTTAATGAAAATCTAAAAAACTGCTAAAATTGGTTTTCTTTTTTTTCGCTGCTGTACAAATTGCGATTATATGGACAAATGCAATACAGTAAAACGGCGATCTAGTGATACCTGAGGCAACATCTTTTTTTGACTTTATCTCGCGTTATTTCCAAACGGCGTTGTTAAATACCACACTTAGCTTGAAAGCAGCATAAAATAACAGGTTTCAAAACTTAATTTCATATTATTCACGCTAAAATTTAAATGTAAAAAGCTAAAGATAGGTAGAACGAAAATCAGGTAGTTGCAACATTTAAGATAAAAAGTAAAAAGGTTTATATTTGTACAGGAGTTGAACTAAAATCGAAAAATAAAAATTCCATGGATGAATATACTTTTGCTGCAAAGAAGTAGCATTACGCAGATGGTCAGGGTAGCAGTCTGCGTTATTGCTCATATATCCTAGATTGTCAAAAACATTACAAGCCTTAATAATAGTCATTTCAGCTGCACGGTTTTTCGTAAGTAAAGTTATAATAAAATTAATAAAATGAGCTAAAATTGACAGACATAAGGAGACCACACTATCATGCTATCAAAACGTATATACTTAGAATTAGAATGGATTGACAGGATTCTCTGGAGGCACGATAATAACAGGAATGCGACTGTGATGAACAATGTATTCACTAACACTTCCAAGTATGGTTCTTCTTGCTCTGCTTAAACCTCTTGACCCAATTATAATGAAATCTGCATTTGCATTTTTGCCAACATGAATGATTTCAGATCCAATGCTATCTTGACATGATTCCAAATGTGTTTCATAGGCCATCTACGATGATAAAAAATGTTCCCAGTTAGAAAACACAATAATTTTTGAGAGAAAATTTTGAAAGAAGGTGGGTTACAATTTTCCAGCTTCGTGGCAGACAGCTATGCTGCCCCTCCGTCTATTGTTAAATCACTGCTGAAGAAGAGCAGCAACACTAAGATGTTGCCTTGGTCCAATGGTACAAATACCAACAAAGTGTCCTTACCGAATGATCTTTGCACATTTTCTCAAATTTATGTACAAGCTTTCTGGCAAGAGTAAGATGTTCATTCAATGAGTCTTTGTATTCATCTGTTGCTTTAACTGCAGCATCTTGAAACATAAAAAATTTGGAATTATATATTCTTTATTTTTAGAATGCAAAAATTAAAACACTTATCAAGAGATCAATATAAAAAAGAAGGTTCTTGAAAACTAACATCATCATTTATTAGGAAAATTAAATTACTCACGATAAAGTGACATTGCAGGAAGTGGAGGGGGTACAAAAAAGTGAGTGATCACCACTTTGTCTCCTTTTCTGCTACCAACATTTAGGAACCCTAAGAAGTGATAGTTAAAAAGAATGAATTGCATAGAAAGAGCTGTATCTAACATATTCAGATATGTCTATTCTTCAGGAGGTAGAGCACTTTTTGACTCTCTTGTTCTTTGTTATTGAACAATATGTCAGAGCCAATTATGCTTTTATTGCACTCAATCGCTTGTGAAGGAATGTTTTATGTGAAGGAATGAAGGTAATGGTATTAGTGCCAGTTTCTAGGATACCAAAAGTAGATGAATTAAGAAGGCCCCCAACCCTGGCTGTGATGCTACAGTGGCTTGGGCTTGAACCTGACCTCACTGACCTCCTGACACCACAAGCTAGCTGGATTTGACCTAAAATGCCCTCTGACCCATGTCAAGAATGAAGCATTCAAGCTACAATTAAAGCATAGAAATTTGATGTTCTTGATAAGAACTTTTGAATTTTGCCTTATCATGCCATGCGAAAACCTTAAAATTTCACTCATTACCTATTAACATGTTGTGGACCTCTGGTTTTCCTATCTTTTGGGCAGGCAGGAGGGCAGGACAAGCAATGAAAATTTTTGCTTCTTGTTCAAAATTTTAACAAAATCAAACAAAAAACAAAAGAAAAAAGTTAACAAAGTTAGTATAAGTCAATGTCTCCCACAGGAAAAAGAAAATAATCTTTATGCTACTCAATAGCAATAACTCATAAAATGAAAGAAAAAATTGGCGGAAGAGCGAGACAGTTCACCTTTGAGCTTGAGGAATACAGGACTTAGCTTTTTCGGCCTAGTTAGGCCAAAAGTTAGGCCAGGCCAAAACACAAATTTTGGACTCGCATGGCAAAGCAGTTGAATTTAGACACCATCAACTTCAATTAACAAAGATATTAAACTTCGTCATTGTTTTTAGGTTTTCGAAGGTTCCTGAAATGCATTCAAACAAAAGAACTTTACTTTCGCCCGGTGAAAAGTTTTAAACATTTCTAACACAAAAACAGGCCTATGAACCATGAGCTCTGCCCTATGACATGCTTTCCTAATAAAAATCCCTCATACTCACACTGAAAAGCTCTTTCGCTGTGTTCACTGTTGTCGACGGGTAGAACGACGACCCTTCCTGGCTTTTCTGCTGATTCGGCCATGTTTCAGTAGTTATATTTCTGAATTCTTAACTTTTCGTTGGGTAGAAGGAAGATCTTTACCACACTTCTTCACCCAAGGAGATGCACGAAGTTTTCTGTCACCTCTCGTTTTGTTTTCACCTCATTAATTCTACCAATCATCTCCTTCGAATGTTAAGCGCATGCGTCCTCACATAGCAGCGCTTTCACGACCTTCGCCCTTTCGATGCATGCTGCACGCTTTCGCCTTTTGCACGAATTCATAGAGTTGGGTCCGTTTTTGGTTTGTCTGATTTTTCCATGCAACATTTTTTGACATTCAGCAGAAGAGGACAATCATGGATGCATAGATGCACAAAATTCAACTTCCCAAGGCTTTCTAACTTTTTGTTCTTGGTGTTTTTGGTGTGGAGTGATGGGAAAACTTTATTAAACGCTGCCAATGGCTGCTTCAATGTCATATCTCTAGACGTGTGTTGATTCTAATAGATAAATCTCTAAGGCTGCGTTCACACGGGACCTGCTACAACGGTTCCAAACAGAACCGTTCCAGATGGGTATGGATATGGATACGCTTTGCGTTCCAACGGGATCGACAAGATTGTTCCATTTGGAACTGCACTGCACAGCCGAGGTGCACCTGTACCGTCAAAGTCAGTAAGGTAAAAAGCGCGCAACTTTCGTTAAAAAGCAGAAGTTTCAATATGCCAGAAGCAAAAGAAAAGATATTTTATAGTCTGATGTAAAATGGTATCTGGTAAACCTACTGAAGCTGCATTATACTTAATTAAACGAAAAAAGCAAACAACGCAACAAGTAAACAAATTTGACCAAGCCACGAAAGAGAAGAGAGAAATTCATTTTACCTATACTCTAATCAACACAATAAAACATTTCCAGAAAGCCTTATTTGAAAAATTACAAGACCTCTGCTCTTCTGGAACCGTTCCACCTGTTTCAACGAGACCTTGAGAGGAACGGTTCCAGATAGGAACTACTTTCTAGGCGATCCCATTTGGGAACGGCTAGCAGTTCCATGTGGAACGGTTCCAGCAGTTCTCGTTGAAACGCGACGCCCCTCGTACCCACTTGGGAACTTCCCGTGTAAACCCCGTCGTAACGACCAGGAGAAGAATTGTCAGTCATGAGAATAAGCTTTTTAACTTAAAAGCTTCGTTTTGGAAATTGGCTGAAAATGAGGTTATGGCACTCTCCAGCGAATCCTGCAGCGGCACTCTCCAGCAAAAAAGTTACGTAACTTAATTCAGATTTCAAAAATCGAAAATGTTTCTTCCATCAAAATGCTTGAAGTATTGCAAAATGTTATAAATGTCACATGCTTGTTTTTTGAAGGGTATTTTGGAAATAGATTTTCTCTTCGCTAGCATTCGGGCATATTAGTTTCTCTGCAGGTCGCTGGCGATCGCGCGAACAGATCATCATCATCAGTTGTAATGGAGATTGGCCTGCACATGAACGTCTAGGTGGCATCATTGGATTAAATCCGGGGGGACGTAACTCCTATATGTATGTGTACGGGATGTGCCATTTTTTGAGGTTTTTAAGGGTGGAAAATAAATTTTTGGGTATCAAATTGGCTAGACATACAAACGCGGGGGTATCATTTTTGCTAAGATGATCAATTTTGATAAAGTCACAAGAACTGCCAAATAAATTTCAGCTGTACAATTCTAAAAAAAGATTTTTGAGTATTTCTATGTATTATACTAATATTTCTTTTGAAGTTTGGGTGTACATTTTTAGAATTTTCATAAATTTTGGGGTCAAATTTCAAATTAAGAAAAGGGCACACCGCTGTCATTGATCTATTGAAGCTACCCCCCCCCCGGTTCGAATCAAGATTAAAAACAGAAGGACACGATTCCTCGAAGTTTTAGAATTGACACTCCTGGTCAAAGAAGAAAAGTTGCATCTTTCCTGCGATTGTAAAAAGACAGAGATTACTCCACAACACAAATTGCAACAAAAATTGGGGTATAATTGTAGCTCGAGTAAAGACTGTCGGGTTTGGGTTAACACCTCAGGGAATACCATAAATTCGGTGTTCCGCTGGGGTTTATGTGGAGGGATCGCATCATTGTCGAGGAAGATGTTCAATACCATGGAGGGATCACATCATCTCTGCACGCTGTTAAATAAAAGGCATTCTCCACATGGCATACTGATGATACCAGATGATACCCCTCCTTGGACCAAACTTAATCCGCGTTTTTGTTTGATTATTTGAGTTATTTATACTCAGAGAAGCGTCATGTCAAACTAAAAAGCTTCATTCAAATGAATGAGATCTATTTCTGATCTAACAGAGTCTAATGAAGATTATTTTGCCAAAAGGTCGACTTTTGTGCTTTCTACAATAAGGGGCAATCGTCTGTATGTCCTTTTAGAGTCCAAGAAGAGTGCAAAGGAAAGGTAGAAAATTATACTTTAATGTTTAATCTCATAATTTGGGAATAAAAACTGAACATAAATGTCCTAAAATAAGATGAAATTTAGTGACGTCTGATTTTTATTCTTTCTTTTTTACCTGGCACCCATGATGAAAAAGCCCAGATACAGCAAGTTCAATATAACAACCGTAATCCCAGTCCCGTTACTGAAATATCGAGAGGAAGCGATTTTTATTGTGGCCTATCTTGATAACTACGTCAAGATTTTTTCTTCAGCAATTTTCTTTTCTTCTGGTCTTGCTTAGCTGCAGTTCGTTTCGCCTTCTTCAGTGCAAACTTTTCTTGATCTTTTATGGCCTGAAATAAAGATAAAACCAAACTTCCAGATATCTTTTACTCCAGTTAAAACAGAAAAAAGACAGGAAGAACGACATAACTTTTAAGTCTGGCCAAATGCTGTTCAGTGGCAGAATAAAATCCTATATTTTTGCAGTTAAACAATTTGTCCATTCAAAAATAATTCATGAATTCGAGAATTTTTCTCATTTCCGAGCCGCTAGCAAAAAGGCGAGTGAAAAGTCGAGGGCGTTGGGCCACCTCTTCTCAACAATGCTCAAACTCGCTCGGTTTTTGTCAAGCGTTGTGAAATGTCGAGAGTATTTGCCAGTTCAAAGAACATGTTTTCGTGTTTCCAAAAAATAAAACCAAGAACAAGAACAGACACACCCTCAACTGTACAGCACATACATTACCCGGGGTGCTTTTACTTATAAACATTTCTATGCGGCATTTTAGATATGCAGATATAATATCCGCATGTGCAAGATAATGAATTAGAAAATGCAGCATTTCAGACAGCAAAACCAAGTTATCGAAAATCAGTTAGTAGGATAAGTTCGGTTTGCGGAGGACTGATTAATTCAAGGAGTGATTTAAGGGCCGAAAGTGGCTCTCGTGTGTACTCCCATTGAGGTCTGACAAGGGGTCCAGTCATGGCTAACGAGAGCAAAAGCTAAAATTTTCACAAAAACCCTCAAATGGTAGTTAATGTTACAATAACTCCCAAATGGTAGTGTAAAGCTAAAATTCATGCCGTTTGATAACAACCAATCCAGCATAACATTTTCTGTTAAAAGTTTGCTGACATTCAAATGCACAAAAGGTTGTAGATTTAGCTCAAAACATCAGGAAATTAGATGTAAAGGGAAGTAACCACCAAAAATACCCAAAAGTTTCAATATCATTTCTATTAAGAAGGCCATTTTGTAGTCAATTGGCAAGACCACCAAACCAACTGGACCCCCTGTTGGACCTCAATGGGAGTACCCCGCGGAAGTGGCTACTGTTTATTCCGTTAGTGGCTTACTGAACAAAGAAGAAATACCAAAGAAGAAAAGATATAAATCAACTTTCTTTCTGACCATACCTCCTCAAGCCTTTGTCTCTTTCTAGACTCCTTCTTACTCGTAACTTTTCTCTGCATTTTAGAATAACTTTCTGCAAATGTTTCTTTGCCGACTATTTCTCTGATCAAACTAATAACTTCTTTGGCCAATTTTTGCAACTCAGGATCTACAAAAACAAAAAATTGACATATCACAGAATGTAGATAGAAAAATGTGACTTGAACTTTTCTTTAAATCCACATCTATTTTTGTGGGGGAAAAGACAGTTCGATTTTTCCTCCTTTTCAATGCACGGCCAGTGGATTCAGCTTATACACAGCCAAACAGGCAAAAATCTCCCTGGCAAAAACCTACTTTAGCTAGCTACAATCAAATGCTGATAAAGTAATTTGCCTTTGTATTACACTTAGACATACCAGGTCTAGATAAGCAAGGCAAAAGTGAAAATAGTAACTCTAATCATTATCAAGGATTAACACAAGAGTATCAGCATATTTTAGTTGCTTCACATCATTTTTTCCATTTTTTCTTCAAATTTTCTCACAGTAGAGTCCTAGTAGCTACAGTATGACGAACCCTCGATAAATGAACTTCTGATAACAACGAACCAGATTTCTGGCCCTTTGAAAAATAATTTTATACTTGGTTCTATCATTTAAAACGAGAATAAGGCCCCAGTTACGATATGCCGGCATGATATCGTTGAGTTTTGATTTTCGTGTTGTCACAAGATTTTGCCAAGCAGTTACACGAGCACAGCGCCATGATTTCTGTGGCGATCATTGCAATTACACTGAAACGCATCGGCAGCTCCTTCGCAGATTTGCTTCGCATTTGTTTTGTGAAACAATAGAAAACAAGGTTTCGGAGTGTCCTATATCGGATTTGCATGATTACACTGTGTCGCCGCGTCGCGGCTTGATTTTCATATCACCTCCAGAGCGCCATGATATTAAAGACGATTTGCGGAGGGTCATATACCGGATTGAGGCGTCAAAGTGTAACTGACAGCCCTAACAAAATTCAAGACGCGACGAGGCATGCCGGCATTGTGTAACTGGGGCCTAAGCCGCAAAATACTTAAAATTAAAAATTTGCGAAATTTCTGAATTTTACTTGGGTTACGAGATCATTTTCAACTTCACTCCTCTGGAGAAGTTAGTCGTTTTTCTCACAGTTCACAGAAACTAAAGACTCTTTGGTTTCATGAAGAGACGCTGCGAAGGAGAGTGTGCTCTCAACACGAAGTTTTATAGAGAATATTAACCTTGACTTACCAGATGACACCGAGCTAACCGTTTCTCTATGCAATGGTTGTAGGATTTCCGGTAATATATATTGAATACGTTCACTTCCAAGGTCGATTGAGATTGCAGCGAGCCAGCGAAATACACAGGTCCGCTGTAAAACATATAAAAATTGTGTTCATAAAGAAATAGAATTCACAGAAAGTGAAAAGCAAAAATAAGGAAAAAATGATGCGCGTATACGGTCATTTCTTTTCTTCTCATTACGTTCTAAATAGACCTTATTGAAGAGGTCTGGGTCGGCCCGGCTTTTTCTGGAAGATGGCGGACATCTTGAGCAAAATCGGAGTAACATTAAAAAAAGATACAAATTCCAGCTTATCTGCTAAAGGAGACGTTTAATCAAATATATCCTTTGCGTTCAATAGCGTAGCCAGACATCCAACAGTGGAGGACCAAGGAGGCGTGGTCAACGAAATTAGGGCGTGGTTTTAAGAAAAAATAACCAAGTCGTACCCTACAAATTCATACTTAGCCTATAAAAAACCTGCCTTGGCAATGCTCCTCCTCGTGCCCCCTGGCTGCATCACTGTTTGCATTTTCTTACCTGAGTTTCTGCAGGTATTTTCAACATTTTTTGTCGCAGATTTTTTCTCTAATTGTCTTCCATTAGATTCAATTGTTCGAAAATTTGAATAAAATATGCTGCACTAACTCTCCTGAGGTTAATGCCTTAACTTACTATTTAACGTAATGTCAATTTGTGGAAAAATTTCCCAATTTATGAACGAGCTGTTCATCGCGTGACTTTGGAAAATTTTTCGAGACATTCTGAAGAAATGTGATTTAACTTCATGGTCTGTGTTGAAATTTTGCCACAAATTAGAAGGCCCTGGATAGGAGCCTTTGGGAACACCACAACTTATCACAAGCTTTAGTGAAGTATTATCTGATCCAAGAAAACTTCAAGCTAATAATTCAATAATTAACAAAATATACCTTGCTGGAAGTATTTTGTGATTGTGATGCCTCGTGGCTTGCTAAATAAGACATCTTATGAAGAAGCCATTTTAATGACAGTTTCTTTGAATTTTTATCTTCTGCAGAGTTGCTCTCGTTTTCAAATTCTACTTTTCCAGTATAACTTTCATGTTCCATGCAATTAATTATCTTGGACAAGTAAATCAAATTCTTTGTAATCTAGACGAAAGGTACCATATTAGGCCCTTGGCAAACGATCAAAAATTGCTTGTAAAGCATTTATCGTTTTGCTTGTCAAGCAAAATGTTTGACCGTTAGGCCACATCACAAGACATTGCTCGTCAAACATCTTTTTGCATAACACAGGCATAAAATGTTTTTGAACTTTTTCAGAAAACATTGTTAAGCGAGAAGAAATGTTTTGCGACGTTGCCAAACAGTCAAACATTGCTTTTAAAGCAAATCTCAAATGTTTGACCAACAATGTTTGATCGTTTGGCCAGACCCTTTGGTTGCAAGTATACTTTCATAAGGTACCTATTTTACTCACAAACAACAATATGGAATATTAAGTGGGAAAACAATTCTGTGTTCTTGAGGTACCCTCAAGTTCGGGTTGTTTCAGATTGTCAGAGATGAGAAGTCTGAACAAGAGGGGAAAGGGGGAATTTGGCAACCTCGAGAATTTTTTCTTTGAGACAGTATTTCATGACCATACATAATAAACATATTTTGGCATCATAATTAACACAGGTCACCACTACTACCCAACTTTGAAAACCATTACGTACACATCCAACCCCTATTACTAACATTAACCAAATACTAGCTTGACATGAAGTAGTTCATAACCAAAGGCCTCGACCAAAGGATTCAGCATTGTTTGTCGAACAACTAAAATCTGCTTGGTAAGAAAAATGTTTTAACGTTTGGTTATGTCGCAAAACATTGATCGTCAAACATTCTGGCTTGTGAGAAGCAGAAATTGTTTTTAAAGTTATAAAAAATCACTGTCAAGCAATGTTTTTCGATGTGATCGAGCGGCGAAACATTGCTTGTAAAGCAAATCTCAAATGTTTGACAAGTAATGTTTTATCGTTTGGCCAGGGCCAAATTCATTAGCTTTATTGTTGCGATTAGCGACGAGATATATCCTGAAAGTGTTCAGTGAAAGCTAGATCTATAACTAGAGTCCTGAATCCCAGTTATCGCTCATCAGGCCGAGACTAACACCAAACCGAAATCGCCAAACTACAGTATTTTTATGGTAGTTTTGATGTCCTTACCACTCATTTGAATAGCGATAACTACGACTCAGGTTATAAGTCTATGGTGAAAGCCAAGTGGATATTAAATATCTTTCTACCTGTTCACCAAGCTCAGTACCAACGTCGTCCTTCATCTGATCACAGAAGTTTATACAAAGCTGCCTTACCTATTGAAAATTAAATCAAATATGTAAGTAACCAACGATGTAAGTAATATAGGTAACCAAGAGTGCATCAGGTTTGTCCGCAAAAAATGTGCAGAGTGCATGCCCATTTGACACAGAAACCTACAGCCTTGGGCTGAATGGCTTGGAGAGTTACTTGGCAATTTCATTGAGCTCTATAGCTCAGTGGAAATGTCGTTGGCTCTCTGGTCATGCAGCTTAGGTTCGAGTCCCACTTATTGTGGTATGCCATTTGTGGAAAAATCTATCCTTGTGTTCGCCATTTACGATAAATACGTATACAAATTTATGGGCTGAAGAAGGCTCTACATAGCTGAAACACGAAAAAGTCCAACGGAAGAAAGAGCTTTGGGCTGTATGACTTGGAGAGTTACCCGGCGATTTCACTGAGCTCTCTAGCTCAGTGGAAATGTTTTGGCTCTCTGTCATGGAGTCAAGATTCGAAGCCCATCATTGTGTTATACCACTTCTGGAAAATTCTGTTATTAAGACGACTGAAGGGGCCGAGGGCGATTACAGCAGACTTTTTAGCGTTATGGATCATTTGCTTGGTTGAAAGAAGGAGTATCTAACAGATGCTATATCTCAGGCTTTGGAACATAGCACTGCATTACTGGAAAGTTACGATTAATAAATGTCAACGTCGTGTGCCAAATATGTTGATACTTAAGGCATGCAGTAGTTTCCTCTCTTTTTCACGTCCCAAACATTGCTTGCTAAACATTTTGTGACTCTATGGAAAAAATACTTTAAAATTTCTCAAAACAATACCAGAAACGTGTTTCTTATTCTTGCTTGCAAAACAATGTTTTAGAGTTAGTCAAGAGGAAGAACGAATTGTCCCCAGAAAAAAACGTTTTTGTTCATGTGGCCAGAATCCTAGTTTGGTTTGGCTTAGCAAAGCCACATCGCAATCGAAATGCTTTATTTGAAGGTTCGAATACGCTCGGAGTTACGTATCTAACAATATCCATCTCAAAAAAGGCATTCGATTAGGAATGAGAGTTTCATGCACTAGCATCTTAGAAAATGAGCAATACATATATACGTACTTTTGAAGATAAGTCTTCAGCCAAATATAAGCATTTGCTGGCATCTTTTTGTGAGATTTTGACAATTTCATCGGTCGGCCAAGCAGCGAAAAGTTGACCAAACAGCTGACAAGAAGCAAGACGAATCCAAGTGTGTGGATGCTTCAAGAGATCTTGGATATTATCTAAACGAAAGGTTTAAAACAAATGATCAGTGCATCATAGAAGCTTCATGAATGCAGCAGTAGGCACATGTAGCTACGCTGAAAGACATGTATTGCTGAACTCTACCAAGGTGGCCCGACGACAAACACCAAGGCTTGTCTGCCTACCAAAACCCGAAGCTTGAAGTCGCCAAAAATCTTATTTTAGAATTTCAAAATTTATTTTTCATTAGAGCGTCAAAATGAAAAAATACAGTTATTGCATATTGAAATGATTTCTTCTAATGGCCATGTTCAGACAATATTTAACATATTCCACTGATTTTTGACATTTCTGGATTAGTTTTTGAGCTGTATAAAACTTCGGAATTGCGATAAACAGCGGAAACATTTTCGGGCCTACTTAAAAGCTTTTTCGTCTGACACTCCTCAGAGTATGAACGTTAGAAACAGACCGGAATTTGCCAAATTTATACCCAGTATGGGGCTCGAAATGCACCATTCAGAAAGAAAAGGCGAATTGGCATTGTGCTTTAAACACCAATCAGCTTTCGGTTGGAATAACAATGAAAATTAATTGAAGAGTCTAAGTGAGAAAACGAACTCTTTCTGTCTACACAGAACCGGCTTTTTGATTTGGATGTGGACAGATTCCAAAACGCTGAGAAGCAACGAGGATCTCTTTCTGGATTAATTTATATGCTTTTCAGAAAATGATTGGCAAAGCGGACAATTCTAAAAATGCGTTTTTGTGACGTCACGACTTCGATACTCTATTACATACGCGGCAGATATCTTTAATAGTATATAATAACAGTATATCTTTAACAATATACTCATGGGACGGACAAAAACGCTGACGAATAACATCTTACTCCATATTTCATTCAAAGGTTCTTGAATTTGCGTGTTTCGAATAGCCTGACAATTTTGGAATATCTTCTTCAAAGTGTTCAAAGTAAAGAACACCAACTGATCAGCAGCATCATTTTCTTCCTGTAAAAAGAAACATTTATATAAATAACAGGCTTATATAGGACCAGATATGGCAAATATACAATAGTACCCTTAGGCCTAAAGAGATCTGCAACGATCGCCTGAATCCCGCCGAAGCATTGCTAACTGTATCCGTGTCTCCTCTAACGGTTTCAAACACTGTTGAACCCTCTTTTCAAAATTCTTTTTATCTTTCCCTCGTGACGCTATCGGTATCGTGCCAGTATTCAGGTTTAGATGGAGTTTACCACCAATTCTGGGCCGCATTTCCAAGCAACCCGACCAATGGAACGGGTATCGTGGGCAGCAAGTCCAGTCACGCACGGGAAATGTCACCCTCTCCGATGTGCTTTTCCAACAATTTAGATAGGACTGGTCCACGGGATGGCTAGCTTCTCGAAACTACAATTCGCTGTTGCAAGCAAAAGAGATTTCAAGCTTGAGCAGTTCCCACTTCATTCGCCGTTACTGAAGGAATCCTTGTTAGTGTCTTTTCCTCCGCTTATTAATATGCTTAAATTCAGCGGGTAGTCTCGTTCAGTTGCTGGTTCAGTCCAAGAGTAACGCACAGCCAACATGGTGACAGCCGGTATGCACAGTCGAAAAGCAGGCCTAGACTCCCATGTATGATCAAATCAAAATTGCGATCGACAATTGCAGTGCTAATCTAATCCCTCAAAATAGCATAACAAGAGGACGGCCTGTTCATATGAGGTGACGAGAGGGATGCCTGTTCAGTGGGTCTAATGTTTACACGAGTTTCAACAGTCACTATCTTATTTATGAATAGTATAACCAGAAGCTTAAACATTATGATTAGAAAACAAACGAAAGATGACAATTGTTTGTTTATTAACTGTATATTCGACTGTACCTTCCAACAGTCATCATCAGAGTAACGATTTAGATCATAGTAAATCGTTACTCTGATGATGACTGTTGGAAAGTATAGTCGAATATACAGTTAATAAACAAAGAATTGTCATCTTTCATTTGTTTTCTAATCATAATGTTTAAGCTTCTGGTTATACTATTAATAATGAAGTTGTATGCCCGATTGGATATATTTTCAGTCCCTACCTTGCGTTACTTTAACTAACCAGAGGTGGAAACTGTATCGGAATTTTAAGGTCCAGAAACAGAAATTTTTAGGAGAAAAAATATTTGGAGAAAGTTTTGAAGAAAAAATTGAAGGATTGGAACAATGATGAACTTTAATAATATCATTCAGATTAATTTGGCAGAAAGACTTCTTAAAAGTTCCCTGAACAGTTTTGACTGGGCTGTAAATGGTCTTATCAAAGCAAATGAAAATTAAGAGACAGATCATAGCTTTCAAACGAAATAGATATTTCGTCTGTTGCATTATGTATACTATCTGATAACCCGATTTTTTTCTACAAGTGGCATACCACAATAGATGGGATTGGCTACAAAGATGTATAAAAATATGTATGGTGCTGAAGAAGGGCAAATAAAGCCTAAACAAAAAACACGGGATGAGAACCTTGGGCTGTATGACTTGGAGAGAGTTTTTTGGCAATTTCGTTAAGCCTTGTGGCCTTGTGGAAACGTCGTCGTGAATCCCATCTATTGTGGAATGCCACTTGCGAAAAATCTATCAGTTTTCGCTATTTGTGACAAAGATATAATTTTTTCAACATACATTCATGTCAGATTCAACTTTGAGGTCATCTTTGATGATAAGCAGCAAACCAGGTAGTCTTCTTTCGAATCCATTCTTCTCTACCTCAGCAAATGTACCAATGATCTGAGTGGCCAGTCTTTTTAAAGATACCTATTTACATATAAATATTTTGTGTTATTGAAAAAGAAAGAGAAGTGTTCTTAAAAAAATCAGAGAAACGATAAACCAAAGAAACACAGAGAAGTGACGCGAGTTGTTTCTCAATTACAGGGGAGGGGGGAGGGGGTACAAAATTGGATATTTTCAAATTATTTGGTTAGAGGAATTTAACGTGGTGGAAAATATGCAGAAAAAGGCTTCCAGATTCGTTCACTTGCAACTAATATTCGAAGAAAAGATTTCCATTATTAGTTTTTGAGTTGTACAAAACTATGAAATTGCGAGCAGTAGCAGAAACATCTTTTGACATACTTAAGAGTTTGTTTCAAAACAACTGACTGAGGCAGGATCGGAATGCAAATCAAAAACTGAAGCTGAACTGGCTTCGTGTTTCAACGTCAATCAGGTTGTCAGATACACTCATTATTTTATAAGAAACTATCCTCTGAGTCATATAGTAGGGTTTCTTAAATTTGAGCACAATTGGCACAGTTAAAGTTTCTTGCAGAGTTTCTTAACTTAGTTTTTACGTAAGCATATCTAAAATAGAATGCCGAAAGTAAAAGCAAAAATAGTTTCTTAGCTTTTTTTACTTCTTAGCCGTTATAATTTCTTGATTTAAAAGAAGGCATATGTAGAAAAAGGCATATTTCTAGCGGTTTCTTATATAAAATGAGTGTACAGAGGGAAGATCAAAATAATTAATTGAAGAGACCAAATAATACAGCGGTATTATTTTCTCACTTTACCGTCAACGAAACGATTGAAGAAGACCATAAACCATATATGCTGCATAAAAATCCGAGGCGACCCACTATGACGTGCAAAGCCTCAACGACTTTATAAAACCAGGCTTAAAACTTGAGGCATCTGGTTAGCTCTTTTGCAAAACTTTTGCACTTACCTTCTCTTGCTGCAGCCAATTTAGAATGAGTCCAAATAGCTCTGTTCTCAATTCCGTATCCAGCTAAGAAAAAACGGTGATTTTTATAGACTGATAAATGATTCTGATTACAAAATGCTGATAAAAATGCAATTTTTCTATCAGAGTTAATTTATCGAGGGAGTTCGTGGCACTTGGTTACATGGAATGGGTTTGAATTTACGCTGTTGCTCACTTATTTAAATTGTAGGTTGTGCTTGGTGATTAAAGAATTCTGTAGTATGCCCATATGGAATGGATTTCCATTCAAAATGTGTGTTCAGAAGTTTAGTTTCTCTTTCATGTCCTCTCACATGGGACGGGTCTTTTACGAGATATATACGTATTCAAATATAGAGATTCTTTTATGCACGCCTAAGCAACTTATGTCGTATTAGTATTTAAAGCGATGTTATGTACTTCGTCTTACTTCAAATTTTCCAATTTGGAAAGTAGTTCAGTAAGTTCAAGTTTTTTCCCCACCCTCCCTCCCTTTAGTTGCGTTTGTGGTGTTCGTGGTGAGGTTGAAAAGAATTCATGCCACTTTCCATCGCCTCTTTTGAGATCTGGTGGCTTGTGGTGTGACAAGTGCATCAGTCAGGGCGAGAAAAATAATATTTTTCGGGTCCATTCCCTCCCAGTTGCTTAGGTAGGGGGCTTTGGTTTATGGTTAATGCACTGACAGCCCAACAAAGCTTCCTATGATGAGAGAACACAACCATATTAGAAAATCTAATGAGGCAATATTAGAAAATGGTTTTTATCTGAGGAGGCAATTTGCTTTTCCTAGCATTGGACGACAGGGTAATTTCATTTGGGGGTTTGTTACCCGAGAAAGAAATTAATGTATGAATACAAGTATTATGATAGAGATGAAGATGATGATGGCGATGAAGAAAGATCATTATTGAAAGAACAAGTTCGAGAAGGAGGAGAAAGAGGATGCGAAGCAGGACAACCAAAATCGTGATTGTGATTTTAACAATACAGAACAAATTTTACTTCCGTAGTATCATCTAAAATACTATAGAAGGCAATTAACATTGTTATCGGGTACTCGGGCTGCTTATTCAAAATTCCAAGGGGCGTTATTTCAGGGAGGCGCACTTGTTTACAAATCAGCATCAACTGCATATACTATAGCTATTTATTATATGGTGTTCGAAAATACGGCTTTTCGGACCGGCAACGGCGCAATCTGATTGGTTCTTCAACGGTCTGTAAAAGTCGTATTGACCGGCGTTGATATAACCACGTTATATAGCCATGTAATTTCTTATTGATGAAGTGAGAGAGATTGAGATGGGACAAGGAAATACTGAAAAATGATGTTTCTTGGGTAAAAATTCTCCAACAAATTTCGTAAATATTCTATATTGTTTTAAATTCCATATAATAAAGCCTTTATTGAACGATTGCTCTGTCAATGCAGGAAAATATTCGAACCTCAGCTGCTTGTACGGACCTCATTATTTTCGGTCCGTAAGTCATGCTTCGGTCCGAATATTTTCCAGCATTGATCTCGCAATCGTTCAATAACCGCATATTATTACACGTGTACAGTTCCATTCTTTCTCGAAGAGGAATTTCTTCAAGGAGAGATAGTAGAAAAGGTGGTGCGATACAAGACAATTGCTTTGGATCGATCTAAGGCCTGGTTATATCTTTGATGATGACGTCTACTCGAGTTAATAAGAAATTCCGAGCATCAAAACTCATAAGAAAAAGCATTGTATATTACCTTTTCGAGCAGTGTACTGATAACTGCAACAGTAAGCTTTCGGCATAATGGCGAGTCATCGTTAATCAATCTCATAGCCAGAGGAACAAAGAAAAAGCAAGCATACTCCTGAAGTCGTTTCTGTATTAGAAAAAAAGGTTAGAATGATAAAATATTGGACATAGCTATATATGATTAAACAATAACCCAACTAAAGGAAAGGCAAGTATCTGACTTGTTAACCGCTAGGTACTTAAGTAGTATCTGTCACACAAGATGCAGTAGAACTTCTGTAGAACGGACACCTCTTAAACTATTTTTATTGTCAGCTCTACAGAAGTGTTAAATTTCAGAATTGCGATAAACAGCGGAAACATTGCCGGGCATACTTAAAAGCTTTTTTCGTCTGACACTCCTCAGAGTATCAACGTCAGAAACAGACCGAAACAATGAACTGAGGAGGAATTTATACCCACATGCGGCTCGAAATGCACCAATCGGAAAGAGAACCTGAATTGGCATTATGTTTTAAACACCACAACCCGTGGGTCCAAACAACAACCTAGTCTCAAACATGATTTGGCCATAGGACAACACCTACTCGATAACCTAATTTGTGCAGAAAATTACAGCGAGAATTGTTTCAAAATCATTGGCAAAGCAAGATCTTTGTTTCACGTACAGGGGTTTGGAATCTGTCCACATCAAAACCACAAGGCCGGCTCTGTGTAGACAGAAAGAGTTCGTTTTCTCACTTAGACTCTTCAATTAATTCTATTGGTCTTTCCGCTGTATCCGACCAGCTGATTGGTGTTTAAAACACAATGCCAATTCAGCTTCTCCTTCCGATCGGTACATTTCTAGCCGCATCTGGGTATAAATTCCGCCTTAGTTCAGTGTTTCGGTCTGTTTCTGAAGTTCATACTCTGAGGAGTGTCAGACGAAAAAGGCTTTTAAGTATGCCAGAAAATGTTTCCGCTGTTTATCGCAATTCTGAAGTTTTGTACTAATCAAAAACAAAGTGCTAAATTGTATGAGTTTCGATTTGTACGAAAATCAACATTTTACCTAAATACAAGTTATCAATACTGGAATAGAAAATATGCTTCTATATCTAAGCATTAAAGAAATAAGAAAATTTGAAGATCTTTATAACGAAAAAATGGAGCATAAAAGGCTATTGCAATTTTAGCCATCCCATTTACGTTTTTAATTCTGTAGTTTTAAACGTGCTCACTAAAGAGTGCTCCAGGGGATACTTCCTCGAAAGGATAGCGATCATATGCCAAACATTTGTTATCTAGGCCCCGTTTACACTATGCCGGTACGAAATGAATACGGTATGATTTCCTGTCGGTTTGCGAATTGGGAGTCCCCGTGTACATTATGCCGGTATGAAATGAATACGATGACCAAGGACATCGGCTTTTGCCTAAAATCTATTGCTTCATGACAACAAGAACAAAGACTAATGGTTTTTTCTGTCATTCTTTCAGAAAAGCGGCATCAAACTGTACCGTATTCAGGCGTTTAAACTACGTCGTCTTCAGATGAAGCCGGTTAGCGTACCATATTCATTCCGTACCGTACCGCATTCATTTCAAAACTGTGCCGGCATAGGGTACACGCTAGGCCAAATCGGTATAGTTTCGTACCGTATTCGTCTCAAACCGGCATAGTATAAACGGGGTCTTAGTTTTTGGAAGTTAACATATTATTTTTGTGCAGAGATTGTAGGCTGTTTCTTTTGAGATAAATATAATCTGGATTGAGATTTCTGCGTTAACTTGTAGATTTCGGTCCAGAGAGTCTGTCTATTGATATAAATTTCCGTTAAATGTAGGTTCCAATTTCAAGCAACATTAAACGAGGATCACGAGGATCATTTGGCTAAAGCAATATCAAAAAGAAGGAACATTTGACATTCTGAGCTTTCAGTGCTGAATGGATACGTTATTTAGGAGTTTGGTGAAGAAAGGATGCCTATATTTCATACTTAGTCAAAGTCGTTAAAGAGGTCAAAGAGAGGTAACTGTCAAGAGAGTCAAATAGCTAACTGAAGCAGTTTATCGAAAAGTAAATTTCCCTTAGGAATATCTCATATAGAGCAAGCTTTGACAATAAACTTTTTAGTTCTAAGGATATCAATATTACGCCTGTACCTGAGGAAAATGTTTGAAAATCAAAGCTACCATTTCCAAAGCCGACTGTCTGCCATTTTCCCATTCATACCTGAAAAATAATATTTTGGTATTAATGACTTTGCAACAACATACAAGCCTGTTCCCATATACCTACGATCATGGACAAAATATGTTGATACAATAATCAGTCATATTTATTTGGGGTCTATGTCTTTGCCCTCTTCCCAATTCATTGTTGATCACTGTTGCGCGGATTTCATAACACATTGTCGCCCACATGTTGGATTGGTTACTTCTGATGCGAATGAAACAAAATATCCAACATTGAATTGGGGGAGGGGGCGCTGGGTGGGGCAATAAGGAATCTGAACGTACATTTTCAGAATTGTCTCAACAATTTTGTCAATGACTATAGTCGTAAGCCCAGGGGAAAATTCTAAGAAACTGCTATAGTAGCTAATGCTAAAATAATGCTCGAACTTCTAAGAATTTTCAGCCTTTTATCTTTTATTGCACAATCATAAATACATTCTGCATTGGAAATGAAGAATAAGGCTCAAATAATTCGCGAGAGAAAAAGGTTCGGATCCAAAAAGGTACGCATCCTTCCGAGCATTATATAAGTACGATTTCATCGCGTTCAAATCGCAATGAATGTTTACAAGGCAATGAGCTAATCCTAAAGATCCAGGAACGAATTCAAATGGGTCCGCTTTTCTAATACGATTCCCTCCCAAAAAATACGATTCCCTCCATTCGTACCAGTGTAAATAAAAATCCTTTTGTTATATTTCCGGGAAAAGCCCCATGTAAACGGGGTCGAGGCTCTAAAGCAAATTTTTTGAGGTACAAAGACAGGTTGAAAAAGTTTTATTTTTTCAATCAAACTTGTTCAAACAAAAAAGGTTGCGCCGAAATCTCATAATTTCTTTGCTATTTCGTACAGAATTTCGTGAGCCACCAGGCATTCCATTCACTTTCCACTATTCCATTCAAAACATCTAAGAATTTTTAACTAATCGACAAAGCAATTCTTGAAATCCTTGTCAAGCCTGGTCTCCATATAACCAAAAGTGGCTGTGCCAGGGCTGAGAAAGTGTTGCGACGCTTCGTTTCCATAAAGCATTACGTGGCTGTGCCAGTGCTGAGACAGTGCTGTGACGTTTTCAGTTTTAATGGAAACACTTCCTTGAGGTGGCTCTACCGTGGCTGGACAGTTACTCTACCGCGGTAGTGCGAACATAGAAAGTTGAATTTGTTCAACTTTACCAGGCCTTATGATGCTTCTGCCACTAGAAGATTTTAATGGAAACAAGTGGCACAGCCGCCGGCGACATGTCTGTGGCACTTGCCTTTGTTCTCATTGAGCACATGACTGTAGCAAGCCAATCAAAAATGCGAGGAAATATGAACCATTATATAGTAACCATTGTCTCAGCGCATCTCATCACTGGCCCTGCCACGTACTGCTATATGGAAACGAAGCATCGTAACACTTTCTCAGCGCTGGTACAGCCGTTTCTCAGCACTGGCACAACCACTTTTGGTTATATGGAAACCAGGCTTAAACATGAATCAAATAAGAAAATTGGCAATAAACTCACTCAAGTTGGTTTACATAAAATTCTAAGTAAGTATCAGATTTCTTCCCAAGAGGATAGTCGAGTAAGTACTGCAGCATTATCTGTAGGAATATAACAGTAGTTTAATAGTTTATGATATAGAAAATAAAATCATCGAAATAAATGCAAATAGTAGGCTATATCGCTATGACATTTGTGCTGTTGTCTTACAAGTGTATTACATGGCATAACTGAAAAAAACGCATATTCAGTCAACTGAACTCGACCAGCAACGTTGCAAATTGCTGAGGTAATGCCAATCGCCATGTCTTGCTTTGTTCGCAGTATCACAGCACACTGTAGCGACTTATATTTGGGATACGTCTTTGTAGCGAAATCAAATGACCCCAATACATTGAGAGACATAGAAAGATGCGCCTTCGACGATTTTAATGCAATTACCTCAAACCTCATGGTTGCTGGTAACTCAAACCAAACGTGTCGTCCGTGTGAAGTTGTTGGTGTTTTTTAAAAAAGGCTTTCTAATTGACGGATGTTAATGTTTCATGTGATCGATTCCATGGCAGACTTAACCAATCAGAAGACAGTATTTTGATTGATTAGTTCAGCTGAGATATACACAGCTTTCATAAGAGCAAATTATCGTTAAGATGGTCAGGAACGTTAACTTCAGAAAATAACATTAGCCGAAACATATGCAAAAAAGTTAATAAAAACTTACTTGTCTACACTGTAATTGCACAGACTGTGAATCATTAGTTATGGAAAGGTTTCCTATCTTTTCAATTATTTCATGCATCTCTGGGACATCGAGTTTTCTTGATAAAATGGCCTGCAAATTGATTGTCTAAATAAGCGAAATTTGGATAAAAATGGAATTGAATCCAATAAAACAGCCAAAGGAAAAAACTTCAAAACAGAGCAGCACAAATTGTAACCAGTAGCAGTTATGATACTTTCGCCAAAGCCTTGAAAGAACGTTTAAAGTGGCCTACTTTAGCTGAATCCGAAACAGCGACCATGGTAACATCAAAAGTTGCACTGAACGCAATTTTGGCGCCACAAATTTTAGAAATGGAGCGCAAAAAAAATTCCGAGCTTCCTCGCAGGTCCGGTTAATTTCACACCTTTCGATCCGACCTTTGCAATAAATAGGCAAGAAACCACATTTCTCATTGCCCGATGATGGGAGATGGATCTCTCCCGAAACGTTGCCCAACTAAATATCAAAGGGTTGTCATGATAAGTGGTGACTATCATGTCTAATACAGAGCGACCATGGTCTTTAAATCTATATATGGCCTAGCTCCTGGTTATCTTTCTAACTTTTCACGAGGAATTCGACTCTCTGTTTTAAAAATCTGCAGAATATCAACATGGAGATTGGTCATGTACCATTCATGAAAACATTTAATGGCCAGCGGGCATTTACCTATCGTAGTGCTACGGTTTGGGACCACCTCGGTCCGGAGATTAAGCAGGCAATCTCTAATAGACAATTTAAGAACGCAATAAAATGATTTTATTATTTTGCTAGATATCATTGTGTATTTTACACTTACTTATAAGAATTAAATTTCTTTAGCACGGCCCGCTGAAAACGGTCGCTCTGATTGATGACGCAACCGTGGGTGAATGAATAAAAAATGAAAATGAAATGAAAGCTTAATATTAGGTGACACTGACCTTCAGAAGAGGAAAGGCAGTGCCTTGTCGAGTATGGTCATATATATCTTCTTCAACGAACATTAGAAGCGTCTGAAAGGCAATAAAAATATAATATGAATAACAACAGATATAACACTTATGTAGAATAGATATAACACGTGAAAGAATGACGAGGGCTTGATTATTGCTTACGTTGAATAAGAACGCACAAACATCACCCATCAGCTCAATATCGATAAGCTCTTAATTGAAATTTTCAAAACAATACATAATATGAACCCAGATTTCATTAAAGTACTGTTTCTCGCCCACTCTTCCTCACATTAATTAAAGACGTCCCATTTTGTAGTTACCTTAAGGGAATCAATTTTCGCGGGAACTTATTTTCGCGGATTTTTTTCCTCACAAATTTTGCGGAGAAAAACGGAATTTATTTTCGCGGTTTTTCGTTGGTGTAGAGAATTTCACGGGTCTTATTTTCGAGGATCAAATAATTTTCATATAAAAAGAAAAGGAACAAGGAATAGCTTGAGTGCCTTTCTTTCTTTTTGACTAGAAATCTTTCAAACGATACAAATGATACTGCAAATACAGAAGCAAAAACCATATTTAGTTTTTCAGTGAAACATTTCCCTATATTTGGCAAAAGCCTTCAAAATTTTCAGATTTTTTTTGAAATTTTGGAAGTTTCGCGGGAATTTATTTTCGCGGACAGGTGTATGCTGGGAATTTCGCGGGAACTAATTTTCGCGGAAATGGCCCAAATCCGCGAAAACCGCGAAAATTAATTCCCGCGAAAATAAATCCCCTTAAGGTAACAGACCTAATAAAAATACAGGGTGGCCCAAAAAAAAGGGACCCCCTAACTAAATAATTTATAAATAATTTATTCTTAAGTTGGAATTTCATTGAATTAATACTACATGATATTCAACTCAAGTGAGAAATATCATGTAAATATCATGATGATATGGGTTAGTATCTCTGAATAAATTGACTTTAAAACTTTACAATCCAAAAACGTACTGTAACAAAATATGCAACTTTATACTCTTACGTAATCCTTACGCAACAAAACAGAAAATCAATAACTCATTCTTTCAGTCGAATGATATTCAAAATGTCCTCAATCCCACTCAATACACTTCTCTAATACGACTGACCACACATTAATGGCCGTGACAACTTTACTCTGGGATAATGATTCTCCTTCACGCACGATTGCAGTACAGTACGCAGTGATGGAATATAAACAGCTGGTTTTAGGACATCATGAATTTAATGTCCCATTGCGCCGAGATGGAAGCTCTTATCACCAAGATATTTCTACACGATATCGCACTTGACTTGAATATTACCTGGTATTAATTTGATAAAATTCCTCCTTGAGAAAATTTATTCAGAAATTATTTACCTAAGGGGGTCCCTTTTTTTTGGGCCACACTGTAGATATGGTCTGGATACATTGACGCACAGAGGCAGTTCTTCGTTGAACCTTATATCGAATGAAATAAAGGCAAGCAACTGTGTGCGAGATTTTCAGCAGAGCCTTAAAGACAACTAGAAAGAGGCAAAACTATGTAACTGCAAGCTTTATACAGAGTTCTTGCCAAACATTGGTTACTTAAATAGCCAACACTATATGTTACTATATATTAGTTGATTTTTTCATAATTTGCAAATCTTTCTTGTATTTGCTAACTAGTTAATTTTCATACTCTTAACAATGTATTTTAAAGTCTAGTTGTGTAGTTTAGATTTTAGTTATGTAGTTTAGATCAGAATGAATTAGCTTTAGGCCCAACTTGCATTATGCCGGCATGCTGCATCGCGCCATGGATTTTGTATCGGATAGGCTGTCAGTTAAACTATGACGACTCAATCCGGTATATGAAGCTCCGCAAATCGTCTTGAAAATCATGGCGCTCTGGAGGTGATATGAAAATCAAGGCGCGACGCGGCGCAACAGTATAATCACACCAATCCGATACATGACGCTCCGAAACCTTGTTTTTCTATTGTTTCACAAAACAAATGCGAAGCAAATCTGCGAAGGAGCTGCCGTTGCGTCTCAATTTAATCGCAATGATCACCACAGAAATCATGGTGCTGCGCTCGTGTAACTGCTTGGCAAAAATCTTATGATGGTAAGAAAATCAAAACGCAACGATATCATGCCGGTATAGTATAACTGGGGCATTAATATTAAGCTATTGTGAAAAGCAACGGAAAATAAAGAAATGAAAAAAAAAACAAACATACATCTGTTTCACTTACCTTAAGCTGGTCTTCAGTGGCTTTACATTTATTTCCACTTCTCAACAGTACAGTCATGGCCTACATGAAACGGTCCAAGTATTAAAGAGAGATTCTATTACTCAATGTCTGCTGGAAAAACTTCACTTTGAACCTTATATCTTATGACGTATATCATAATATATCACAGTAGAGGTGATAGATTTCTTATTCTATAAGAAAGTTCAGAATGATCACAGTACTTAAACATTTTTAGCAATCTAAGAATTTCAGTACAGGGCATGTTTTAAGGATTTTCTACTGGTGGAAAATTTGAGAAAAGGGCACTTCGAAACAATCTAAAGCTATGGCTAAACTAGGAGAATTGTCACGCGCAACACTGCCTTCGGCATGCGAGTGACAAGCGAGCAACATATCCCCCGAGTCATTGGCATGTCGCAGAGACAAGAAATGTTTCTGTTGTCTCCCAGATACATCTGCGTGTCTCTTGCAACAAATTTTTTGACAAAGTTTCCGAGGTTGCTAAACTGGGAGACACCGAGGGGACACCAATGTCACGCGCGACATGTCTCGTAGTTTGAACAGACCTTAAGAATCTATAGATTATAACACTAAAAATAAAAAAAAAACAGCAAAAATGGAAAACTTCTTGATAAACTGCCCTAAAATTTCTCAAACTCTGGCTCTCGACGTCACCAAATAAGATCGTTGTATACCTACTGAATGATCTCCGCTAAGCACTTAATATTTCTATGTAAGGTTGGTACCTGGTCTAAGGTACCAAAACGCATGCAGTTAGGCTCATATCACATGAGCGTAAATTCGTATTCGGCCTTATATGAATAAACTCCACCCGCCGCCCCATTCTCAGATGCCAGACGCGTTTCGCTCTTATTGGAGCTCATCAGGGCCATTTTTGAGAATCAAACCGGGGTTTGTTGCGTGAGAAGCACAAGTGCTAAACACACGATCACCGGACCTAGCCTGAGGTACCGAAACGCATTTAATCTTTCATTTTCAAAATACACTAAACATGGAAAATGCCAACAAACCTCATTTGCTAAAATGGGCGTTAAACTGGTGGGGCAGAAGTGGCCCACTGCTGGAGCAATTGCAGGGGCTGGTGGGGGAATTTCCCCACCACTTTGTTTTGTAAATATGGCCATGTTTCAGTATCTAAACCTTCTTATTATTTTCTTAACAGAAATTAACCATCTTGTTATCCAAAGTACCCTTGGCACCTTAATCCACTGAGCATTATTTAAAGAAATAAAATTTTCACAGAGAATGCACCCTTGACTGTTGATGCATCAGCATAGTTGCAGGTCACAGATTTGAGTCTCAGTGAAGGCAAGTATAGAAATTCTTGAAGCCAAGAAAATCCATAATTAAATGGTCGGAATAACTTTGCAGGCGAAAACGTCCCTCTCATGCAATCATTTATAATTGAATTTTTAAAATTAAACTGTAAAATTAAGAAATAATCATGGCTGCTTACTTTGAACGCTGATCCAACAAGTTCACGGTTTTCATCAGTTCCGGTTCTTATTCTTCCATATTTCTTCAGCAATTTAAACAACGATGCTGCTAAGAAATTGATATTCTTCGAGACCGATGGAAGTGGAAGCTGAACTAGTAACGACAGTGATTTTGTGCCAAGATGGACTACCTAAGAAAAAAAGAAATAGTTTGAAAGATTTCGACGATAGAGAAAGATTGCAAAAATCAACGGTAGCTACATAAATAGGCTTACAGTATGATTTCCTAAATGCAGCACCGATGAAGTATCTTGTGAAGTACCGACCATTTCATGTTTATCTAGTGAAGTATCGACAGGTTTGCTTATGTTTTCAGTAAAAAGATGGTTTCAGAATGGGACGATCGTTTGCTGCAAATATAATGAAAATGTCAGCGAACAAGGCTTGGCAACAAGTAACTATTTACAGCTTAGAAAAAGTATGCAAACTGACACGCCTATCTGTGAATATCCTTGTATACTGCTATAATATGAGCCAAAACGTTATATTTTTCGCCAAAAACCTGACTAGAGTTAAACTGGATTTCTACTACGACGGATTTCTTGAGGTACCAAACGCTGCAGCATGTCACAGTGCAGTGTAAAGACAATTCTGGTCAAAACCTCTTCAATGCTGATGGCAGTTTTCAAAGACAAGACATGCTCCTCTGCAATCTACAACTGCCGGCTAACGCTAAAGACAGGCCCAAGCTGCACTTAGGCAAGATTTCTTACCTGGTTATACTTTGACTTGAGACAGCCGATAAGAGCTTCCACAAAAGGATCAAATAATTCAAGGTTATCTTGTGTCAACTTTTGCTGTCGATATCGTTTCAATAATGAAAACAACAGCTGCAAAAAAGGAACACATTGAATTACATTACATATACTTCTAAATATATTCAAAAATAACCAATTGAATATTTGCTTACTGCATACGTCTTTTCTAATACACCAAACAGAGGAATGACCCTGTCAGTCAGACTCAAGGTCATGTAAGTCTCATTACGATTCTCTTTCATAGTAGCACCATTGCTTGTTAAGAGCCTCAAATCCTCTTTATAGCTACGAACATATACAGGAAAGGGGGGCTGGGCCACCAAAATGTAGACAAACAGTCACAAATTCATTGGATCTAAACCGTTGCATATGGTAGTATGGCTCATCTATTTAAGGGACTCAGTTAAAAACGGATATAGAAATCTGTAAAGAGTTCTTTCATCAAAGAAAGGGAAAATCAGCTATTTTGTAGACAAAGCCTTTGTAAGAGGACAGTACTTAACAAAACCACACAGCTCATTCATATGAATGGCAAATGGCAAAGCTCTGAAAAAGTTTCACGTCGAAACAAAAGGCAAGGCCACGAGCTGAAGATGAGAATTGGGAAAGGAATGGCTTTGGATCTGACAGGCCTTTTCATGGCAGTGTTAACTCTTGGTTTGAAAGGTCAAGCCAATGGTCAAAAAAGAGGCAAATCTAACAACAATCAACAACAAGCCAATGGTCAAAACAGAGGCAAATCTAACAAAAATCAACAACAACAGACTACAACATACATATCCACACACCTGCAATGCAAATTCAGTGAGTAAATGTGAATTGGCACTTTTATCACGGTCAGCTGTTTGTGCCATTCTTCCTGGTTCACTTTTTATCAAGAAAATATCCTCTGTAACAACTCGTTTCTTGGTAGATTCTGTTTGCCTGGAAAGGATTCGATAAATGTCACTGAAATCTTTTTACTTAACACAACTTAACACAACTTAAAACATAATGCGAATGCAATAGGACAACTATTGATCACTCTGATACATATCGTGAGGTCTCTGACGTGTTCAAAAAATGTCTCATGGAGCTCGTCTCGAACCCGCGACCCCATAAAGATACAGCATAGTCTATAGTGTACGTACAGTCTATACACTTGGATAAGCACTACTGTGGTGGATTATTATGCTTGATGCTGTGGGTTATTATATTTGAAGGGGTGGCATTTTTGCGTACTGTGGTGGATAAGCACAACTTGCAAATTTTGTGTGGGATACCATATAACAATTTGATTTATAGAAACCCATGCTAGTGGGACATATATATTAAGCCACGTAACATTCATGTTTGACGAAATTTGGGTGCGCTTAGCGAAGACTCGGTGGTGATATAAAGGAGGGCTCAGGGACCCACTCTTGTTATAATTATGATTGATTTGGAGTGGCTTAGCCCCCCTCAACAAATTTGCATTGATCGTGATTTTGAAAATCTCATTAAGGTCTCTAAATCTGCTTTATTTGCGAAGATATCGGAGAAGATGGTCCATTAATTTTTTCACCAGCAGGTTTTCCCTGTGTCCATTCTCGAAGGCTGTGTTGCTTGCAATAACTCCTGCTTTCTGTTCTTTCCTTATTCTCTATCTCCCTATTTTGATGTTTATTGAGACTCACCCTAGTACTGTTTACACAGTGTGGTTTTTTCAGCAGAATCAATTGGTCATATTTTCATCGATCAAATTATGAGGGCGGTCACAAGGAATAAAGACCTTCTTATGACGTCACCCCTGGATCCCCCTGTTGATTTAATTTTGGAATCACCACTACCACCACTGTCATCAACAGCAGCTAACACGCAAAGAGAGGTTGGGTGAAATGTTGGGTGTATTGTTAGTGATGCTTGCTCAAGGCTTTGAATAAAATGCCTATACCCTGAAATGTCTTCGTGGTGACAAAGAAAACCATTTACCTCGTTTCTGTATTACTTTCAAGTGGTTTCAAATCGACAATTATATGATAGACAAAGACAAGCAGATCTTTTTGGCTCAATGATGAATTTTTTGAAAACCCAAACTGATTCTTCGTAAAACTTCTTTCGCTTTATTTCTAACAGTGTGGTTATGTTCAGTTTCCAATAGCTGCAAAATAAACGATGTATTATTAATAACAAGTATCATGGCATTACTAATTTAGAATTAAGACACTGGCCAAACGATCAAACCGAGGGGCGATTCACTCCTTGGAAGTCTCGTACACCTTTGCTGCAAGTCCTGTTGCTTTCTTGGAAATCCCTTGGAAGTCCTTTTGTTTTAATAGAAATCTCGTACGCTTTTTGGCAGAGTGAAATGCCCTCGGATCAAACCTTATCGGTCAACCATGCGAGAATTGCTTTACAAGCAAAGTTTGTTCGTTCAGCCAAGTCGTAGAACACTGCTCGACAAGCAGAATTTACTTAGCGATGCCTCTGAAAAAGTTCAAAATATTTTCTTCTTGTCGGAGGCAACAATGTTTGACATGGTTTGGCAGGCATGTTTTGCGACGTTGCCAAACGGTCAAACATTTTCTTTGACAAGCAAATTTTAAAAGTTTGACTAATGTCTGCTCTCTTGGCCTCAGGCTAATATCTTTTGTTTATCAACGCCTTACTCTGCGTCTAAGGCCCAAGGCCCCATTTACACTATGCCGGTACAAAATGAATGCGGAATGATTCCATGTCGAATGTGGAATAGGGGGTTCCCGTTTACAATATGCCAGTATGAAATGAATACGATAGGCAAGGTCATCATGTCTTAAATCTATTGTTTCATGTCAAAAAGAACAAAGAGTAATTGTTTTTTCTCTCATTCATGCAGCAAAGCGGCATCAAACTGTACCATTTACTATTCATTTCGTACCGTATTCATATCAAAACCGTGCCAGCATAGGGTAGACGCAAGGTACCGTATTTGTCTCATATTTGTATTTGTCTCATATTTGTCTCGTATTTGTACCGTATTTCGTACCGTATTTGTCTCATGCCGGCATAGTGGAAACAGGGTCTAAATATACAATCAGGAGCTTACCAGCAGTCTTCTACTACTTTCGAATAATGCAAAACACAAACCCGATCCTCTACCATTTACATGCCTTCGGCGTATGTTTCATTGTATACATTGGCTCTTTTACGTCAAAATCGTTTATGTAGTGCCATGTCAAAATCATCGAAATCAAGATTTCGATTATTAATACCCTTGACATATAAACGCCCCTCTCGAATAGACTTTTCCCATTATTTATTATGTCATAAGTATGTTGCACACAATGCCTTGTGGCGGCGTCAATCAATGCAATTCACGGCGTGCGTTGCTATTTTGGTTTGTTAGTGGCGTTGAATTGTTGCGATATCTTGAGTGAAAATATTTGAATAATTATGAAAAACGGATTGGAAATGATAAAAAACCAATTCTCTAGTTTTCTTAAAAACTCTTTCCTGGGAACTTGGAGCTGAAGAATAGCAGCAAAGTGAAAGTTGTCTGGATGCTACTAGCCTTCAACTGCATAGGAGAGGAAGGTGCCTCCGTTGGCCCCTTGAAGAGAGCAACGCCGAAGGAAATGGAGACTTAACCTGCTGTGTACCTTCCTGTTTCAGCAACAGTACTAAAAATATACCCCATGTAAAAATCAATAAAAAAGAACCAAGGGCGTTTAAACCGTAAATGGTCATCTACCGTATCTCAAGGTGCTTGCAAGTAATTATCGTATATTGAATATTAGCACCATTGCTTTATTCCTCTGGCACCAATAATAATGATTTCAACGAAGCAAACTGACCTTCTGAACAGCATTCACGATGTCTTCAAATGATTCTGCTGATGCAAACTTGGCAATTATTTCAAAAGAATCATAGCTTTGTTTTGACTTTGCTTCATGTAAATTCTCCTTCACACCTTCTGATTCTTTTTCTTCAGCAACATTGCTAAATATGTCATTCATCAAAACCTGCAATAATATAAGAGTTGCGTAAAATATATGACCAGACATGAAGCTTCAATCTTGGACTAAGATTCTGCCACAAATTGACATTTGCTTATATTTCATCACCTCTTTGACTTTTCAATGGTGAGCAAATGTTGGCAAAATCATCTGAGAATCAATCAGTGTTCAAGCAGTGGGGTGTGTACACTCGATACAAAAGCCATTTGTACATTTGTCAGCGAAAAGGTGGGAGGATGTAAATTCAAGACGCATTTTAGGTCTATAAAATTACAAGTAATTTGTTTTAGCGTCCAGCAATTCAGTTCAATAGCCAAATTACAAACGACTTGTGCATAGTATAGGTGGAGTGGGGGAACCATCATCAGGCAAAATTTGTCTCAATATATCTTGCCTAACATTGTAGTCTAAAAGACGAAATTAAACCAAAAACTTCATATTCATCAGCATTTTACTGCCACTGACTTCATCAGTTGCTACATTTGAAAAGAAATTCTTTTAATCAAATTCTTTGATTATGGATCAAATTCTTTGACTGTGGAATTATGGTTTTTAACAAGTTGTAATCCTAATGTTAGCCTATAAACTTAACGATTTTCAGCGAAATCTTTCAAGGCAGTTAAGGTATTTCGCTGAACACTAAATTCCAATTAAATTTTCGCTGAACGGCTGACGCTGAAGCCTGATCTTCATAATCTCTGGTTTCCATTAGACTTGATTGGCCGTAGGATAACCCTGAACACATCGAAAATTACCGATTAAGCGCCCAGGACTCAATAAAGCGCCCATGCTCGAATAAGCGCCCGGTTAAGGAGAAATATTTCTCACAAGCACCCACAATCAAGGACAAAATATTTTGAACAAGGCACTTTCTCCAAGGAATATGGCCTATTTCACTGATTTTCTACTTCCATAACTCCAATTCTTCCCCCTTTTACCCCAAAACAATGTTGGTAGTAGAGCAAGACAACTTCTGTGCGAAACAACATTGTAACGGGGGAGAAGGGGGAATCAATACAGAATAGCAAAACTATTTAGGCCGTTCCAATATATTTTGTCCAAGATTGCAGGTCCGGATAAGCGCCCAGGTCCGGATAAGCACCCAGGTCTGAATAGACGCCCAGTTTGGAAGAGTAAAAAATGTCGTGAAATAATATTTCCATTGACGAAATAGAGGGCATTCTCAATTTTCTTTAAGCTTTCGACTTCAAAAGCGTTTAGAAGCTTTCATAAATACTCTATGTCGATTTCATTGATTGTTCTATATCATCTATGATTTCACGTGTCTTTGTTTTTTTTCTTTTTTCAATAAGCACCAAGGTCTGAATAAGCACCCAGTCCAAATAAAACCGCCCAATCTAAAACTTGTTTTTAAATGTTTTTAAATAAGCGTCCAGGGCGATCAATCGGTAATTTACGGTATGCAAGAGCCTTAAATGCTCTAACGAGTTTCATTCGCAACTATTGCTCTTACATTTATTGGTAGAATTTTTCAAAAGTAGAAATATTAAAAAATTATCACAATTACAGCTAACTCACTTCTAATATGCTCTTCAGACATCCATCTATGTCACCAGGCGATAGTTGATCAGTTAGTCCATCAAGAACAGCTTTCAATGTGTAACTTAGAACGTGAAGCTATAGATAAAAAGGAATAAGATTAATCTTGGTGTTTTATTTGGCTCCCCGATAATGAACAATATTGAATCGGCTACAAAAGTTTGGCTAATTTTGCAAATCGCTGTTCAAACCTGAAGGCAAGAGACTCGATATGGCTTCTCGGATAAATAAAATTCACAAATAATCAGATTCTCATTAAAGTGATGCTTCTTAAATGGTTAGTATATGACAAAGTTTCAAATGGCGGAGTTGTGAAACTCTGTAAAGCATTTAGCATCGCCTGGCCAGCTTTTCTTATAAAATCAAATATGAGATTTCCTAGCATCGTTACAACCAGTTTTCCTGAAGAATTGATATCGTTTGGGTTGTACATGAGAGCCAGAAGGTAATAACGACATTACTCATTGCAGATTTTTGTTACTAGCTTTGAAAGAACAAAGTCAAAAGTGAGTGAAGCTGACTAGAAAAAAGGATTATGAATATTTCTGGGGAACGTTATACTAGATTTAAGAATCTAAGATGGCAAAAAATGATCACGAAAAAGAAGACCAAAGTGATGAGTATGGGAAAATGCCCCCCCCCCCCAGTAACACATCCCCCGCCAGATGGAACCACTTTCAGATAAAAGCCATTACAACGGTACTGGGAAACTAAACATCTGGTACTAACATCGCTAAGGAAAAGTCGAATCTGACTCCAAGTTCTACATTGATCACTACACTTTTTTTTCAATAAGCAACTTGACTTTCGTCCAGCCCTCAAGAGTTGCTTAACATATCTAGGATTCCAGCCGTCACAGAATGCCTGGTACCCCCTAAAACTTCTTACTTTGGCTCTTTTCTGGCTTCTTAATGTAACTGACAAGTTTGCAAGGATGTACAGTACAAAGAAAGCTATTTCACCAGATATTTTAGCACAATCTCAGCCCTGGTTGCTTATTGAACAGTTGCTTTTTAAAAAAAGAGTGTAATGAAATTAATGCAAATGTTTTGATGCCTTTTTTATTCATCGATGCTTTAGTCCTAACTGTATGCTGAAGCAGGTATTTTCATTGCATTTATCGTGTGAAAATAGAATCTACCATTTTTTCAATAACCATCCACACGTTTATTTTTCATAGTAGCTATATTAGTTTATACATTATACAAGAACTCGTGGATTTGTTTTCAATCAGCCCGTTTCTTATTTTTGGAACGATTTTCCCCCACATCATCACCCTCGAAGACACGTGTACTACCGGGTAAGGGCTGAACGTTGGCGAACATTGGTTGTTTTTGCTTAGTACACGTTTTTTTTTCTATAAGGAACCTTTGGTTTGAGTTGAGGCTGGAGTTCCTTATACTGTTCCTTGTCGTGGGATATGTATAATACTAATTTTTACAGCAAATCCATATTCTTCATTTCAAACTTTACGTATAAATGGAGCCTTTTGGGGAAGAACGATGGGAAATATATTGTACTTCTGTTCCTTTTCGTAAAAACTGTATTGCTCTTTAAAAAAGAGTTTCTTAGTTTTTCATCCGAGCCTCGACAGTTCCTTAAAGTTCCTTAATTGGGAATTTTCAACCTCGAGTTCCTTATAAAGGTGTTCCCTATAAAAAAAACGTGTAGATTCGGATACAGGTAGCAAAAAAATTTTGACCAAAATTTAGCTGTTTCCGTTACAATAATTCAGTTATTTTTCTAGTGTCCGCTATTCAGGTTGTTCTTATAAATAACGTCTTATCAAAAGTTATTTAGCAGATTTTCAGCTTGTAACTATATGCAAAGAATTACCTGATATCCTCTTTTAAGAACAGACATCATTTCGCGTAAAACATATGGCAAATACATTGGACCAAGTGAAGACGCAATTTTTACAAGTGTTGTTCTAGCTGTCTCTCTAACATCTCTTGCCCGGCTTCTCAAAGATTGACAGACCCTCAAAAGAAGCCTATGAGAACAAAGACATAAAAATAAAATCAGCTAAAAATGCAAGAACAAAAGTTGAAATTTAGGTAGTCTTATTTTACCTTTTATGTCTATTTAAGATATGAACTAGGTTTTCCGAGAGAACAGAAACGGTTCAAATTAAAAGAAATTGGCGGTAAGTGATTACACGTTTTTTTATAAGGAACCTTTGGTCTGAGTTGAGGCTGGAGTTCCTTAATGTTTCAACAAAATGAGGCTGAAAATTCCTTATACTGTTCCTTGTCGTGGGATATGTGTAAATCCTAGTTTTTACAGCAAATTCATAGAAACTATTCTTCATTTCTAACTTTAAGTATAAATGGAGCCTTTTGGGGAAGAACGATGTGTCTGATGTGTCTGATGCTAATCATATCCATATACTATGTGGCTGCAACAATTGGCCGCATATTGCAATTGCAATATATCGAATCTCTCCCTGACGGAATTAGAAGGTTACAAAAAATTGTAGCCCATGTCGAAAACATTCGTCAGATGATTGACACTTTGAAGTGGTTGTGGCAAGCACTCCAATGGTGCTCGCAAGCAATGCGTCAAATGTAAGTCGTCAAACTTTAACAGGCTGTAGCCCAACCAAGTCGCGCAAGCCTTTTTCTTTCCGGACAAAAATTTACACAACAAATATCATTGAAAGTTACAATATCACGTTGATAGCGTGAACTTATCAAAGTTAAGTTATCATCTAGGGTACACCTCTCACGCAAGCGAATCTGCTGTGATGGTATATATTCCGTACTGTGGTGGTGTTTATGGCGTACTGCGGTGGATAAGAACTACGGGTCATTATGCTTGATGTGGAGGGTTATTATACACGTATTTTTTATAAGAAACCCTTTATAAGAACCCCAGACTCTCGAATAACCAAAAATTTAAGAAACTCCAGTATTGGAGTTTTTTTTACGTAGGAAACTTTTCACCTCAGACAGCGAAAAAAGTTCTTTTAATTCCCGCGCTTCGTCTGCAATAACCCATTTCTGAGACAAGCAGACAAACAGGAAACCCACATGCATTCAAATACGATCGATAAATGGGTTTGGAACATCATTAAGATGGAATAACTATGTTGCAATATGGATATTCAAGAAACTCTTAAGAAACTTTCAGTAGTCAAAATTTGAAAATTTTAAGAACTTTCAATACTTGATCAATTTTTTAGTTTCTTATAAAAAATATGTGTACTTGATGTGGTGGCGTTTTTCGCGTACTGTGATGGATAAGCACTAATGTGGTGGGCTATTTCAGTATGCTTAATGTGGTGTGTTAACATGCTTGATGTGGTGGTATATTTTGCGTATTGTGGTGGGTTATTATGGTTGATGGGGTGGGTTATCATGCTTGATGTGGTGGTAGTTTTTGCTTACTGTGGTGGATAAGCACTAATGTGGTGGGCTATTATGCTTGATGTGGTGGGTTATTATGCTTGATGTGGTGGTATATTTTGCGTACTGTGATGGGTTATCATGCTTGGTGTGGTGGTATCTTTTGCTTACTGTTGTGGATAAGCAATACGCTGGTGGGTTATTATGCTTGATATGGTATTTTTTTATCTGTCTGTGGTTGATACACAGTATTTGGGTGGTTTTTGCTTCATATTGTATGGTTGCGGCTTTGAAAAAAAAACTGGTCCTTTTTTATCATCACTGATCTTCTGATGAACTACAAACAGATGATCTGACTTTAACTTCCAAACTCGAATATAAATTCAACTGTAGGAAATTGATGACAGTCCTGTGCTAAAAGCATACACAGAAATGTCTTTTGCTGAGCCTGGATTTTGAGCCTAAAATTATTCTTGTTCTTATTGTAACTTTTCTCTGAACTCAAAGAACATTAAGCAATGTAAGCAATTACAAGTGAAAGTCACACATGTTAGCTACGAATTAAAAGAAAAAAAGGAGTATGAACTCTCAAAGATTGTAAAAAATCTCAGATAAATAGAAAAAACTTTCGATGTGGTGTGGCCTGCCCGCATTATTCCAAACGTGTTCTTTACATTTGTCAATTTCAAGCCTCGCTATTTTTATAAAAAAGAATTCTTATGAAAAACAGTATTTGTTCACAGAATACTAAGTCATTAAACTCTACCTAAGAGTAAAACGAACTCATGCCAAAATGGGCTTTCAAAATCTTACATTTTTAATATACAGTTATACGGACTTCTCAAGCAACGTAGACAGGGGCAGAAAAATGAAGTACATTATCATTTTTATCTAGCTTCAAAACTCCCAAAACGAATCATCAAGCATACAGGCGATATCAAGGCAAATGAGATACCGCGGAGTTTCGAAAAAAACTGCACAAACAAAAGGCCTGAACTTCTTGGATTCGTATTCAGCACCTTAAAATGCAGCATATTCAGCTATTTGAACTTAGATTAGAAATGTGTAGCTAACACAGAACTTCCTTTTAAGCATATTTCTATGCTACAGATAAAGGCCAATGAGGGTGATCAAATTTGAAAAACAACATTTATTCTGAACGTAAGCTTTTCCCGACATACAAACTGATAAAAAAATTGATTTTTAAATCTAAACAATTTCGACCCTAAATATTCCTATAAAGCGTCTTCTTGTGAAAAGTGTGTAATGAAAATTTAGACCCCGTTTACATGATATTTGTACCACATCGGTACGATATGACACTGGTGAGGTATC
>JACTAT010000077.1:220884-237427 GCA_014526335.1 Chrysaora quinquecirrha | reverse complement strand
GAAGCTGCTGAATCGTGGAGTATGTAAGCTTCCTAAGATGCATTAACTTCTCTAAGTATCTTTCGAATGTTGCTGGGATCTCTTCAGCTGCTAAACATTCACCAATCACATCGAACCTTGAATCATTTGTCTAAGAGAAAAAAGTAACGTTGAAACGCCAGATTGTTTCTTCTACTCCATGGAACATCTGCCCTCCTCCTCTGTAAACAACGTTGGTTAATTGAATGACAGTACGTTTCCGGGAAGGAATGAACATTCAGATTCCCCTAAAGAATCCTTCAACATTGTAACACAGCATTGTTTTCAAGGGAAGCCGGGTCTGAGCCAGCAATTGTTACCAAATGAAAAAGCCTGAAAATATGATGACTGGTCCAAGTATTTCTGGGAGGGGTTGAAGGTACGTAAATGATTTACTGCTAAAGTTCTTAATTTCTATACTAATCCATTAGGGTTCTTTAGAGTTGCATGCATTGTTAGAGAAGACCATCATGCATTTAATAACTCAAAACTCCGATAACTCGAGTTTTCAACAATTCTAACAGTTTTGAATTCACCTTGAGCCTTCCAAAACACTTGCATTACATTATACATTTTTTTATACATTATAAAATATTATAAAATATTTTTATAAAATATTTTTTACGCATTATTTTTTTGTATATTACTATTATACTTTATCTTAAGCGGTCCAAGATAGATAAGCTCTGCTTTTCTTGGGCCGTGCAGATTTACACCATTTTTATTCTAATCATATTGTAGCTGTAAATATGTTTTTCTGCAAATAAAATTGAATTGAATTGAATTGAATTTGGAAATTATCAAGAAGTTCTGAAGTTGGAGCTACTTGACGCTGAACATGAACATACAGTACATAGTAGATTATTCATGAAAATATACAACTCTCTATATGAAATTTCTTACCTCTGTTGTGTCTGAATCTTCTACAAAAGGTCGCTTGTAGTAGGATAGAATTCGAAGAGTAAGAAGGCGAATGATCGGCAGGCTTGAAGATAAATTGCATTTCAGTAGAGAATACAACTGCTCAGACCTTTTCATTAACAATAGATCATTAGCTTGATGCTTGATAATTCTGCAGTAACTGTCATATGCTCCAAGCACCAAAATATTTCTTGGAAATCGACTAAAAGAAGAGAATGGTCAATAACTGAATCGCGTAACAATAATACAGTCATATTTGCCATGAGTGGCGAAAACTAGCATAGATTTTTCCACAAATGGCATACCTCTATAGATGGAATCGAGCCTGGCCTGCATGATCTAAGAGCAAACGACGTTCCAACTAAGCTAAAGAGCTCAATGAAATCGCCGAGTAAATCTCTGAGTCATACAGCCAAAGGCTGTCCTCCCGTTTGACTTTTTTCTGTTTCGGCTATGTTTAGCCTGCTAAAGCAAAATACCACACTAGATGGGATTCAAACCTGGACTGCGTCGTCAGAGAGCCGACGACGTTTCCGCTGAGCAATAGAGCTCAATGAAATCGCCGCACAATTCTCTGAGTCATACAGCCCAATATGTTCACTCAACATAGCCGAAACACAAAAAAGTCTAACGAGAGAAGAGCCTTGGGCTGTATGACTCAGAGAGTTATTTAATGATTTCATTAAGCTCTATAGCTCAGTGGAAACGTCGTTGGCTCTCTGATCATGCAGTCCAGGTTCGAATCCAAATCTATTGTGGTAGGTATGCCACTTGTGGAAATATCTTTCCCAGTGTTCGCAATTCATAACAAATATGAAAATACATTCAGTTATAAATGAATGGGCACTCTGCATCTCTAAGGCAGGCGCCAAAGGTTTGTATAACTGATATCTTTCAGCCATGTAGCAAGCAAGAAATTTTTCCTTGCTAATAGAGTTTTGGGTTCAAGACAGCTGCACAGCAAATGTGGACCCTACCTAGTGCGTCCGCTGACCTGACATTCTTGAACAAATACTCTGGATAATAATTTGCCGTCCTCAAAGTTGTAGGCTGTTGGAAAGTGGTCCTGACGAGATTCGAGCCCATCACCTCTCGTTCCTGGGCCGAATGCCTTGACCACTCAGCAAGACCACTAGCCCCTACCTGCAGATTTACTCAATTCCATCATGAGATGGTGTCACCCTTTCGAAATTAATTCTTTATTGGGTCTTTTACACTGTTAATCATTAACTCAGTTAAGTAAGCCTTAAGACATAGCCTTTAGTCGAGCTCTGATGACTGCCGTGCAAACAGTTCAATGTCATAGAATTACGTTCTTAATCATAGGAATAATGCCTTGAAAAGGATAGTTCTCTGCTTCAAGTGCTCGTTGTTTACCGTACCTCAATTTTATAAAAGTAAGTTAGTTATAACAAGGTATTTTGTGAAGATAACGGGGCTAACAGCAACTGCAAAAATCAAGTGAAAGTGATAAAAATTTAAGTAGTTAAAAGGAATCGAGCAGTTTCGTAGCTTAAAAGAATCCTTATCAACTTTCAACCGTACTATACCTTAGAAGCGACAAAATGGTTTCGTGTTCAAGGTCTGAAGACGCCATCAAATCAGAGCTGTTCTGAAGCAGAAATATTGATCGCATCGCTTGCGAAATAAGAAATAACCACATCTGTGAATCATTTGAACTTTCAGCTTTCTCCACCCATTTCTTCAACGACGTAATCAAGCACGACAAAGCAAGGTCTGTATCTGGTCTACAAAAAAGTAGAATGTCCTACTCAATTGACTTCAATAACAATTTTCATGCAAACTTCACATTCAACCCTTATTTCACGAAATTTTCGAAAATTCAATTTCCAAGTTGAGAAACTCTGCAAGAAACTTTTACTATACTAATTGTCCTCAAAGTTGAAAAACCCTACTATATGGCTCAGAGTATGGTTTCATATAAAAAAATTAGTGTAATAAAATGAGATGTTTTACCTGAGGAAAGGAAGGCAAACAACACATGAATGTGCAGTATCCAAAAGGTGTATATCAGAACTTTGGTCGCCACATTCGCTAATCACTTCCAACATTTTCTCTATTAACATTCTGACTGCATCTGTGGTCTTTTTACGCCTGTCTTTACCATAAAAAGACGCAAAATGGTGTTCTTCTAAAGGGTCACTGTACGGCATTCTGAACAGGTCTGTCTTTTCAGTGATATTTTCACTTAGCAGTCTCAGCAATAAACTTGCTTTGCTTGAGGTTAATTTTTTCTCTGACACAAGCACAGATTCTGCATATCGGTAAAATTCTGACAGCACAATTGCCTCGAACGATTGACAATTTCTCACCGCACAAATGAAATTCGAAATCTGCTCAACCTTGAAGTTACTGCAAAAAATCTGTTTTACTATTTTCTTCAAGTGTTCTTTCTTTAGTTCAGGAATATCAACTGTCAGCAGAGATGACAGCAGATCTAATAATGAATCAGCAATATCTTCAAGTGGTTTTGGCTTGATTACATTTTCAATAGCCTACAAGGTAAGGACATATAGCAAAGTAAATATCTAAAGAAAAAACAGAAATGATTGAATACTTTTTCTCTTAGTTTTCTCTCTAATTGCAAGAAAAAGCAGAAACATAAGAAATGGCCGAACTCTCTAAGCCTAGTTTTGGACGGGGACGTGCCATTCTGGTCCAAAATTTGGACCCATAATTCCGCCCACGTCTGAAATATTGTGACCCATAATTCCGCAAACGTGATAAAAATTGTGACCCATAATTCTGCAAACATGATGAATGCTAATGCGCAATATTCTGCAAGGCAAAGAACATTTTCAGATAACAAAATCATCTGATGAAAAGCAAGTAATGTTTAAAGGGCAACCTTCAATAGTCCAAAGAGTTATTAGTTCGGACTTCGGACTGCACATTTTGTAAATGCTGAGCTTAATTCTTCAAAATTTCTCCAGATTGGTACCCATAATTCTGCATTTCAAACTGACGAAAACGATATCGATAATTCCACTTTTAAGAAAAAGGTCCCCTAAATAATGGCACGTCCCCGAATAAATTCCACTGTCTAAGGTGGAATTTTTGTTGGATCAAAATGCACCAATCTAGCTTCCATTTCAAACTGACGCATTTCGATCCACATCTGATTGTTTTGGCCTGGAACTGAGGATGTAAGAGGAAAAAGTTTTCAAGTATAGCCAAACGTGTTTCTGCTATTCTCGCAATAAAGAGCAAATAGGGACCAAATAAATCTAACGAAACACAAGATTTGCTTTACAAGCAACATGGCCTCGTCACATTGCCCAACAAAGAGAAGTTGTTTAAGAGAAGAATGTTTCCTGAATTGGTATTGTGTTTTGAACACCAATCTGCTTACAGCATACAGCAGGATGACCAACAGAATAAGGGCCTGTTTACATGGAGGCAGGCAAGCCCGGTTAGCCGAGCCAGCTTGGTTCGGCGAGATCCTTTTTCAGAGCGTTTTCATGGATAAATTTTCCAGCCCGGTTAGCCGAGCTAGCCTTGCTTATTAACACTTTTCCATTCTTTCCTGCCAGAATTTCACATCGCCTTACCGGGCTGACCCACTCTCCATATAAACGCAAAGTGAACAAACAAAAGATTATTTTGTTCCCGCAGATCTCGGTCAGGTGAGATCCGCGTGCTTTGATCACGGATCTTGCCTCTCCGGGCTGGGTGATTGTTCATGTAAACGCAAGATTCACAAACAAAAGAATTTATTGTTCAGTCAGATCTCGCTTGGCCGAGCCAGCTCGCCTAACCAGGCTGGCCCGCCTCCATGTAAACAGGCCCTTAGTAAATGAGTCCGAGTAGAAAAAGGAATTCTTTCTGTCTAGACACAACTGGCATTTTGGTTCGATGTGAACAGATGCAAAAACGGTTAAGTGAAAAAATGGTCTTGCTTTGCCAATTATTCGAAAAAAATCTCAACATGGTTTCGGCACAGTGTAAAAGCATAGATATGCAAAGTGTATCTACAAATACAGAAAGAATAGTCGTTGAGTTGTACAAAACTTTAAAATTGCGAGTAACAGCGGAAATATTTTCGGGCATACTTAAAAGCTTTTTTTCGTCTGACACTCCTCAGAGTAGAACGTCAGAAACAAACTGAAACAATAGACTAAGGTGGAATTTGTACCCAGTCGGGCTGGAAAAGCACCAATCAGAAAGAAAAGCTGCATTGGCATTGTGTTTTAAACAACAATCAGCTTAGGCTGGAAGAACAATGAAACTTGACTGAAGAGTCCAAGTGAAAAACGAACTCTTTCTGTCTACAAAGAACCGGCTTTTTGGTTTTGATGTGGACAGATTCCAAGACGCTGAGATGAAACAAGGTTCTAGCCCTGCCAATTATTGGAAAACAATCCTCGTTGTGATTTTCCGCACACTCTGGGTGATCTAATAAATGTTGTCCTATGGCAGAATCATGATTAAGGGTGGGTTGTTGTCTAGAGTTGCGGGGTGGTTGCTCCCTTTGCCGAAAATTGTGGTTACGAATGTTGGTGGGAACATGCTGTTTTACCTTGTCTCCTGGTCTGCAGAAAGATAAGGTTATTAACAGCCTTATAGGACATGGCACTTAAAGCAAGACAGACGGAGGAGGTTTCTTTGTGTTAACTTTACTTCCACTGTCACCAATATCACTAACATCACTGCCAGCCTATCAATCCATCTATAATGATTCAGCCTGTTTTATACTCATAACTCAACTTAAACATCAATCATACTATCTTGAACTGTCGTACCTGCAGAAGTTTATTCCAAAAATTCAGCAACAAAGTACCAGATTTCCAATCAACCATGAGCTTTAGTAATTTCAATAAATGATTCAGTTTTTCACAACTAGCAGTATCAAGGGTTTTCAGCTGGTTCTGCAAAGACTCATTGGTACTTATTATTTCAGACAGCAGACATTCCCAAAGAACATGAACATGCTCTTCTGTTGTGTGTTTTGCAGCAGCTTTTAACATCAGGGAAAGACAATCAAACACCTAAGAAACAAAGTCAAATTAGTTCAAAACAACAAATATATCAAAATTGAGGTTAAGGTTAAGAACCGCTTTCACGAGCATGGACCCAAGCAGATTCATTTCCAAAGAAAGGTTGTAATAGGCTTTTCATTTACACGGGTACACAAGGACCCATCGTTTTTGGGAACGAGGTCATCTCTTTTTGGGTATACTATACTTTGAAGGTGCTGTGGCCTCATGGTGTAATCCAGCTGACTTATGGTGTCAGAAGCTCAGTGTGGTCAGGGTTCAAGCCCAGCCACGGTTGCGTTCCAGTCAGGGTCACAGTCTCAATTAGTTTACCTACTACTGAGATCCTAGCAACTGGTGCTAAAACACAATTTCATCGTTTCACCTATACAAGCAAAGCAGTTTGGGTCTGTTCCAAATCTGTTACTGGCCCGCTCCCTTTTAAATCCCATGAAATCCTACATATATTGCACCCTAACAGGACATATCATCTGCTTTGTTATCTTTCGTGTAAAAAGGGTCTAAAACACACAAGCTTAAACAGAAAACCATAAAGCTCGCCAACTTTTTTGCAGTGATTTTGGAAAACAGGGGGCTGGTTGAATGACTCTTGCAATGCCTCTTGGGGCAGTATAAAAACTCAATTCTGCTCTCTGCAATGATTGCAAGCATTTAAAAGGCCATTCTACTGTGCAACAAAAGTGTCTGCAACATGCATGCCAATATTCCAAGTTTTACACATGCACAGTTCATAAAAATATGCTTGCTCAAGTCTCCATTGCAGATTGCAGTGGTTCATAATCATATTAATGTCCTGTTATAACAAACATGAAGGGACCACAGTATTTTCTATTGTTCTGTGACTCCATGGACAAGTTTAATGGTATGCTATATCTAATAGTATGTTTTAAGCAAGTATGTTATAATTGCATTATACTGTATCCAGGCCTCTCCGTGAGTAGGAAGATCGCGCACCTCGATATATTTAGGCGCGCGTTTTTTAGGAACGGCAATTTTGACATTCTCTCGCATCATTTGCATTTTTTATAAGATGTTATTAACAAATTACTCAATTCATTGAAACAGTTCACATTTAATCAGTTTCAACATCACACAGAGAATCAGAAGAATTTGGATTTGATGATGAAAAATCAACGAGAATTATTCCTAAAAGTTCCTTCGAGTCGTTTTTTCTTGTCGCTTCTCCACGCTTGAGAGCAATGTCAGCAGCATGAAGACACCGAATAAGACCAGATTTTCTTCGTTTTTGCAAATAAAGATTAACTTCACGAGATATTATACAAAGAACTTGGATATCACCCTGCAAACCATGTAAACACGAAAAGCAAATCGTTAACATCATAAATCACTCAGCAGTTGGATTGTTTTTATTCAATGAAAGCCATTAAATATCAATTATGTGATTTGCAGATTCAAGATAATTTTTATTTAAAGATGGCTAAAAACTTTTGAGAAGCGTGATTTTAAGGAATCACAAGAAAAGAGGTGCATGAAATTACGCATGTCTTGGCCTGACGAGGAGCGTGTGGAGGCAAGCGCGCGCGATCGCGCTCCTTAAACGGAGAGGACTGTCAGAAAACAGATTTTAAAACATAATAAAAACAACAAGTTTTTCATCTTACCATGATGTTTGATGGATAGGTGGGTTCCAGTTTCTTTAGAAGAGTCAAAATGACATCTCTGGTACAGGAATGGAACTTTGAGGTAACACCCTTGATAATTTCAAACAACAAGCAGCCTATTCCTTCAACCAAGCATGAGTCTTCTGAAGCTGACATAAAAACAGTATCCAAGAAGCCATTTTTATCATTTAGTTTTCTAACCAGAAAAGAGATACTTTCAGCAGCAAATTGGCGTACATGAGGCTTTTGTGATGTATGCAGTAGTTTCTTATACATTCTGCAAAGAGATAGTTACAGGAAAGATGATAAATATAACATATTATTCAAATGTTCTCACATCTATAAAAGCTTGAAGAAAATTTGTGTTACAGATAAACAGATAGAGGCCTTCTAATTTTCCAAACAATGGTAACAATTGTGCGGTGTTTAGGAATTGCTGAGGTCACTTTCTACAAACCTTCTCAACCAACTAAGTTATCAATTCTAAAAAGTTGATAAGAGAGCACCAAGGGTTTCATTCTAGATCCATATTGAGGTTGGGGTCCATCAAACCATGTCTCAGAGTGGATTCCACACCCCATTTACACAAGACAAGTCCGGAGCTATTTCTGGTTCTTTTCAAAGTACTCACATCAGAAGAACTGAACCAGTTCCAATCTGACCGGAGAAGGGGCTACATAAGAAGAACTGGATCGGACAGGCCAGATCCAATCTAAAATACAGATAGATTGGATCTGTACCAGTTAGGATCTGATCCAAAACATTTACATGGGACCTGAACAGATTCAGCTCCAAGCTGGCTCTACTTCTGAACAAATTGAGAACTGGCTCAACATGGAGCCAGATAATGTAAGCATCCAAGAGATCCCATTTGCTTTGTCTAATGCTTGTGGTCTTTGTGAATCAAGCACTATAATCTTGTCTGAAAGAGCCCTCCTTGGCATTTAAACCAGGGTGCAATCTATGAAGCCTGTGCCTTACCAGGCCACATTTCATGTTACCATCATGCAGAAGAACTGGCTTAAATTGGATTTCACTTCAAGAAAAACAAATAAATCTATTGTTCTGTAAATTTAAATTATAGTCTAGGCTATTGTTTTTCTGAAAAATTAATGACAGTATGCCAATAAAGTTTCAAACCCAGGCCAGAAACCTGGTGTAGGCTAATGAAATGTATACTGGTTTGCTAGAGAAATCTGGCTTGGTGTTTCAGGTGTTCTGGCATGAATACTTCAGAACAACAATAGCTAGCATTAATATTTTGCTGACAGAACAATTGATCTCTTGTGTTTTTGATGCCTATGAAAGGAGTTTTCATTGTCATAATCTCCAGCACAAAGACTGCATGGATTCCACCCTGGTTATTAAATAAGAATTTATAGCTCAGCCTTCAACATGTTAAACTCATTATCTTACCCATAGACTTTGTGATACTCAGGTATCATATACCTCCAGCAATATTTAAAAATATATGCCATACAAGTGAAGACTTGCTCTATAACTTCTGCATCATGAACATCAAGTAATTTGACAATCACTTCAAATATATCTGCAAAATGTGGATAAAACTCATTCCTTAGATCCTTTGCAATCTGCGCTGCAAGGTCCAGCAAGGCATCATAACACTGTGAATTTCTAACTAAAAGATGACGGCATAAAATTTTTATGATCTCATCTTGGTGGTAAATAATTTGTCGTAGATCTTGAACCTTCCCCCATATTTCATTCCGGAATGCATGAAAGTCTTTTGTACAATTCAAGTCCTTCCATTTGATCAACGCTTCTTTGAAATAAGTATCATCAGTTGTTTCTGAAAGTTCTCGAACTTCTCCTACTTTGTGATAAACATCAATTTTTATCCGTGAAATTTTCTCTGAAAACCCAGCGAAACGGAATCTGTTGTTCGCCATTTTTGGATCAGTTCTTTCACCAACTTTAAAACAAGGTTAAGTCGTGGTGATGATAGCTGTAAAGTAATTTTTTAAGTCATTTCCACAGAAAAACAGGAGCATCAGATGAGAAGTCAAAACTCCACATGGCTGCGTCCTGCCTAGGCCATGTCCTCGTTCAGGTGTTGAATGGGTAAACGCCAATACGAGGCTAGCTAAAAAAAGGTAGACAATTTGCCCTGTCCTCCTCGTGGACTGGACATAATTCTCTTCCTCTTGTCCTGGGTCTTTGACTTGTTGTGATAAGAGGTTGATAGAGGGCTTCCTTGCAGGTGCACTGCCATTTCAACAGTGATGCATTCGGAAAGATTCATTCTTCTACTGGGGCAATCATTGGCAGCAAGCTTTTTGGAGATAGTAAGGTACCATAATATCATCCAAAACTCAACAGTGAATCAGGCACTGCAGGTGTGTTGTGTGAAGGACAGAACCACTGGAACAAGTCAGTCACAGTGAATGTACAAGTACTGCAGCATCTCCCAGTTCCCAACCTATCAAAACAGCTGAGAAAGTAGCAAGCCGAGTAGCTGCAAGTGAGTCTGTCATAGTGAAATAACTTGACATGTTAACAGGCATGTAAACATGTAGGATGTACAATCTGACCATTTCAGATATCTTCTTTTGACAGAAGACAAATTCAAAGTATTCTGGCAGCATCTGCACTCAAATTGCCACTTGTTGGACTACTTCATCAGGACCCTATGATAAGTGAGATGTATTATCAACCAAAACTGGGGAGTGCTGGACCAACCAATATTTGATCTGCTCAAAAATCTTTTGAACTCCTGGACACAGCTCTCTGGTCCCCTAGTTCATCCCCTTGTCATTTCTTTATATAGGCTTGCATGCAGGTACGCTGTTGTTCAACAGCTATGCATTCAGCAAAATTCAATCTTCTACTAGGTCCACAATTGGCAGCAAGGTTGCTGGAGATGGTAAGGTACTAGACAAAGATTTATTCAGACCCTAGCACCCCAACTTAATGTAAATGGTAAACCAGACAGCTGTGATGTGAAGAACAGAAAGACTGAAACAACGAGAGACACTAGTATAGGTAGACAATTGCTACAGTACCTCTTTAGTCTTCTGGCTGTCCTGGATCCCCAACCTATGAAAAACAGCTGACAAAGTAGCTTGCCAAGTGCAAGTACGTTTGTCAAAGTTAGACAGCATCACATGTCAACATATGTGTTAACAAGTAGGATCCACAACCTGGAAATTACAAAAAAAAACCCTCTTGTGACAGAAGAACTTTAATCCCGCCAGCATCCACACTCCCAATCGCCACTTGTTGGACTACCTCATCAAGAACCTGCAACAAGTGAGATGCATTATGAACCAAAACTGGCCTAGGGTGCTTGACCAACCAACATTTGATCTGCTCTAAATCTGATGAACACATAGGCACAAAGATTCCAACACCCTAAAAAGACCCAGCTAGCTTTCAGCAAATATACTCCCTGAGACTCATCAACCTAAGTCCCAACCCATTTAGTGAAACAGAAAAACTTGACAGTTGCATGGTCGTATGTTGTCAAGAGATGACAAATATAAAACAAAAAAAGCACCAAGACTTGTTTGAAGAAAATTAGGAAGATGTGTAAAAGTTCTGGTCAATTATAAAACTTTTTTCTGGATTTGAAGAAAGACCCAACATCAAATACCAAGCACACAACCCATCAACACCGGAAAAACTGAGATTAGAGAAAGGCTCACCACTTGAGAAATATCTTTCTACCAGGAATAACAAGAAAGTCCCTTTGAACTTCAGCAAAGCCATCAACGACATTACCACTCATTGGACTAGGTTGCTGGATTTTCAAGTGTCCACCTCACACTGACATTTTTCTATAGTAGAGATAGGTGAATTTTCAACCTGAGCAGACTGGCAATGAAGAAAAATCAATGTCTATGGCGTTCTTTGGCTATAAGTGGATACATGCTCATGCTGCTCAAGAAGAATGGAGACCAATCTGATTGTGCAAAGAAACGCCAAATCTTTTTCCCCTCGTAGGCAGAGTCCTTGTAAGAGTAATCAACAATCAACTTTGACCCATTAAGCTTTTGACCATCCTATGATATAATGGAGAGATAAGATCTTTTAAATTGGACAACCACAAGAGAAGAGTAGACAACAACGGCAAAAGCTATTGTCACTTGCTTTCAAAAACCTGGCTAACAAAAGCAAGCTTTGACTGGGATCTTTCTTGGCAGGTCTTCATCCTCTTGATGACTGGATAGTAACATACAATATCGAAATGGCAAAACTACGCCACAGTGTCATAATTACAAGTAGACTGGCTATCTCTCTGAATCATTCCATGTTAAGTGCCCTTGCTCTATCCTCTATGTTGTTTTGGTGCTACCATCATGTGATCATTTGTTTCTACCATTATGGATCAAGAAAAAATGGTACTGACACTGTTACAGAACACATTGGAACTAATTTCAAGAGCATCATCCAATCCTTTGATTAGGTCCGCACCAAACTGGCACCAAATGTCTACCTATAAATGTTCCAGATCCTTTGCCAATGCTCTCCTAAAACCACGAAATTATCTGACATCGAGGTCAATCTAAATGCCTAGGAGAATCTCAATCGCTGCCAATACTTCAACAATCACATCTCTATCACTGCAGACATTGATAAAGAAATCAAGTACCGCATACTCTGTGTTGGCACTGCATTCAGAGAACAGGCAACAATTGGGAACCATTGGGAACAAGGAGGACAAATTCGTTTCCACCACATTCCTTGGCTTTCAATGTCCTGACAACAACATTTTGGTATGACAACTCCCCAGAACTCTCAAGAGCATTCTCCAAACCGTTGATTAGGCCTTCAGCCTACTAACATTAAACATCTTCAACCATAAAGGTTCCAGATCCTTTGCTGATCCAACAACATCAAGGTCGACCAAGATGCGTTTGAGAATGTCAATCACTGCTCATACTTAAGAAAACACATATCCATCACTGGAGACATCGATGAAGACGTACAGTACTGGATCTGCTGTGTTAGGGCTGCTTTCAGGGGTCTGACAACCTGTCTTTCTAGAGCAAGATCTCAGGATTGCAACCAAGCTGGCTGTGTTGTCACTCCTAATCCAATATCGACTCCAAAACTCGGACAAGGACCTGATCTGAAAACCTTGAACAATCTAACAATAGCTGTCTTTGTAGCATCTTTAAAATCTACGTGACAGGGCAAGTGCTGAGACACGGCTGTACCAGTGCTGAGACAGTAGTTGATACACGTATTTTTTATAAGAAACTAAAAAATTGATCCAGTACTGAAAGTTTCTTAAAATTTTCAGATTTTGAGTACTGAAAGTTTCTTACGAGTTTCTTGAATATCCATATTGGCAACATAGTAATTTTATCTGAATGATGTTCCAAACCCATTTATCGATCGTATTTGCATGCATATGGGTTCCTGTTTGTCTGCTTGTCACAGAAATGTTTTATCGTAGACAAAACACGGAAAATAAAAGAAAAGTTTTTGCTGTCTGGGGTGAAAAGTTTCCTACGCAAAAAAATTCCAGTACTGGAGTTTCATAAAATTTTTACCATTCGAGAGTCTGGGTTTCTTATAAAGAGTTTCTTATAAAAAAGCCGGTTCTATAAAAAAAGCGTGTATACCAAATAAGCTACAAATACCGAATTGGGGCCTTTCAAATGACAGGATGAACATGTGAAACGATCTTGCATGAAAAGGGCAAAAGTTTTCCCTCAACTTCAATGCCTTTTGAAACACATCAGATTATCTCATGCAAACGACTCTTGCGAACTTGACATTCATAGTAGTCTGGTTTTCCGTTGTGTTGACCAAGAAACGATGTACTAATCCCGCGCGATAAGTTACAAAAACAACAACGGAAATAGTGATTCGAAGATTGATTACAGTTAATCAACCCCACCGTACTGAACATCCGCCTCGGTACTTAGAGATGCCTCCCCACGGTACTGAACATTCCCCACGGTACTCGGAGATGCCTCCCCACTGTACTCATGATATCCCCCCACGGTAATGAACATCCCCCACGGTACTAATGATGCCTCCCCACAGACATCATGATATCCCTCCACGGTACTCAAGATGCCTCCCCACGGTACTGAACATCCCCCACGGTACTCAGAGATGCCTCCCCACTGTACTCATGATATCCCCCCACGGTACTGGTGATGCCTCCCCACAGATATCATGATATCCATCCACGGTACTCAAGATGCCTCCCCACGGTACTGAACATCCCCCACGGTACTCAAGGTATCCCCCCCACGGTACTGAATATCCGCCACGGTACTCACGGATGCCTCCCCACAAAAAATCATGGTACCCCCCCCACGGTACTGAACATCCCCCACGGTACTCAAGATGTCGCCCCACGGTACTCAGGATGCCGCCCCACGGTACTGAACATCCGCTACGGTACTCAGTGATGCCTCCCCACATGTACTGAACATCCCCCACGGTACTGCGCATCCCCCACGGTACTGCACATCCCCCACGGTACTGCACACACGTTACACGGGGTGATAACGGCCGCGAAAGTTGAACCAAATTCATCTTTTCATGTTGGCACTACCGCGGTAAAACAACTGTCCAGCCACGGTAGAGCCACCGTTAGGAAGTGTGCCACAACACTGTCTCAGCACTGGTACAGCCGTGTCTCGGCACTGGCATAGCCACTTTTGGCTATATGGGAACAAGGCTTTAGTAAAAACTTTCATTACACATACCATTTATAGTTTTTATAATTTTATTGTACCATCAGTGAATGCTATCATCGCATTTTTGACGGAACGACAAAACAATCAACGGTAATGCGTTGATTTTTCAAACTTGCACATCTGCTTGTAATGTGTTGCTGAAGTACGAAAAAATCTACAGGCAGTGCAGGGTAATGACATTATAATGAAAAAAGATGAGACATGTATTTGTGAAAAATTTCGGGGTGACAAGGTAGGTGAAAATCATCCCAGCGTACATCCTGACACAGGGGCGTGGTGGGAATTTAGATGGGCCGGGAAAATCCAGATTTTAGGGGCCCACTAGGCCTATAATTTTTTTTTAAGTAACACAATCAATGTTAACAAGTTTATAAGAAAAAATAGTAATCCTTGACGTTCAAGTGAATAAACCATGCAAATGGCTCCTCGTCTGCGAATGGCAACACCCTGTACTAAGGCTTCAATTACTTTTATCAATCTTGAGACTGAGATGAAATGAAAAATAGAAAAATGAGGCTAAACCTTGAGCCAAGCGTAAGAACTACCATCGAGAGGGGGGAGTACAGAGGGTAACTACGCCAGGGCTGGAACCCCACTTGAATGCTAAAGGAGATCAGAAATATTTTCAAAAATAAAAAAAAAACTAGAATTAAGGGGCCCACCAGAAGAATTTAGAGGGGCCTACCGGGAAATTTCCCGAGTCCCGGTGGGCCACCACGCCCCTGTCCTGACAGCAAACCTAGGAGTTCTTATAAAAAGCGTGTATGCATGAAAGCATTGTACAATTTCTTTCAAATCCACTAAGACTTTGTGGCTCCTTTTTTGGTCAAAAACATTGCACGAAGTGTCATAGTAGTACAGAACAGCAAGAATCTAATCAATATGAAATCAAATATGAAAATTGATACTATAATTTTTTAACTAATCAAATGCATGAAATTTTCCACGTACGAAAACTAACCTTTAACGTTCTCGCTATACATAAGTTCAAATATTAAAATATCTATTTAATGAAATTAATAATACAGACACCCATGTCGTCCATTTTCACTACAAGGGCGATGAAAGCTCCAAGGCATCGAGTCACACTTTTATAAAAGTGCCGAGACGCATATAAGGAAACAGATCTTTTATCAAGATGTGTTCATATACAATCTGCTGTTGTTTTATTCATTTCTCGTATCAGAGAGTCAGTCTGAAGTCTCTATTCGTTTCTTATTTACGGGGACGTGCTGCACTAAAAACGAGGCATGCTCAATGCAGCTGCAGTATCAATTCTTCTAGAGAGAATTCTATAGCAGAGGAAAGGCCTGGCTAAACTAGGAGACATGTTGCGCACGACATTATAGCGCGTGACATGTCCCCTCAATGTCTTCCAGTTTATTCACCTAGGAAACTTTGTAGCGCGCGACAAAATTTGTAGCGAGACACGATGTAACTGGGAGACAACAGAAACATTTCTGGTCTCCGAGACTCGGGGGACATGTTTCTCGCTTGTCACTCGCATGGTTAGCCACCCTGTGAGACACGCCAATAACAATGTCGCGTGCGACATGTCTCCTAGTTTAGCATTACCTTAACAGGACAAAGTATATGCGATCGGCAAGGAACAACTAGCCTGCGCACAGCCTCAAAACTTTCCTTAGGTCAAGGCTAGAAACAACAGGATTGAGCCAGAAATGGTATGAGCTTCAAATCTCTTGAACCAAAGTTCCGTTTCTTATCAAAAAGTTTAAAGGCCACTTTGAAGTTGCTGACGGAGATAACAACAAACACGGCGAATTCTAGATAAACAGAGGATTCTGCGCACAATCGAAAATGCCCAATTTCATATTAATGTGTACAGCGCATTCTTTTTTTGCTTTCTTTCTATTAAAAACAACATGAAATTTATAAGAAACCCCAACTTTCTGCTGCATTTTCAAGAGTACAGCAAACACTTCAAACCCGATTTAAGGATCTGCCAAGTGCCTAAGTATCCAAGGCCAGAATTTTGTTTGGACTGTTCTTGTAGATTCTTTTTGATCTTCAAGAAAAGTAACTTAACCCCTACCTATCGAAATGCAAACCGATTCGAACGATCTCTACCATATTTTAGGGTTTCATTTTCGTATGAACATAGAAATGCGTATGATATTATATTTTCTTTAACCAAAGATGACCATGTTCCTGTTAAGAAAGCTAGGATCAAAACCTCTCATCAACCTAGTCAAAAGTGGACACTTATAGGTGAAGTTTTTAATGCAAAAAATTATGTTGCCACATGTCCTACCCTGGAAGG
>JACTAT010000077.1:155486-208821 GCA_014526335.1 Chrysaora quinquecirrha | reverse complement strand
GTGACAGTTTTAAGGTTTAAATTGCATATGGTTGTTTTAATGTTCTAAATGCACGAGACAGTCTTATGATTCAAACTGCATGTGGTAATTTTTTCAGTCACAAATAAGGTTCAAACTGTATGTGTATGAGTGTATGTGTCAGTTCAAACAACATGTGGCGGTTGGTCGAATCTTGGACGAGGTAGTCCCTAGTCGATTTATTGGCGTATTGGCGTTGGCGTATCAGTGGCGGTGTCTCTGCCCTTGGACCAAAAATTCATGGATTGGCTGAACGAGCACACTAAAGTCCTCATGGGTATCAGCCTTTTTAACTTTTAGTTTCCTTTGGAATTTACTCTCCAAACCTGAGTTTGTTTTTTAAGGCTTTTATGATGTTTGATTTCATTTGATTTGATTTGGCTTTTATGAGTTTTGATTCGCTATAGGTAAGTGACGGGGGGTCAGTCACTTTTGGGTATTGAAGAACGGAATTTAGTGTATCTGCTTTTTTAGCAAAATTGGTGTAATTTTGGCTTGATTCACAAACAATCCAGAGGTCTCATGACAAAGTACAGATTATAAACAAGAGAGTGTTTTGTTGGTTTGCATAAATTGTCAGTTGAGCCTTATTAAGGGAGGAAATACTGAAACAGAGAGACAACGGAGATTGTTTGGTGCATTTTCGGGTATACAACTCCTAAAATATACATATTTTTTGGGTTTTTTGAGGACCCCCCGTCATGTATCCATAGTGAGTCCCCATTGGGATTCAGATTATGGATCAGTTAGACATTAAAGTTAAGTTTTTTCATTTTAGTCACGGGGGGATTCTCCCATAATAAAGGTACCTTGGGATGTGGCGAGCTAGAGGGTATACTTTTTCGGACTTGTACAGTCTAGCCAAGGGTATACATTTTTGCATTATTGGTCTAGCCAGGGGTATCATACAGTATTTAACCCCCGGGGGTACTTCATTGTTCAAATGACAAGACGTGCCACCTAGTTTTTCCTAACCCACCCATGTCTACTGATAAAGAAACTACACTACCGTTCGAAAAGTTTGGAAACGATCGCTTAAAAATGGCCGCCAACAGCGGCCAAGGGCCTAATCCAAGAAATTTTCATTTTAAAAGTCAGAGGTCATGCAGCCATTATCTTGCTAAGTTTCGGCGGGAAAATGTTCGTCACTGCACTCGCCATCATTTTAAATCGAAAGGAGAAGATTATTTCGATGGTATAATAGAAAAATACACAAAAACTGAGAAGCTTTGCCTTCAAAAACCAAGGAAAAGATTTTTAGGACTACTGATCTGAAATTATGGGAAAGAGAGGGGTTTCGTTACTCCAAGATGGAAAATTTTGCAGTTATTTGAAGCCCAGTTGTTTTAGCTTTTCCGTTGTAGTAAAAGTTTTCCTGAAATATCGATTTTTACAAAGTTAATCAGGGTTAAAGTTTTCTAAACATTTTTCAGGTGAGCCATTTTTAAAGGGTCTTTTTCAACAACAAATGTTTTGTCAGGTATTAGACTAAAAAAGAGGCAAGATCAAAACAATTCAAACACATATTCGAAAACTAGAATAAATGAGCAGTACTTTATCAAAATTTTAGAGTCATCAGTCATTTTACAAGGAGCAGAACGATATTTGAAAAACCACACTCTTCTGTCATGTTATAAGTTCACTCACCTGAAAATGTTTAGAAAACTTTAACCCTGATTAACTTTGTAAAATCGATATTTCAGGAAAACTTTTACTACAACGGAAAAGCTAAAACAACTGGGCTTCAAATAACTGCAAAATTTTCCATCTTGGAGTAACGAAACCCCTCTCTTTCCCATAATTTCAGATCAGTAGTCCTAAAAATCTTTTCCTTGGTTTTTGAAGGCAAAGCTTCTCAGTTTTGTGTATTTTCTATTATACCATCGAAATAATCTTCTCCTTTCGATTTAAAATGATGGCGAGTGCAGTGACGAACATTTTCCCGCCGAAACTTAGCAAGATAATGGCCGCATGACCTCTGACTTTTAAAATGAAAATTTCTTGGATTAGGCCCTTGGCCGCTGTTGGCGGCCATTTTTAAGCGACCGTTTCCAAACTTTTCGAACGGTAGTGTATATAATCATAATTCCTGATGATACTGGGCTTGCTTTAGATCTTGAATATTTTCATGCATGTTTAGCAGGATCAGAATAGCAAAGATCGGAAATCACAAGTTGTTGTTTGATTGAACTTGTCTAGGCCCATTGAAGGTGAAGGTGAAGGTGAAATAGTGTTTCAGGGCAACTCAGTACTAGGTTAACTAATCGAAACCTCTACCTGGCTGTGACGCTACCGTTGGCTCGAACCCTGACCATACTGAGCACCTGACCTGACACCAAAGTCAAGTCAGCTAAATTACACGACGACGCCACAGCCCAACATGAAAATGACGTCATTTTTATAAAATCGCAATTTTTGGAAAATCTACACGAGGAACCCCAAAATTTTTTTCACATTCCACTTCACCTTTCTTGGGGCGTAGATTTGGAAAATTGCGTCCAAAATATCCCCTGGAATATGTAAGTAGACATTCCTGGCATTTTCATCTCGATCAGGAGTAAAATTTACAGAAGCATTTTTCTGTTTTCATCCCGATTGGGCTTCTGTCATCCTAATAGCTTTATACATTTTATTGATTAACATCCTGAATTCCCAAGTAATTTATTGACTGGCTTGCTATGTTACGTGAACATCTAATAGATGAACATAATCATGGAAAGCAAAGCAAGTGTGTTTACAACTTTAACCTGCTATTCCTACCCGGACTGAGACCCCAAGCACAAATTGTGCTGTACTAACCATTACATGACAACTGAATTGACCAAGCAATCATTCAATAAAGGCTTTGTTATACTGTATGGTCTTAAAAACAATAGTGAATATTTTTGAACTTTACTGGAGAATGTTTACTCAAGAAACATCATTTTTCAGTATTTCATTTCCCATCTCAATCTCTCTCGCTTCATCAATAAGAAATTACCGTGGTTATATCACGTGGTTATATCAATGCTGGTCAATATGGCTTGTATGGACTGGTGAACAACCAATCAGATTGCACCATTGCCGGTCTGAAAAGCTGTATTTGCAAACGCCATATAATAACCCCTAAAACTGCCAAATTTTAGCCTCCTAGAAGATAAGATAGGAAATTCAATATTTTGACATGTGGACCTTAGAATCGTTTCATTTTGGGCAGGGGGGTTCTTCCATAATAAAGGTACCTGGGGATGTACCATGCTGGAAGGTATTCTTTTTTGGACTTCTATAGTCTAGCCAAGGGTATGCTTTCAAATTTTGAAAAAATTCAAAAAAAGAAAGGCTTTAGTGCACTCTGGTGCCTAAACTTTTATAACTGTTGAATTTTGCAGCATGAAATTTATTTCAATGAAACCTTTCCAATCTTTTAACTGCTTCTTGTTTACAAGTACTGTATTTATTATCTGTTTCTTTATGTCAGGAACATTTCATGGAAAGCAAATGGAAAAATAATATCACTGAGAATTCAACCAAAGACAACATAACTTCTATATGGCTTTTTAGTCTCTAGGTGAGTTTGTTGATTATGATATTAATGATTTGCTATTAACATTTTTGTTGCTTACTGGTATGATCAGTACATTATAACTTGAGTCTTCAAGGGACCAAGACAATTTTTTTCAAATATATATATCATATCAATGATTAATTACAAAAACTACAAATCAATTTTAAATGACAAACTCGAACTAGCCCTGGTACCGAGCCCATGCCGGGTCGAAATTTGTTCAACTTTCCTTTTATAGAGTGGAGACTTTTCTTAGTTACAATTCATTCACATGTTTAATTTGACGTATTAATTGTTTCTCGGATCAATCGGCCTTTGTTTAGCCGAATCATACAACTAATAAGTATAATGCTGATTAATTTGATGTCAACATGGCTTCAAGAAATGGTAATCCCATGGCATTTTATTTCAACTCTAATACCTATTATTTAATTCTTTTGATTCATAACGTTTTTGAAATTTTTTTCGCCGAGGACACTCTCCGGAAAATGCCGATTACAAAGATATCTTTTGTTTTGCAGTCTGTGGAGTCGTTCTTGAGTTATAAGCGAACTGTACATATACATACAAACAGTTCTGTTTTATATATATAGATATTTTGATTGGGCATAAAATTTGAGAAGACATTAGAACAGTTTCCGTGAAAAGGCTAGGTTGCTCATTATGGGAAAGGTTAGAGAGCCAGTGAACCTCCCAGAGAAATTTTAGGATGCTTAGCATTCGCCTTATCAAAATCCCAAATTTTCCTGTTAAAGGTGGGTACGGGTGGACATCTGATATTAATTGTGCCACTAAGTATGCTGTAATGACAAAGCAGATCAAGTGAAGGACCTCTTTTCGTGCGAGCAAGTTCAGCTGGTCAGTGAATATAAGGTCTATGCACAATTTCCCGTTTCCATTGAAGTGAGTAGGGTCTGAAATTAGTTGATTCAGGTCAAGGCTTGACGTAAGAGGCTCTGAAAGCGTAGTCAACTGCATCATTTGATTTCATTTGAGCGACTTTGCTTCCAAAAATTATCCAAACAAGCCTAACATTTCTTTTTTGCTTATTTATTCAGGGATGGAGAAGTTGGTCTTAACCAATGAACAAGAAAACTTTGTTAAGATTTCAAAGATCATATTAGATGTGTTGCCAAAGAAATTAAGGCAATATTTTAAAGACAAATGGGATGCAAAGTATCCTAACAATAAATGGGATGATACATCCAAGAGCAGTCAGTTTCTTGTGAGTCTTATTCCATCAAACGTGAAAAAAAATCCACATAATAAGAGAAATGTGGATTATCTTAAAACCAATGGCGACACAAGTGATTGGGATCCGACACTGCTGTTTTTTGTTCTGCTGTATTCAGGTTTACAGCTAATTACGCCTTGTCGTAATAAAGCCCAGAGAAACATTCCTTTATTTGACAGCGAAGTCATAGACCTACTGAGGGAGATTCGAAATGGCTGCTTTGCTCATCTTAAAGATATGTCACTTCCGTCAGTCGAGTTTCAGACAGTTGTTGGGGACCTGAATACTGTGTGTACATTGTTTGGACCCGACTGCAAACGCGAAGTAGATGAAATTGTTCAATCGAAAGTTTGTACACAATTAAGTGAGCAACTGGTGAAGCAGCTGGAAACTCAGGAAAAACGCAATGAAGAATTTAATAAATGGCTTCAAGAAAGAATTGAAACTATAGAGAGTGAGCTGATAGGTATGTAACGAGTTCCACTTGTGTTTTCTGCTGGAAGGCTTCAATGTCCTTCTTAATTTACAAGCCAATACTCTTAGGTAATGTTCTGTTTGATATTTTCAAGGATTCACAAGAAACGTATTTACTTAAGCATTACATTATACACTCCTCTTCCAAAAGTATCCAGAACGGAGGCCAAGGGGCCAATTTTATGACAATGTAAAGAACCCCACAGCCTTCTTGTTAATGAAATTGGGCATGAAAATGATCACCATTTCACTTTTTTTAAATTACCTAACTTTTTATGATTTAAAAACTCAATAGTTAACTTTCATATTTCAGAAACAAAAATCGATGTGAAAGAAATGAAAACAGCAGTAGAAGGTGACTATTTTATGGAGAACTTCAAGAAAATGAAAGTCAATTTTTTTCAATTGGGTCAAAGTTCAACTGCCCCCAGCTAATGGAAAGTCTGATACTAAAACTAAAGCTAATGGAAAGTCTGACCTGTTTACATGAAGAAAATAGTCAACCAAGTCAACTTTTGTGATCGGGATCCCGGCCATCTTATCTAACCCAAATTATATTTTCATTTTGCGTTTTTTATGGAAATTTGAAATAAGCCTGGCTAATCGAGATTATTTTCAGCTACCCGACAGACAGATGAGGTCTCGGCATTCCGAGACTATTTTTCCTCAAATGACGCAACCTGAAATTATGCTCGGCATGATGGGACTAAATTGTCTGCAGTGTGCATGCAGGGATCTTACCATATTCATGCTGTCGAGGAAAAATGGCGGCAGATGCTCATTTCTCCGGATCCTCATGAGAAGCGAGAATGTCGTTTGTTTTTTCTTAACTAGAACTACGTGAAACAATTTTGAATTTTCGCGCCATAATAGGCCCGCCAAGGTTGCTGAAAATAATATTGGACAGCCGGGACTTTTTTTCATTTCGTTATGTTTTATTAGAAGCGAAAGAAAAATTTGAAGATTTGACAACAAGTGTAGAAGTTATAGAAGAACGACAGAAAAGAACTGATGACAATTTTTTAGGTAAGTCTGTTAATATGGAATCAAGGATCTTGTTGTGTTGGAAAAGTACGTTGTTGTGTTGTTACATCTTTGGCATATTAGGGGCGCAGCTTTTTTGGTATGAGATTAGATTTGGAGATTTCGATGTAGGATACATAAGTATTTTTGCTTGAGTTTAATGGATCTATGAATAATGGAATTGTATGAATCTAAATAGTAAACATATATCGTTGGCAATCTTTTCTGCGTGTAACTTGGGTTGCCGCACCATTACATTGGATATCATAACAATTCCAATGTTTGTAAAAAAGTTTTTGTTACTCACTTATTCAAGGACGCTGTGATAATTCTGCTTCTTAATGTGAAGTTGTTATTATCACCGTTTAGAGGCTTTTAAAATTTACATGACTTTTTATGATTTAAAAACCCAAAAATATAATTTGAATATTAGATACAAGAGGAAAGTTTGAAGATTTGACAACAAGTGTTGAAGTTATTGAAGAAAGACAGAAAAAGGCTGATGAAACTGTTCTCGGTAAGTCTGTTAATATATACATGAAAGAGTTCCATGTTTGTGATAAAATGTATATTACTCAGTCATTCAAGAACGCCACGTTTATTACAAATATACAAATTTACGGCTCTTTAAATTTACATAACTTTTTATAATTTATAAAACTCAATAGTTAATAATACCTTTCATATTTCAGAAACAAAAATTGATGTGAAAGAAATAAAAACAGCGGTAGAAGGTGAATATTTTATGGAAAACTTCAAAAGTCCCTTTTTTTCTTTTTGATTGAAACTTAAAACTGTCTCCAGCTAATGGAAAGCCTAATACTCGAGCTCTAAATATTTTTTATAATTCGACGCCATATCCTAAGATACATGGTCTACAATACAATTAAAAAATAACAAAAAAAAAACAAGATTTTGAAGCTAAATTACAACTAGGTAACTTAACTACATCTAGATGCATTAATAAGGTAACAAAAACTTCTAGTGAAGCCGAGTCACGGCAATATTTGTCATTAGAATCTAATTGACTACCAGAAAAACTAATGCGAGCCAGGAAAAGCCTTTCCTATCTAGCCTGGGAAGCTTAATAACGCCAGAACAATTTACAACATTAATCATAAAAAATAAAAACTTATAGAGATGGTATAGAGTAAATAACAAAGACATGTTTCAAATAAGTGTCTTATCGTTAATGAGACTAACTAGATAGCTCGTAGGAAGCCTATTCTAAAATGCAGCGAAATCATTTCTGCTGTGAGCGTTAGCGAAATTGATATTTTTCAAGAGAGCAAAGGGAAATCAAGGAGAGAAAATTGCCACACGGACCTGATCAATAAATAAGAAAAGACAACGAGAGAAAGTTTTTAGGCCCGCTGTCAGACCAACAGTTTGTTCTCGCTGAGTTGCCAGCTCTGAGTGTCTGAAAAGTATCACAAATCAAAGACTATGCCTTATTATGCACACATGGGAGGCTTATTTTGAAAAAGCAACCATTTGTCAGCACAAAAATGAAGTAAACTTTCAGCCATTTTCGACAGGTTTTCTTTCTCCACATACGTGGCGCTTTCGACCGGTCCACTTCAATGGAAGCTGAAACTTCCAACAATAGCCTTCAAACGGCTGTCCAATCAGAATTGCCAAATAATCAAATGAATAATCAAATCTTGAAACATTGATTTTGTTCAATGGGCAATCAAAGCTGCTGGTTTTTCTACTGCCACTTTCAAGAGTATATGATTTACCATTTTGGAGTAAACGAAGGTGCCACAAAGCCCCCGCCCCCCCATACTAATCTCTTTCTGTCTGGACACTGTACTGAAGAGGGTTTAACTCAATATTTATAACCTCTTCCAAGCATTTTTTCCATTTGTTTTTTTTATCAGAAACGAGAGAACAATTCGATGATTTAACATCAACTGTAGTAGGCATTGATGAAAGACAGAAAAAGACTGATGAAAATGTCCAGAGTAAGTATTATAAGATGAAATCATAGTCAATAGAAGTGAGGACTGGTCTGGAAGCCTATTGTCTTAACTCTTTGTCTCGATTTTAACGAGTCACGTGACCAAACTGAGGGGACGAGGACGCGAGTGCGTTGTTTGTCTGTTTGCGTTATGTACTGTACTATCCTTGATTTCTCTGCGAAACTTGGCGTTTTTGATTTAAATATTATGCCCATTCAACTTTGCTTTAGTTTATTCACGGTACATAAACTTAATACATGATTGTTTAGATTGCTGGTTTTCGGGAAAGCGCGCGGTGACTAGTATTGAGCAATTTCATTTCTCTCGAATAGAATATACTGAAAATGTGAACATTTCAAATTTGTCTTTCCAAATTCACTGTTAATTTTCGTACAGAGAAATGCGGAAATAAATCTTGGTTTGGAAAAAAATAGACCTAAGTAATTTATTCCTGGTCGGGAGAATTTCGCTAATATTTCCAGAAGGTTCTCGCATCGGCAGATGTCACTCTCTCGTTAAAGGATTTCTAGGGATTTCTATCGATTGAATATTTTCAGCCGGAAAACTTTTTCTTTCCTGCGTGCAGCCGAAAGAGTAGAGATTACAGAAGTGAGAAGATTCTGTGAGAAGTCTCGTAAGCCTTTTTGCAGAGTGAAATGCCCCTCGAGCTGAGCCTCAAACTTTGAGCTCCAGCCAGGGGCCGTTCACTCCCTTGAATCGCGTACATCTTTTTGAAGAGTAAAATTTCCCTCGCTTGAGTCTGCAAGCAGGTAAAGTTTTTCTCGATGTGGGAGAAACTAGCATGCGGAATTTCAGCCCGTGGTTTCTCCTTTTCTCTGTCAATTGAGAGCAATTCTTTCTTCCCCTTCTTCTCCCTAGCTGTGTTTTCTTCCGATCAAGAGTCTTCGAATTCTATTATTTTTCGCATGGAGGAAGCACTGATTTTTTTAATAAGTTTTGCTGAGTTTTTGAAGGGTGTGGTGATCGATTCGGGTAGAGGGCTTTCGAAAAGAGAAAAGCGGGCGAAAAATAGGAACGAATAAACGATATGCGAACATTCAGAACTGAATGAATTTTCTTCTATAAAGTCTAATTTTAGTTTTTGGATGGCTTTGCTGCTTTTTTTATTCAAGTTATTAATTGTAGCTACAATAGAGCTTGTAAGACTGACTATTTTCCTGCTTAAAAAGAAATAGCGGAACTCTCCTAGCGGAAATTTTGCCCTGATTCTTATTTCTTGGTATCGGGAGAGACGTCTTTAGTACAGAAGAACGATCCCATTCAGGAGAAATTGCTTATATCTGCAGCCGAGTTGAACTGCTTATCATACGTGACATTGCACTTATCTTCATCCAAGAATTTGAATGATAAACTGAACATTTCTCGTCGTTCCTGATCTTTCCTAGTGTTTTCTGCAGTCAATTCTCGAATGTCGTCCCCTCAGTTTGATCACATGACCAAAATAATTTGTGCGTTCAAGTTGTGCGGCCGAATTCAATAGAACAAAAGAAATTATGACAATAGGTTTCCAGACCAGTCCTCACTTCTATTGACTATGATCAACTTGGAATTTCCAAGCTCTTTTTACTTTCTTCAAGAGAATGAAAAAAATATTCTATTCGCATGCTAATTGTGTTTTTAGAACTCAGCAAAAAGTTTGCAGTATTGGAAATTAATGAAGGAAGCCAAATAATGACAGATGAAAGTGCTCAACGTAAGTTTGCCCATGCATACATTTAAATTTCAATGCGCCTTTTCAACGAACGGTTGCCATTCTGGATATCCAAAATTTAAATTTCGAGATGTAGAGTTTCAAGGGCAAAGACGACGGGGTGAAAAGTTTCATCCCCAGTCACTTTTCAGAATCAAAGCTTTTATAGAACTTGGATCTTCCCCCCTTTTATAAAATAAATGGACCAGTGCTAAGACATTGAAACGCTGCAGCTTGACTCAAGCTTTGGATGGTTTATACTATTCTAGCATTATAAGGGCAGACAATATTTTCAGCCAATCAGCAAGTGTGTTTACATTTTTGAGGAGCCAGTCACATTTTGTTTTGATTTTTTGTCCTCAATGAGAAGAGCTTTGGCGAAATCAATAAAAAATCTCTCTTTGATTTCTGTCTAGTTGCAGGCGGCATTTGATTTTGAGCAGTTCAATAGCAACAAACAACAAACATCCATTTAAAAAAATGTTCAAATCAAACATCTTGTTACCCTGTGAAGAATCAGAAAATTTTGGCGCGCGAGGCGCGAACCCGGCAAAAAGAAACAGGCGCGAAACGGTAAAAAATTACCAAACACTGTACAAACTCTACAAACTGCTCAAAACCAAGCTGCTGTTGCAGGTTGTTACTAACGACACAATGACAGAGGAGCAGCAAAACGAACTCAGTTTTTGGTGAAATAGATTAATCCCTGCCGGTGTAAAATGGATTAATTTATTGGGATGATTTTTATGAATTCAGATGGAAGGAAGTGGCTTGAAGTTATTTAGAAGGCAAAGATGCCCGGATAGAGAAGCTACGGGATTTAACTGAACTGAACTGACCTAATGCCAATACGATTTTTAGCACAATGTCTAATGGAAAATTTCTGGCAGAACTGATTACCCAATGCTCACGCCCAACACAATTGCCCACCCCACCCCAGGTTTTTGATGTTACTAAATTTCTTTAGTTGCTTACAGGTCAATAACAGTAGCATTGATTAAGATTAATTTTAAATTAGCATGTGAACATCAAAAGCCATCTTAATCAAGATGTTAACAACTTAGCCACTTGGTTTTCAAAGAACGAGTTAATCATGAATCTGAAGAAAGGGAAAACCGAAGCTATGCTTTTTGGCACAGCAAAGAGATTGAATAAATTCAAAGAGAGACAGCTTAACATCATAAGTGGAGAGACACCCATCAATTGTACAACAGAATATAAATATCTCGGAGTAACATTAGACCCCTCGCTGACGTTGGATACTCATATCGATGTAACCTACAAAAAGGCAGCAGGAAGGGTTAATCTTCTCAGGCGCATTCGCAACTCCATTGATACACCGACAGCCATTGTAATCTACAATGCTATGATTATGCCCCTATTCACGTACTGTGGATCAGTTGGGCTGGGATGGTCAGAATCAAAATTAAAGCGTTTGCGTAGTATTGAGAAACGAAGTATGAACATTATCAAATCAAAATGTCCACCTAACACTGATTTGAGAGTTCCGCACATAGAAAATCAAATAAAGAAAAGTGTTTGCAAATTTGTTTTCGACTGCCTACAAAAGAATGTTTGTGACCCGTTTAAGGATTATTTCGAAAGAGCCAAACATGAAAAATGTACAAGAAACAACAACTATACTACTAAACTACCACTCATGAAAACGAAAATTGGACAAAAATGTATAGCTTATGCTGGTGGAAGAATTTTCAATGATTTACCCCTTGAGGCTAGAAAGATTCAGTCCAGGATTGTTTTTACTTCTTTTTTAAACGAACATTTTAGTTGAAGAACCTTTATATTTTAAAATTTAAAAACACTTTTTATAGCTATTATATATATATATATATATTTTTTTTTTTTTTTTTTTTTTTAACTCTTACTTTCATGACAGGACCCTTAAGATAACAGCATTTCAATATGCTGATAGGCTATCCTGTATAAATATTCGTGTTATTATTATTATTATTATTATTATTATAATGAAAGTTTTTTGCATTTATTTTGATTTTCTCTTATATATATTAGAAACAAGAGAACAATTTGAAGATTTCAGAACAACTGTAGTAGGCATTGATGAAAGACAGAAAAAGACTGATGAAAATGTCCAGCGTAAGTATTATAAGATGAAATTCAAATTGAAAACAATGTTAATGTCATTATTTATTTGGATGGCAATAGATCAAATACGTAACACTTGTTTGTTACAAGGTTTCTTGTGTGTATTCTCTGCTGAACCCTGGATGCTGAGGCACTGAAAAAAAGGAAATCTTTCTTTATGGCTTGTTTCTTAACATTTATTATCTTGAATGGAAGTCCACACTGAAAGCTGCAAGCCAATAGGCTTATCTCAAGCTGATCTGCGCTGATCTCATTCTTCAAACATGGCTAATGGGTACCTTTAATTTTACTTTCTGTTAGAGAATGAAAAATATTCTATTCACATGCTAATTGTGTTTTAGGACTCAGCACAAAGTTAGAAGCAGTATTGGAAATGAATGAAGAAAGCCAAATAATGACAGATGAACGTCCTCAACGTAAGTCCTTTCCAAAGTCCTTTCTTCAAGGCCGATTAAAATATCTTGCTAGGAGCAAATGCAAGTACTTTGACTCCCACAATGTTGTTGATCATCAAAAAAGTCAATTTGATATGAAGAGGATAGCGTATTTTGTCTATATGAAGTTGTTTAACGCTGAAAGTGATCTACCCTCGAGGTCTACTCATTTAGATTTGAAAACCTGTTGAAGATAGGTAAATAGCATGTTGCCTGGGCAACTGTTATCAACAATGACGCTACAAAAGTATCAATCAACACCCCAGTTAACCGCACAGCAATGAATGAAGTTTTGAGTATATATCATTTGAACTGTCTAGAAACTATCAAACGCGGATGAGTTTTCTTTGAAAGATCTTGCGAATGAATGAATGAATTAGTTTCTTGACACAACGTCCTTCTCGTTAATATCAATCTGGAGAACAATTTTAACTAAAAAAAGTAGTCATCTTAATGCTGGTGCCAAACCTGCATTATAGCTAAATAAGTGAAGCAGAATCGCTAAAAACAATGATTCCAACCAGTAACCCAATGCAGTTTTTGGGATTTTTGATTTTCTTTCTGCGCATTTACTGGTTTTGCCAAAATTTTGTCCGGGTTTTCGGGTTTTTCTAAATTTTCCTCCGGGTTTTCGAACTTTGATACCCCCCAAAGCCCCCCTCCATTTTTACTGCAAACTATGAACCTACGTATTGACGCATTCATCTCTGCTACTTTTTAATTTCGCCGTTTTATTTTAAGTTGTTTTCTAAAGATTTTATGTTTTTAAGACATTCCAACTTGGAATTTCCAAGCTCGTTTTACTTTCTGTTAGAGAATGAAAAATATTCTATTCACATGCTAATTGTGTTTTTAGAACTCAGCACAAAGTTAGAAGCAGTATTGGAAATGAATGAAGAAAGCCAAATAATGACAGATGAAGGTGCTCAACGTAAGTTTGCCCATGCATACATTTAAATTTCAATGCGCCTTTTCAACGAACGGTTGCCATTCTGGATATCCAAAATTAAAATTTCGAGATATAGAGTTTCAAGGGCAAAGACGACGGGGTGAAAAGTTTTATCGCCGGTAACTTTTCAGAATCAAAGCTTTTATATAACTTGGATCTTCGCCCTTTTATATAATAAATGGACCAGTGCTAAGACATTGAAATGTTGCAGCTTGACTCAAGCTTTGGATGGTTTATACTATTCTAGCATTATAAGGGCAGACAATGTTTTCAGCCAATCAGCAAGTATGTTTACATTTTTGAGGAGCCAATCACATTTTGTTTTGATTTTTTGTCCTCCATGAGAAGAGCTTTGGCGAAATCAATAAAAAAAGCTCTCTTAAATTTCTTTCTAGTTGCAGGCGGCATTTGATTTTGAGCAGTTCAATAGCAACAAACAACAGACATCCATTTAAAAAAATATTCAAATCAAACATCTTGTTGCCCTGTAAAGAATCAGAAAATTTTGGCGCGCGAGGCGCAAACCCGGCAAAAAGAAACAGGCGCGAAACGGTAAAAAATTACCAAACACTGTACAAACTCTACAAACTGCTCAAAATCAAGCTGCTGTTGCAGGTTGTTGCTAACGACAAAATGACAGAGGAGCAGCAAAACGAACTCAGGTTTTGGTGAAATAGATTAATCCCTGCCTGTGTAAAATGGATTAATTTATTGGGATGATTTTTATTAATTCAGATGGAAGGAAGTGGCTTGAAGTTATTCAGAAGGCAAAGATGCCCGGATAGAGAAGCTACGGGATTTAACTGGACTGAACTGACCTAATGCCAATACGATTTTTAGCACAATGTCTAATGGAAAATTTCTGGCAGAACTGATTACCCAATGCTCACGCCCAACACAATTGCCCACCCCACCCCAGGTTTTTGATGTTACTAAATTTCTTTAGTGGCTTACAGGTCAATAACAGTAGCATTGATTAAGATTAATTTTAAATTAGCATGTGAACATCCGAAGGGTTTCTCTAAAATCTGCTTCCGGAACCTTTTGGTGACGATCTATAAATGTTCTGTTTGATTTTTCTTAGGTAAATTGAAAGACAAGTATATATCAAAGTGTCAGAAACATCAAATTAACAATGTTGAGGGACGACGCATCAAACTTGCGTGGATGAACGTTGATGAATTTGCTGTCAGGCTAAAGATTACCCGTTTAACGTATTGCGACCGCTCATTTCGTGGTGAAATGACAAGACATATAAAGAGACTGCAAGATCAGAGTAAAGTAATCAATTTACCTGACCTATTGTACAATGATCACCGCATTATGTTTATTCAGGGGGTTGCCGGAAGTGGCAAGACTGTTTTCGCGAAGCAACTTGCACTTAAATGGACAATGGCAACTGACAAGGATGAGATCCGAAAGAAATTCAAGCATCTTATTTTTTTTGAATGCAGAGATTTCAATCGTTACCTGAAAAATGATAATATCGATGATGTCATTGACAGCTTCCTTAGGGAAGAATTCTTTGGTATAAATATCGAGGATGGGGAAGATTCATTACTTCTAATCGATGGCTTAGACGAGATGGCGAGCCAAAAGACAGGTCCCAATTCAGCGAAGTCTATTATTGAAAAATTTATCTCAAAATTTCCAAAGTCTAAATTGATAATACTCGGCAGGCCGCATGTCCAAAACACTTTTGAAGGCCTAGACTGCAAAGTATTTGAAATTCTAGGACTTTCTACTGTTGAAATCAAAAATTATGTCAAAAGGTTTGCGAAATTTGTCAGTCAGGTCGAAAATCCTGAACAGTTGATAAAGAAGACGATGAAGAATTCGGAAAATATTTCTGCCATCACTACCGTTCCGCAGTTTTTGAATACTTTATGTTGTGTGGCAATTTTGACTAATGGACAGACAGTATCCAGTGCCACTGATTTATATTCATGGTCGTGTTATTTACTTTTAAATCAACATTCACATTTAAAGGATCCTGGAGCAAAGAGCGGTTTTGTGTCAGAACTATTCTCAAAATATATTCAAGTTTTCAAATCCATCAGTGCCATTGCATTTGAATTGTACATCAACAATGACATTATATTTGAGAAGGAAACGTTTGAACACGTTTTCGAAGAGATTAAAGGATCTGATGCCCAGCAGAAAGAATTTTTTGAAAGTCTATTTTGCGATGTCAGTGATAATTTTGGAGAGCGACGACAATTTAAGCACTTATCTATCATGGAATTTTTCGCCTCGATTTATTTCTTCTTCGCAGAAGACAGAAACCGAATGATTGAGCAATTTTTTGAAGAGGAGGCGTATGAATGCATTTTATTTATTTGTTGCTTTGAGGGACGGAAACTAGTGAAAAATGTTTCTCGTGAAGATATTTCTCTGGCTCTTGTCAATGCGTTAGATAAAGAAGGCAGGGAAACAGATTCGTCTGTTATAATCAATTTTTTAAGGCATTTAAAAAAGAGCATGTTTAGTGACAGAGCTAAAGTTGAAAGGATGTTAAGATTTATATGCGACACTCTCAATCCATTTGATGAAGTTAGAGATAAAACGTTGTTAACGCAAATGCTTGAAAAAATAACACCGCCTGAGAGGGTTACTCTGCATATAAATGAAATCGACCAAATGAATATTTTCAACGTTATTCTAATGGCAAAAAATAATGGCATAAATGATGATGAATTGAAAACGTTTTTTAAAGGCATTGAATTGAAAGTGGAGAACTTAGAATACGTAAAAGTCATTCAGTTTGCTTGTCTGTTTGATTGTGTTGAGATCACATTGGTTGAGAAGGAGTTATCAGAAGATGACATGAAATTGCTGGCCAAAAATGCAATTTATTGTAGAAATGTTTCTTTTCTAATGTGTGATTTCAGAAAAGGAAAATACCTATGGCAAGAGTTGCTAAAGCATATTAAAGAACCTGAAAGTGATATGAGGCTTGAAAGATTGGCAATTTCTGACATGCAAATCGCTGATGATTCCTTTTTTGAAGTTTTGATAATGTTGAAAGAAGTTTTGTTGCACAAGGTTGCTATCAATAAAGTTATATGGGATAAACTTTTGCACAAAATTGACCAATATCAGAAAAAGAAAGGTAATTGTCATTTGAGGCTAGAATGCTTAAAGATTGATAGAGCAGAAATCGCTGATGAATGTAGTGATTCTTTTTCGAAAGTTTTGACAATGTTAAAAGAAGTACTGTTGTCTCGGGTTGCTATCGATAAGGCGATATGGGATAATCTCTTTTGCAATCTGGACAAACATGAACAAGATCATGGTCATCTGAGATTAGAGAGACTGGAGATTTTTGATATGGAGATCGCTGATGAATGTATCGATTCGTTTTCGAAAGTCTTAGTAACGTTAAAAGAAGTACTGTTGTCTTGGGTTGCTATCGATAAGGCGATATGGGCTAATCTCTTTTGCAATATTGTCAAACATGAAGAAGATCATGGTCATCTGAGATTAGAAAGACTTACGATTGTTGGAATGAAAATCGCTGATGAATGTATTGATTCTTTTTCAAAAGTTTTTATAATGTTAAAAGAAGTTATCTTGTCTTCTGTTACTATCGATAAGGCGATATGGGATAATCTCTTTTGCAATCTTTTCCAACATGAACAAGATCATGGTCATCTGAGATTAGAAAGACTGGAGATTTTAGAGATGGAAATCGCTGATGAATGTATTGATTCTTTTTCGAAAGTTTTGATAATGTTAAAAGAAGTTATCTTGTCTTCTGTTGCTATCGATAAGGCGATATGGGATAATCTCTTTTGCAATCTGGACAAACATGAACAAGATCATGGTCATCTGAGATTAGAGAGACTGGAGATTTTTCATATGGAGATCGCTGATGAATGTATTGATTCGTTTTCGAAAGTCTTAGTAACGTTAAAAGAAGTACTGTTGTCTTGGGTTGCTATCGATAAGGCGATATGGGCTAATCTCTTTTGCAATATTGTCAAACATGAACAAGATCATGGTCATCTGAGATTAGAAAGACTTACGATTCATGAAATGGAAATCGCTTATGAATGTATTGATTCCTTTTTTGAAGTTTTGGTAATGTTGAAAGAAGTTAAGCTAATTTGTGGTATCATGGATCCAGCGAAACTGCTTGTATTCATAAGAAATGCAAAGGATAAAGGCCAACTAAATTTGCAAAGCCTGACAATAGAGCCTTACTGGCCACGAGACATAAAGAACAAGGTAAGAATATTGACTACTTTTCTGCTATTTAAGAGACATGCCCTAACTTTCTCTTGATTCGGCTAGGATTTTATGATTTCTTCAACTTGAGAATGCTGAATGTCTTGAAATTTGTGTTAAATATTCAATCTATTGAAGCAGCAATGACGTTGTATCTACCACCAGATTTATAATTCAAATACCGAGTCTTCCCTTACAATCCCGAACATATTTGTTTTGTTAAAATTGCTCACATGACGAATTTGAGGATATATATCCTAATTTTGTTGATCCTTTTTTATGTTTTATGCAGCCTTAATTGATGAAATCAAATTGTTATAGATTTATGGAAGGCATAAAACTTGATTTCGAATTTACTGTAACCAAATGATCTCAGTGATTGACTATAGGCCTGGCAACACGACTTAACTAAATTTTTTATTCCACTACTATATTCCAAACATACAAGATTAACAATCTAATTGTAACTTTTACTGGGGCTGTTTGGTACAATTTTTCCAGGAATAGTGTCTTCGTCTTCGATATACTTCCAGTAGATTTTTCTCCCTTGTTGTTTTTTAAAGCCTGTGCTTGTTTTCTTGATTTTTTTTTAAACCTTGTTGATGGGAACAATACTGCCTTTAAAAAGTCATGTTCTTGACATCAGCCCATTGTTCTCCTTTCATTAGCTTCTTTGGTTCCAATTGTCCTTGAAAAAAATAGTCTGAGTTTTTTTACAAAGACGTTTCCTAAATCGTATGTTATAAAAGTTAAAATCACTTGAAACCACCTGAAATCACCTAAAATCACCTAAAATCACCTGAAATGAGCCGATAGGAGTTAACAGAATAACGCCTTTTTTGCTTCAGTTGCATTGTTTTGTATTTGTAGAGGATAGGAAAATAGATTCTTCAGTGTGGGGGACTGTCTTGAAAGGTTTATCATCGAAAAATTTTATCACTATTTTCATTTTAAAACGGACTCGAGACTTTACCTTCTGCAATTCTTAATACAAATGCGTATGTTTGACTGTGCACTGTTCTAAGAACACACTTTATGAGAACATCGAGGATCGATTTGCCAACAAGATAAGAACAACGTAAGAACATGTCCAGCCTTAGATGAAAAATAAGAAACAAGAAAGTGCGTTTTTTGGAAATTTCATCTCATGTTTGCAACACAGAACTGTTCAATTATTTAATAAATCTATGTAGAAGATGCCAAATTTATTGATGGTTCATAGAAGCAATATGTTCTGTGTATTGTAGAAAAATCAATGTTGAAATAAGAAAACCATTAAGAACACCCAAGCCTCAAATTATCTGGTTTAACAATACAATATATAATAATATATAATATTATTATAAACAAAAAAGAGTGTAGCAAAACAGCAACCATTAACTCCTGTCTTTTTTCCTTTTTAGATTGAGGAAGCTGGTGTGAATGTTGTTATTTCTGATGGTAAGTAAAATCTTTAATCATATTTTTATGTCTCCAATGTGAAAAGCATTTCATATATTCATCATTTACCAGATTTGTCATCACTCAGATTAATAAATACTTAACACGAAAGACTAAAAATCTGACTTTCATTCACCCAGATATTACATTATAGCAACGTAGATTACAGTATGCTCAACCGCAGGACAGTAAAACGATAATCTAAGGAAATATGAAATCATCTATTTCAGCAAATTATGCTCAACTAATAAAAGGGGATTATGTAGTGCAACACATCCTCCCCCTGTTAAATCGTTGTTAACTAGGATCCAGTCGCCTAGGTCGCGAACTAGAAGCACGAGGAGCTGAGATGGCGTTTTATCTTTTGATTAGCAGACTTCCCAGCAAGTTTGGGATGGGATACTAAAGGTTGGAATAAGAGCAGGGGGTTGAAAATTAACCAGCAGGGAGGGGGGTTATTCGGTACTGCAGAGTAAGATTAGGTCGTAATTCTTTCAGTTCCTGATCGTTGCCATAGGGTTATTATCTATTTACTTTCTTCTCAACTTGCCTTGAAAAATGATTAAATCAATTACATTGTCTCTCTCTGCAAAAATAATTATGGATAAAGCTGCTCTGTTTTCTTTTTTTGGGTGCCCTGTCGTTCCGGAAATGAATTTTTCCCCAGTGTCGTTTTTTTTTACCGTCTTAGTCTTGCAATTTATGCATTAAATCTTGTGTCAATGTTCTTTTTAGCTTTTTATCGAATTCAGCTCCCAAGCTAATACACGACTTTTAAGACCTCAGTAACATAGCTTTGATGTCGATGAAATGTATGCTGAAGTTGCTGATCTGTATATAAAGCTGAGAAATCTCTTATCCCTGTACTTTTAATCTTTAATCATATATCCCCTTGCAGTAATGTTCTTTTGAAGCAAAGTATTGTAGAAGTAGCATATTGCTGTTGACTTGCAATGCATCGATGAAGCCTTCTTCTTGCCATCAATCATCTATTGTTTATATTCATGAATGCCTCTTATTTACCACATATGCTTTTCTTTGCAATTATAACAAAGAAGTACAGATACTATGGCCTTAATCTACTATTTATGTTCATAAGTACAGTTTCCACTTAAAATGTTTTGTCAAAATAAGTATTTTTTTGGTGATGGCGTCATCGTGACGACATCATGATTTCGGTGAAATTTAGTACAATCAAATTCACTATATACTAATCGAAGATTTTAAGTCAGGAGAATACATATTTTCCCTTACCAACTTTTTTTGTTGCACCAGTAGAGGGATATATCGGTCAAAAGGCAAACAAGGCATTTTGATGAAGCCATCGAAAAGTCAATTTTCCTTTAAAAATTTCAAAGGGCCCATCTCGGATTTGGAGTCAGTGCTATCGATTTACTCAAAATGTGTAATGAAATTCAAAGTTAGGTTGAAAGTCAGATTTTTATGGAAATTCCCTGCCTGTACTGGCTGTTATGGTGTGTCATGGACAGATTTTAACTCATTTCCTACCGTAATGTGACAGTTTAATTTATGTGAAAATAGCTTTCTTTTCTTTGTTGCTCAATTTCGAGCATGACATTTAAAGGGAGGCAAAAAAAACAAGATAAAACTCCTTTTTATCTTCCGAGAATTCGAACATATTGGTGTGGGGTGGCGTGTCACTAACTCCCTAACTAACTCACTAAATATCACACTAACCAACGCTTGAACAGTGACCACGACCATCTCTATAACCATCACCACTACCACCCTTACAACCATCACCTCAACCACCCCTATCACCACCACCACAATCACCCCTACAACCATCACCTCGACCATCCCTATCACCACCACCACAGCCACACCCAAAACCATCACCACGATCAACCTACATTCACCACAACCACCCCTTCAGCACCAAAACAACCTCTACAACCACCACCACACCCACCATAGCACCACAATCACCCCTGCCAACCAGCATCATGATCATCGTGGTCATCAACATCATCATCATAACCACCACCATTACCATCATAATCATTATCATCATCGTTGTGCATACCGATAAACATCTTTCATCATTTGACCGAAATAGCTACATTCAACCAGAGTCGTTCTTCGAACATGCCCATAGGGCCCCTATGTTTTGAAATTCTATGGAAATTTCAGTTAACAGTGTCAGAAAAGCGGATATGGAAATTAATTTTGTATCCAATACTCTGTTTAGTTTCTTATTTCTGATCATCATTTATTAAATTTGATATATGCTCTGACTAACGATGTGTTACGTCTATGATATATGTGGAAGAAAGATATAGCATATGTTAATTGATATTTTGTATTTCAGATGCTTTATCAAGATATTTGATGGAATATGGATCGGAATGAAAAACTATTCAACTACCGAAATATCTTCTTTGGTGTCCAAAAACTGTGTCCGAAATGGTAACATGAACTCTTTCATGAACCTGACGAAGACACTCGTACATTATGATCTTAAGTTTTGTAAATATTATCTCCATTTTTATATATTAGCTATCTGTTTTTATTATGGATAAATTTTTATCAATTTGTAATGTGGCCCTGCCATTCGTCGTCAAAATTGATTTGGGTCTTTATGAGTTGATTTAGTTTTGCTCACTGACGAATTTTTGATATTGTGACAATTGTCTTTTTATGGCTTTGCAGGAGTCGTTCAGAATGTCAACTTATCCAATAATGTCAACCCTTGTGTTCATATACTTTTCTACTTAATTAAGTTGACACAATAGAAGTCCGTTATTTAACAACGTGAAGTTTTTTATAAGGATAACCATGGGCTGCAGGAGTCGTGGAATTTTGAATGAAAAAGAACTTTTGATCGATAATTTGACTACTTTGTATATCTCTCTCTGTTTTCTGCTGCGAAGGCGCCATGTTATGCTCGCGCGTGGCTGATTGACGTGGGATTGAGCAGTCATGTCACTCAAAATGTAAGTTGAAACCTCTTCAGTGCCTAAATATCTGATATTTTGAGTGACATGACTGCTCAATCCCACGTCAATCAGCCACGCGCGAGCATAACACGGCGCCTTCGCAGCAGAAAACGGCGCCTTCGCAGCAAAATAGTCAAATTATCGATCAAAAGTTCTTTTACATTCAAAATTCCACGACTCCTGCAGCCCATGGGATAACCCTTTGTGGTGACATTGGCCTCAATTTGGCAATTAGCATCTTGCTTGAGAATCAAGTTTCAAGTTTCCGTCCCGCATTTCTCGATTTATCGAAAGGAGTTAATTGCATACCAGTGCAACCAACATCAGGCACTATTTGCATATCCATTTCCATTTGCAGCAACTAAGGCTTCTCAGCTTTCAAAAATCAAAGTCTTGGTCAGTCAGGTCACTCCAGGTTAATCGAAAACGGTAATAAAGATTAGAGAAACAATAGTTCAAGCAAATTTCAAGCAAGTTGAGCACCTCCTGACCATGACTATTTTGCTTAAGCCGTGCCTTCGATATGTGATGGAATTTTAGGTCGAGAAAAATTGACGAAAAGGGCCATGTACACGGATCGGCAGTCTGTTAATCCTTTAAATGACCACATTCGCTTAAAATTCTGCTCGTGTATATGGGGCCATTTTGGCTAAAGTCTTATTAACGTCAACCCTTGTGCTCATGGACTCTTCTACTAAATATGGCACAGATGAAGCTTGTTATTTGTGAACGGGAAGTTTTTCATAAGGATTAACCTTTGTGGTACCCTGGGTGCCAGACTCTCGAATTTAAAAAACGAGAGTCTGGTTCAATTATGACCCTTCAAGCATCTGTTAAATGATGGAATTTCAAGTTTGAAGAGCAGATTTCTGTCGAAATTCTGAAAATTTTGATGTCTGCACCCTGGTATCTTAATGAATACATTTCTGGTGCAAAGATTATTCATCACAATTAGCTGCATGTCACCCTTTTTGTCTCTATTCTTGTGTCTTCCACTGGGGGCTTTGATGCTGAGGTCTTTGTCTGTAGCTTCTAACAGCTTCCCCATGTAATTAATGGCATTTGACTCTCTCTCAGCTGTTTTGTCATTGCGGCTCATTCCCAAGTTGTAAAGCATCTCTTTTGTCAATTTATGAATTTGCAAAATCAAATCGCATCCTTTTACACAAACAGAGACAAGACAAACAATGTGTTTTGTCTTCTCTCTTAACATTGTTCTGTATTTTGGATCTTAAAGTACACTTAAAAATTTCAATATCCGGTATTCCACCACCCTGGGTGGTATTTGGCTATTCACATCACAAAAACTGCGGATGTGGTCCCCTCTTATCTGCAATAGGTGGGCCATTTTAGGTGATTTGCAGTGTCGGGTTTACTGATCCCTGTACACACATTTTGTGAAAGAAAATTTGTTAACTACCCCAGGTCCATGATTTCTGCTACAGACATATGGTGTATGTTACAAGGTCATATGAATGAATTTGCAAAGTCAAATCGCATCCTTTTGCACAAACAGAGACAAGACAAACAATGTGATTTGTCTTCTCTCTTAAGATTGGTCTGTATTTTGCATCTTAAAGTACAATTAAAAATTTCAATATCCGGTATTCCACCACCCAACAACACTGCATCACTTTGTTATGAAACACCCCTATCCATAACTCATATCGTGTGTAGTGCCTACAGGAAGCAAAAGAAACTCTGCACTAGTAACTGCGAGGGTATTCTAAGTTTCATTTCCATAAGAGACCTTTGTTGAAAATCAAAAAGATTACAATTGTTATTTTCCCTGCAGTTCTCTGAAATTACTTTAACTTATTATCTGCTAGTTTGCACAAAATTTTGCCTCAAGAGACAATTCTCTTTAACACACAAAAGTCTTTGGAGTGACATATTGCTCAAATTAGAGAAAGAATAGTACCAAGTTAGATAAAATTTTAAAATTGCACCAAGTCAATGATCATGTCCCCATTTGAGAAGTTAGGTGCAACGACAGATGGTCAATGTTGAAAAAAGTCAATAGGTCTACATGTAAAACAACATTATCTGACTATAAAAAATTTGTTCTAGCAAATAAGAACTATTGTTGATAAAAAGTTGAAAACATTTACTATAACTTAATTATTGCATTGTGCATTGTGACAGTAAGTCTGTTGTCAATTTTTGCCTTTATCTTATTTTATTTGAAAACAATGTATTACAAAGGATGCCCTAATTGCCAACAAGTGCTTTTGTCATAGTATCTTGAGTTGAATCATATTCTGTCTAGTAGTGGTATTTGTTACTGTGCCATGAAATAAAAGAATCATAAATTAAGATTTTAACTGTACATTAGAAAGTTAAAATGTTATATGAAATTGAAAACTATTGGTGATGTGGGATGATCCAAGTTTGCGTAAAATATTAGAGCGTCTGCAATGAAACAACCAAGCAACCTTTGGTGCAGGGCTCACACAAAGCACGGTGTTTACAACAATAGTTTGACATTTTCTAATCAACCAAGTAGTATGTCTGTGTGTGATTTAAAATTTCATCTGCTACGTGCAGCTTTCATATCTTTCACATCATGATGCTGTTGCGCAATTTCCTTAAGTTCAATTTCGGTCTTGTAAAGTTTTGAAATTTTTCTTGCATCAATGATCTACTGCCTCGCCTCTTAGGCCATATTAGAAAAGACGCTGGATGGAAAAGGATGCATTTGAAACGTCTGTCTGGCAGCACATCACTGCTCTAAATCATCGATCCATCACCCAGGGTGTCGATCCATCTGTTTGTGCCGTAATTATGATTCTTTGACAATGGTATATATAATATCTTAAACAAAACTCTCTCAAACCCCAGCATATTTCACTGATGTTTCAGACGAACTCCTCCTCGTAGGGTCGTAGTCCAGTCAGTGGAATTGGCAAGTAGAACTTTCAAATTAGATCAGGCGGGCTGCACAGGAACGAGGTCGGGGCGCATTGAACCAGACTCTCGTTTTTTAAATTCGAGAGTCTGGCACCCAGGGTACCTTTGTGGTGACATTTCGGTTAAAATTGTCTGAAGTGGTTCCTTAAGTCTCCTTATCAAGTGCCCAGTTTTGGCCATACGACGATGGCGACATTGTGTTTTAATTATATAGCTCATCAATGTAGATCATAAATGCAATATTTCTGCTTGTTCAGGTTACGTCTACACTGATACGTTTTCAAATGAAAACGCCATGATTTCTTTGCATTTTCATCTCCCGACACGGGTAAATTTACGACTGAAAACGCAAGCTCTTGAAAACGGTTTCTAGAGTGGAATCATTTTGAAACGTAATTGTTTGAAAACGCAATTTTCCCTTGTAGATACCGAAAACGCAAATATTTGAAAACGATGCAGCAACACTAATAACTTTCGATGGTTAATTGGTATTGAATTTCAAAATTTCAAATTTCGGGTCATGTTGTCGTTTCCGTGTTGAAAGCGAAAACGTTCCGAAAACGCTCCTGTAGACGCCAACTTTTTATATCTTTTAACTGACATCAAAAAACGCAAATATTTGAAAACGATGCAGCAATACTAATAACTTTCCATGGTTAATTGGTATTGAATTTCAAAATTTCAAATTTCAGGTGATGTTGTCGTCTCCGTGTTGAAAGCGAAAACGTTCCAAAAACGCTCCTGTAGACGCCAACTTTTTATATCTTTTCACTGACATCAAAAAACGCAAATATTTGAAAACGATGCAGCAACACTAACAACTTTCGATGACTGATTGGTATTGAATTTCAAAATTTCAAATTTCAGGTGATGTTGTCGTTTCCGTGTTGAAAGCGAAAACGTTCCGAAAACGCTCCTGTAGACGCCAACTTTTTATATCTTTTCACTGACATCAAATAACGCAAATATTTGAAAACGATGCAGCAACACTAACAACTTTCGATGACTGATTGGTATTGAATTTCAGAATTTCAAATTTCAGGTTATGTTGTCGTTTCCGTGTTGAAAGCGAAAACGTTCCGAAAACGCTCCTGTAGACGCCAACTTTTTATATCTTTTCACTGACATTAAAAAATGCAAATATTTGAAAACGATGCAGCAACACTAATAACTTTCAAAAAACGCAATTTCTTGAAAACATGTCCATGTAGACGTAGCCTATGTATTCAAAGTAAAACAATTACCTAATAATGGCTATATAACGATGGCTAAATTGTTGTCCAACCCACATTGATGATAAGTTTAAGTTTAAGGACATGGAAGACTGTACAGGCATGATGTCATCTCATCTTGCCTTGCAGTTGATTTATTTCTAAAGATGAGTAATAAGCAAATTTGAGCATCAAAATTAGTGTCGTGAATTACCCCCTTGCTGAATTAACGTTTGACTCGATGACGTATTGAACCATTTTTATGTTGAGAAAAGGACTCCATTAAATTGAATTTTTTATAGCTTAATACTTCATGTAAACAGCTTTTTTAGTAGATACGTTTTAGATTTATTTGAGCAGTGTTGTTTCTTGAGTCATCCATCGATGTCTTCAGACATATATTCTCTTTAAGAGCTGCCCTAACATTTGAATCACTACAATTAGAAACCCCAGGCAACTCAGATCTTTCTCTTTTCAATGAAAAAATGAATCTAAGTAATCATACCTTATTTCAAAACCTCGACTGCAATGGGTGTTCCATCGGTGTTTACTATGTTCATCTGTGTTCCATCGGTGTTTATTGCTGTTCATCGGGGTTCCATCGGTGTTTATTGTGTTCATCGGGGTTCCATCGGTTGTATTTGTTTTTATCGGTGTTCATCAGTTTTCATCGCTTTTCATCGCTGTCCAGTGGTGTTCCATTGGTGTTCCATCGGTGTTTAATGGTGTTCATCGGTTTTCATCGCTGTCCAGTGGTGTTCCATTGGTGTTCCATCGGTGTTTAATGGTGTTCATCGCTTTTCATCGCTGTCCAGTGGTGTTCCATTGGTGTTCCATCGGTGTTCATGAGTTTTCATCGCGATTCATAGGTGTTCCATCGGTGTTTATTGATGATCATCGGGATTCATCTGTGTTCCATCGGTGTTCCATTGGTGTTCCATCGGTGTTTATTGGTGTTCATCGGTTTTCATCGCTGTCCATCGGTGTTCCATTGGTGTTCCATCGTTGTTTATTGGTGTTCATCGGTTTTCATCGCTGTCCATCGGTGTTCCATTGGTGTTCTATCGGTGTTTATTGGTGTTCATCGGCTTTCATCGCTGTCCATCGGTGTTCCATTGGTGTCCATCGGTGTTCATGAGTTTTCATCGTGATTCATCGGTGTTCCATCGGTGTTTATTGGTGTTCATCAGTTTTCATCGCGTTTCATCGCTGTCCAGTGGTGTTCCATTGGTGTTCCATCGTTGTTTATTGGTGTTCATCGGCTTTCATCGCTGTCCATCGGTGTTTCATTGGTGTTCCATCGGTGTTTATTGGTGTTCATCGGTTTTCATCGCTGTCCATCGGTGTTCCATTGGTGTTCTATCGGTGTTTATTGGTGTTCATCGGCTTTCATCGCTGTCCATCGGTGTTCCATTGGTGTCCATCGGTGTTCATGAGTTTTCATCGTGATTCATCGGTGTTCCATCGGTGTTTATTGATGATCATCGGGGTTTCCATCGGTGTTCCATTGGTGTTCCATTGGTGTTTAATGGTGTTCATCGGTTTTCATCGCTGTCCATCGGTGTTCCATTGGTGTTCCATTGGTGTTTAATGGTGTTCATCGGTTTTCATCGCTGTCCATCGGTTTTCCATTGGTGTTCCATCGGTGTTTATTGGTGTTCATCGGTTTTCATCGCTGTCCATCGGTGTTCCATCGTTTTCATCGGGATTCATCTGTGTTCCATCGGTGTTCCATTGGTGTTCCATCGGTGTTTATTGGTGTTCATCGGTTTTCATCGCTGTCCATCGGTGTTCCATTGGTGTTCCATCGGTGTTTATTGGTGTTGATCGGCTTTTATCGCTGTCCATCGGTGTTCCATTGGTGTCCATCGCTGTTCATGAATTTTCATCGGGATTCATCGGTGTTCCATCGGTGTTTATTGGTGTTCATCAGTGTTCCATCGGTTTTATTTGTGTTCATCGGGGCTCCATCGGTGTTTATTGGTGCTCATCGGGGTTCCACCGGTGTTCCTGGGTTTTAATCAGTGTTCCATCGGTTTTATTTGTGTTCATCGGGGCTCCATCGGTGTTTATGGGTGCTCATCGGGGCTCCATCGGTGTTCCTGGGTTTTCATCAGTGTTCCATCCGTTTTATTGGTGTTCTTCAGTGTTCGTCGGTGTTCCCAATGGCATGTTGTTTTGGACTTGACCGTTTTCAAATGGGATATTTCCGTGACTTTCCTTCCTTGGAGTTTTATTCTTGATAAAGATAAAAACAAGTGATTTTTGATTGGTCATCGTTTCATTCAATCTGAAATCTGTTTTATTGTGGCACTGCCACTGAGCTTTAGCGCAGAGTTCTTATATCAAGCATGATGTGTGCAGGTTCAACTTGTCTTCGGATAGTAGCAAATTTCTCCTATTCGGAAGACGTCTTTCCCAACAGAGAAAAATTAGAATCAAAGGTATCAATGAATATATTTCATCACATTTTCAAGTTCTACATGTCAAGGAAAGAGCATTTTACTTAAGCATGTTAATACCTGTCAGTCTATTTAATGGAAAATGTCTTCAGATTCTGTCAAGGAAAGAGCATTTTACTTAAGCATCTTAATACCTGTCAGTACTATTTAATGGGAAATAATCTTCAGATCCTTTCAAGGAAAGAGCATTTTACTTAAGCATCTTAATACCTGTCAGTACAATTGAAAGGAGAATTTCTTCGGATTCTGTCAACGAAAGAGCATTTTAGTACAACTGCGTCAACTATAGGTTCAGACTGTAGCTATGTGGGAGTTAAAGGTTCCAGTTGCCTTTGTAGTTTTACGATACAAGTGCGTCAACTAGGCTCAAAATGTAGCTATGTGGCAATTTTTAGGTTCAAACTGAGTTTCACACTGTCACTTTATGTCAGTTGCAAGGTTCAAACTGCATGTGGCAGCTTTACGCCACAACAAGGTCAACTAGATTCATACTTTGGCTATGTGGCAGTTTTAAGGTTTAAATTGTATGTGGTTGTTTTTAAGGTTCTAAATGCAAGAGACAGTTTTATTATTCAAACTGTATGTGGTAATCTTTTTTCATTCACAAATAAGGTTCAAACTGTATGTGTATGAGTGTATGTTTCAGTTCAAAGAACATGTGGCGGTTGGTCGAGTCTTGGACGAGATAGTCCCTAGTCGATTTATTCGTGCATTGGCGTTGGCGTATCAATGGCGGTGTCTTGGCCTTTGGACCCAAAATCCATTGATCAAGTGCAGCTTGGCTGAACCAGTACACCAAAGTCCTCATGGGTATCAGCCCTTTTAAATTTTTGTTTCCTAAGGAGTTGACACTCAAAACCTGAGTTTGTTTTTAAGGCTTGATGTTTAATTTGATTTGATTTGATTTGGTTTTTATGAGTTTTGACGTGCTATAGGTAAGTGACGGGGGTCAGCCACTTTTGGGTATTGAAAAATGGAATTTAGTATATTGGGGGGCTTTGGGATTTCACGGGTTGCAGGTTTGGCCGATTTTGCCCTCAGGTTTTCGGGTTTTTCTAAAAAATTCTGCGGGTTTTCGGGTTAAGTATATTTAACGGGCAACGGGTTTTGCCATCTTTCTAGCTCGGTTTTCAAGTATTGTAGTAAGAATGTGCGGGTTTTCGGGTTTTAAACCACACCAAGGATACCAATGTGTAAAATTCTTTAAAAAGTTGTTGAAACAATGGTCATGCAGGTTTTCGGGTTTGTCCCAATTTTCTTCCGGGTTTTCGGGTTTTGATACCCCCCAAAGCCCCCCTCTATATTTTTTGGTCTGCTTTTTTTAGCGAAATTGGTATAATTTTGGCTTGATTCGCAAAAAATCCAGAAGACTCATGACAAAGTACAGATTATAAACAAGAGATTGTTTTGTTGGTTTGCATAAATTGTCAGTTGAGCCTTATTAAGGGAGAAAATACAGAAACAGAGAGACATACGGAGATTGTTTGGTACACTTTTGGGTATAGAATTCCTAAAATATACATCTTTTTTGGTTTTTTGAGGACCCCCCGTAATGTATCCATAGTGAGTCCCCCCTGGGATTCAGATTAAGGATCAGTTAGCCATTTAAGTTAATTTTTTTCATTTTAGTCACGGGGGGGGGTTCTCCCATAATATAGGTACCTTGGGATGTGGCAAGCTAGAGGGTATACTTTTTCGGACTTGTACAGTCTAGCCAAGGATATACATTTTTGCATTATTGGTCTAGCCAGGGGTATCATACAGTATTTAACCCCCGGGGGTACTTCATTGTTCAAATGACAAGACGTGCCGCCTAGTTTTTCCTAACCCACCCATGTCTACTGATAAATTCTGTTTCTCGTGGTTCCCATGTATAGAATAAACAACGAAATTTTTTACCCATTTGTACCAATATCTCAAATGTTTGAACCCAATTTAACGCCTGAGGCATCTCTAAATGCGTGGAAAAGTCATTTGCGTTGAATAATAAAACGCACTTTTTATCAGGCTTTTCAAAGCAATGCATGTCTAAAATGGTATATATGTTTTACTACCCATGTGTTATGTAGAGAAATTGGCGCTGAAAAAAGTTACCCATTTGGGCGGCACGTCTAGTATAACGAGCAATGGAAGTACCCCCTCCCTTGGGTATTTAACCATCTTGCGGTCACGTTTTCAACTTTTATTAGCCTTGAAAAGAAAGCACTTCCAAGATAATAAAAGAGCAATGAAACTAGTAAATGAAATGTAACAATGAAACTGGTATAAGAAACAAGTCGACCTTTGAAATTTCCCACTTAAGACCAACAATTTCAAGTGTAGCCTTGGGTGCCATTATCTCTTGAAAGTTAGTCTCGCCTACGGTACCATTTGGAATATGCTGGCGGCTGATCCCTGCTCAAAATTTCTATACCCCCCCGCGATTCAGTACTGGCCCAGGCCCAGATGATTACTTTCCTGGGGTTTTAGTTGCGCTTTCTTGGGTTGTCGAGGAGGAGGGGGTCTAAATCCCTTGACAATGACACACCCTTCATGATTCCAGTCTTCATGGCCACGTGACCTTTATGACTTTTGTCTCCCACTGTCTGTAATGTACTTCCCCTTTTTGCTCATTTCGTTTCGCTTTCGTTTTCAAGATGAAAATCCTGTCTGAGGTTTCAAGGTTTGTGTTTTGAGTTTTCCAGTTTTATTTTATAAATAATCATAATTCCTGATGATACTGGGCTTGCTTTAGATCTTGAATATTTTCATGCATGTTTAGCAGCATCAGAATAGCAAAGATCGGAAGTCACAAGTTGTTTGATTGAACTTGTCTAGGCCCATTGAAGGTGAAGGTGAAATAGTGTTTCAGGGCCACTCAGTACTAGGTTAACTAATCGATACCTCTACCTGGCTGTGACGCCACCGTTGGTTCGAACCCTGACCATACTGAGCACCTGACCTGACACCAAAGTCAAGTCAGCTAAATTACACGACGAGCCACATCCCAACATCAAAATGACGTCATTTTTATAAAATCGCAATTTTTGGAAAATCTCTACATGAGGAGCCCCAAAATTTTTTCACATTCCACCTCACCTTTATTGGGGCGTAGATTTGGAAAATTGCTTCCAAAATATCCCCTGGAATACGTGAATACCTGGCATTTTCATCTCGATCAGGAGTAAAATTTTCAGAAGCACTTTTCTGTTTTCATCCCAATTGGGCTTCTGTCATCCCAATAGGTTCATTCATTTTATTGATTAACATCCCGAATTCCCAAGTAATTTATTGACCAGCTTGCTATGTTACGTGATCATCTAATATGTGAACATAATCATGGAAAGCAAAGCAAGTGTGTTTACAACTTTAAGCATGCGATTCCTACCGTGGATTGAGACCCCAAGCACAAATGGTGCAGTGCTAACCATTACACTATTCAGGGGTGCCAGAAGAATCCAATCCACATGCACAAGATAACGTAATTTATAAACAGTGAGACGACCTGAAACGACCTGAAACGAGATGAAATCACCTGAAGGAAGCGGGTTCGCGCATGCTCATTTTGGACGTGCGAGAGAGAGGCTAAACCTGTCCATTTCCATCCTGTTCGATTAGCGTGCGGATGAAAGGAGCAATTTTGGCCTAGGCACAATAGCAAAGATCTTTACAAATCTTCACAATCACTCATAAAAACTATTCATCGGTTTTCTGGTTTTGCTTCTTGAATCTATCTGAACAGATTAAAGGAGGTTTTTTACCAATCTGCAATAATTTGTGACTTAGCAGAAGCAGATCGAAAAGCTGTTGGAATTGTTGGCCTAGCCAGTCGAATTATTTTGCTGTGCCTTTGCTGTGTTCAGAAGTAATCTCACCTTTGTTGCTGATTATTGCGAAAAGCTTGTTACCTGATAACACTTTCTGAATTACTGAGATCGGTACTACACAAGAACCCAAGAGGAACCTGTTGAGACGCTAATGTATATCAATTAAAATGTCAACTTTGAAATAATGATGGTTCTGCAACTCTGCTCTGACAGTGACAGTCCAGAGAAATCAAAATTTACTGTAATGTGGAATGAATCTGAACTGAAAATGTATCTCAATAATAAACACTTGATTTGATAACAATGATGCTTTCTAGGAAAAGGGGGATATTCCATATATTTAGTTTTTTATTCTATTTGTTGTAAGGGTTATGTCAGGTTTTTATCTTGACCTCATTATTTTAAAGAGTCTGCTGTTCTTTGCTACACTACAAGCATGAAAAATATTCATCTGTTTCAGTTATAATTTGAATAAATGGCAAGGAATAATAAAAAGATTCTATTTTCACAGGCTTTCAAATAGGGATTCCATTAATCCATCATTGCCGATAAAACATGTGTGGTGGGATATAGCAATTTGTCTGCTAGAAGTATCTACTTAAAATGCAAAACTATCAATAAGAATTAGGGAGCATACTTTCACTAAAATCCCTGATATTTGTTTGTAAATGTGTGAATCAATATCTTCTTTGAGTTGCATTGACTCCCTAATTTCCAAACTCGATAAGGAAATTTGGCAAGCTGGTTAATTGAGAAAAGTGCAAGGTTGAAACTTTAAAAGGTCTTGAAAATAAAAAATACATGACAACTTATCATTATAAAGCAACAATAGCCTAACACACGGGAAAGAAATTCAACAATAAATAACCAACAAGATGAGCAAAATTGTTGATTTGAATAATATTTCAAGTTCAATCAATTCATTGTTTGTATCTATATCTAGCAAAGAGTTCTTCCTTGAAATTTCTGTGAATGTTGCTGTATTTTTTACCATGGGCAGCTGCAGAATAAGTTGAACAATGGCACTACATGGCACTATGGCAGTTCTGTTGAGCATCTTTTTCCTGCAAAATATGAATTTAGATTTTTGATAACACTTATTGCCAACAAAAAATACTTTAAAAAGCTAGGAATCTATGCTTAAACAGCCTGTTGTATAATAAATCAATGCCAGTTGCATTTTAATTGTCATGCTTTTGTGTAACAGAGTAGGCCTAGATTTCAAAATGGCGATGAAAATCTTAAAAATGGCACATTTTCAAAGTGCGATTTCACCTCTTAGCGTTGGGGTTCTTCGGGGTTCTTCAAAGGTTTCAATAACTTTGAACCTTGGGCATTCTTTTCCAACTTTTTATTTTACGGAACCCCATACAATTTATAAAATAATGCCATGTTGAAAGTAGGCACTGTGACGGTGTGAAAAATAGGCCGAAAAGTACGGAATTCTACAGGCCTTTTTAAGCTGAAAGATTTGCCAAATCGCAAATTTCTTTCTGTTATTTAAAGCAAATTGGGTCAAAATTATTAAATCAAGTGAAGAAATTAAAAATACTAAAGGAAAATGAAGTTACTTACCCGCAAACTTGGCTGAAAAATTGAGGTGACTTTCCGCCATCACTGTCCTTGCAAAAAGCAGCTTATTGAGCATGCGCGAACCCGCTTCCCACCTTTGGAAAATCTGCAGGAGGAACCCCAAATTTTTTTTTCACATTCCACCTCACCTTTCTTGGGGTGTAGATTTCGAAAATTGCGTCCAAAGTATCCCCTGGTATACGTAAATAGACATTACTGGCATTTTCATACCGATCAGGAGTAAAATTTACAGAAGCAATTTTTCTGTTTTCATCCCAATTGGTTCATACATTTTATTGATTAACATCCTGAATTCCCAAGTAATTTATTGACCAGCTTGCTATGTAACGTGAACATCCAATACGTGAACATAATCATGGAAAGTAAAGCAAGTGTGTTTACAACTTTTAACGTGCGATTCCTACCCTGGACTGGGACCCCAAGCACAAATGGTGCAGTGCTAACCATTACACGACGACTGCATTGACCAAGCAATCATTTAATAAAGGCTTTATTATACTGTATGGTCTTAAAAACAATAGTGAATATTTTTGAACTTTACTGGAGAATGTTTACTCAAGAAACATCATTTTTCAGTATTTCATTTCCCATCTCAATCTCTCTCATTTCATCAATAAGAAATTACGTGGCTATATCACATGGTTATATCAATGCCGGTCAATACGGCTTGTAGGGACCGGTGAAGAACAAATCAGATTGCACCATTGCCGGTCTGAAAAGCCGTATTTGCAAACGCCATATAATAACCCCTAAAGCTGCCAAATTTTAGCCTCCTAGAGGATAAGATAGGAAGGAAATTCAATATTTTGACATGTGGACCTTAGAATTGTTTCATTTTGGGCAGGGTGGTTCTTCCATAATAAAGGTGGGCCATGTGCCATGGGGATGTGCCATGCTGGAGGGTATTCTTTTTGGGACTTCTGTAGTCTAGCCAAGGTATGCTTTCAAATTTTGAAAAAAATTCAAAAAAGAAAGGCTTTTAGCTACGGGGACCCGGAAACAAATTTTCATGCGATTGCAACAAAAAATAATTTGTTGCAATCGCATGAGATGTTTCACTGTGTCCCCACCTTAAATGCCCCTATTTTGCGACTTTTTTCACTCAAAGTTTTTAATTTTTTTATTTGTTTCAGCAACAAAAAATTTATGTTGCTAATTTATTCATATTCACATGTTTTGTTTCATAAATTTTGTTTCATGACCTGAAAGCCATGCGACACGGAAACAATTTTTCATGCGATTGCAACAAATTGTTTCCGTGTCAATTTGTTTCCGTGTCCCCATAGCTTTAGTGCACTCTGGTGCCTAAACTTTTATAACTGTTGAATTTTGCAGCATGAAATTTATTTCAATGAAACCTTTCCAATCTTTTAACTGCTTCTTGTTTACAAGTAATTATTATCTGTTTCTTTGTGTCAGGAACATTTCATGGAAAGCAAATGAAAAAATAATATCACTGAGAATTCAATCAAAGACAACATAACTTCTATATGGCTTTTTAGTCTCTAGGTCAGTTTGTTAATTATGATATTAATGATTTGCTATTAACATTTTTGTTGCTTACTGGTATGATCAGTACATTATAACTTGAGTCTTCAAGAGACCAAGACAATTTTTTTCAAATATATATATCATATCAATGATTAATTGCATTTCCCATTACTCCATGACGCCACAAGATGCAGTTTGCCATGCAAACACCCACGTGACAGCATTTTTTCACCATATAGCCTCATTTTGATGAAGCCTCGTTTTCATGTTGCCTATAAAGCGGCGCCACGCCCCAGCATCAGTGTCATTTTAAATTTGCTCGCTCTGCACCGCACGTGTATGATGCAAAAAACCCTGCAAGAAGAAATTGTAGAAATTTTTGGTTCTTCTTCTGACGAGAGTTCTTTTCACGGCTTTGAAATTGAGGAGCGAAGGACGAACAAATGGCTACTCCAACAGCCGAGGATGCTGCAAAATCTACTGGATTTGAGGAGAGACTTTCAAAATGGAGAAAATGCTTGCGTGCATTGCTGCACGCTTCAAGACAGCGACAAACCTGTGAAGGAAGATGGGCGTCAACCCCGTTTGGCGAATCTCACGATGGCAATGCAGACCATCCTGAAGACGACCAAGAAAGCCCAAATACAGCCAAAGAAGCACTCCTACCTCGTTAGGAGATGAAGAACCCTGGCAAAGCGACCACGAAGGATGAGGCTGATAACGGTGTGTTTTCAAACCACCGTCACAGGTAGAAGACAATAAATTTAGCATTGACCCAAAGATTGAAGGCTATGCTTTACCTTATTTCTTCAAGCAATTGTCGCAGGAGGATTTTAAAGAAATGTCGAAAGACATAGGCATTCCCGGGAATGACCTTTTTAAACCTCCAAAAATTAATGACTCCATATTGAGAAATGCCCAAATTAAAGACTTCAAAGGCATGAACGAGGGTGATGCTATCCTCATGGGCATTCAGTCTCGAATCCTCAGTGCTGTTTTCCCTCTTATGAAAATATGGGATGATTTGTTGAATGACAATGATCTTTCTGAAGAAGACGCACTTATTGCCATTCAAAAAGCCATTGTTCTAAGCGGAGCTGCCTTTTCCTCGCTCAGTTCCTTCAGACGCTTCCGTTTCAAAAAGTTTCTCAAGGCTGATTATGCTCCGTTATTAAAAAACATCGCACAGGAAGGAAAACCTTCAGCGTTGCTATTTGGAGATGATTTATCAGAGAAAATTAAAAGATGTCGGAAGAGAACAAACTTCTCAAAACTGTTGCTACAGAAAAATCTAACAGCAATACATCTCAATCTCAAAAGAAGGGTCAACGCCCTTTCTTCAAGGGAAGAAGGCAAAATTTCAAAGGCAAGTTTTCCAACCAGAAATTTCGCAATAATACGAAACCTCAGGCTGATTCAAATACCAAACAGTCAAAAAACTCGTAGGTTGTCCTTCCACTGCTGGGAGGACTAAACTTTTTGTAAATAATTGGAAAGCATTGACTAAAGATAAAGATATTTTAGAAACCATTGAAGGCCTTCGAATTCCATTTGTCAAAAGACCCATTCAGAAGTTTATACCAGAAACTATTGCTAAATCTTCAGCCGAATTTGATGTTTTGAACTCTGAAATAAGTACATTGATCAAGAAAGGGCTGTCGAAGAAATTAATCCAGAACATGGAAAATTTTTTAGTAGATTGTTTACTATTCCAAAGAGTTCTGGGGGTCTTAGACCCATAATTAATTTGCGCCCATTAAATCAGTTCGTAAAGATTGACACTTTCAAAATGGAGGGTTTGAAAGATTTAAAATTGTTGGTATCAAAAGGTGATTATTTCACGAAAATCGATTTGACTGATGCATACCTAACAGTTCCTATTGCCAAGGCATACCAAAAGTACCTTGCATTTTCTTTCAACGGAAGATCTTTCTGTTTTACAGTATTACCGTTTGGCTTGAATATAGCGCCAGAGAGATTTACAAGGATTTTCAAACCGGTACTTTCATATTTAAGACAGCAGGCTATCAAGGTATTGATATGGCTGGATGATATTCTCATTATCTCTAACAACAAAATGAAAGTGCTGCTCATGCTAAGGAAGTCGTCAATTTGCTCGAGGGCTTAGGTTTTTAGTCAACATGAAAAATCAGCCCTTGTACCATCTCAACGAATAATGTACTTAGGGATGGTTCTAGATTCAGTGCAACATACACTAGAGCTTCCTAGGAAAAGATTTTACATATTAAGAGCCTATCTCAAGATTTGCTGTCTTCGTCCCTAGTAACACTACGTCAACTAGCTCGGTTTTTAGGCACCTGCTCAGCAACACGGCATGGAGTTCTCGAGGCACCTCTTCATATTCGAAACATACAAAGAGACCTTAATCGTCAATTGCATCTGCAATCATCAAGGTTTCCAAGAGGCTTGCCATGTAAGGTCTCGTATGGAGTAAAACTTTCTCTGTCTCCTTCTTCCAGGGAAGAAATTCTTTGGTGGCGAGATTCTCTAGAGCTGTGCAATCCAAGACCTATCACCTTCCCTCCTGTGGACATCATCATTCACTCGGATGCTTGAACAAAGGTTGGGGGCCACCTCGATCATCTTCAGGTTCGAGGCACGTGGTCCAGGGAGCAAGAGAGTCTTCATATAAACGTAAAAGAGCTTTTAGCCGCGTTTCTAACTCTCAAGTCTTTTTTGCCAGCTCAAAGGTGTCTCCATGTTCAGCTTTGCATGGACAACAAGACTGCTGTGACATATGTCAACAAAATGGGAGGCACGAGATCTCCAGTGCTGTGTCAACTAGCTGTAGACATGTGGAAATGGTGCCAGGAAAGAAAGATACATCTTTCCGCAATTTTCATACCGGGAGTACAGAACGTCGAAGCAGACCGTTTATCAAGAGAAGTCTCAATAAGCACAGAGTTGCATCTGAATTCAAAATGTTTCGCCAGATTGTGGCAGTTTATGGAATGCCAGAGGTGGACCTGTTTGCGACAGCAGTGAACAAGCAAGTAAGTCGTTATATTACTTGGATACCAGATCCTCTAGCTCTTGCAACGGATGCACTGACACAGGATTGGGGTCAGTTTCAACTCAGTTATCTATTTCCCCCAATGAATCTAATTTCGAAATGCTTGCTAAAGATAAGGGACGAGAAAGCGAAGGCAATTCTTGTAACTCCTGTATGGAAATCGAGACCATGGTACCCAGTTCTACTGACCATGTTGAGAGACAGACCTCTGTTACTTCCTCCGTATCGGGATTTGGTGGCTGTTCCACAGGGTCATCAAGCTCCAAGATTTCTAACGAAGGACAGTCACCTTCGATTAGCCGCATGGCCTGTTTCAGGCGATCCTTTGACTTGCAGCAAGTTCCAGAAAGGGTGTCCAAAATACTATCCTCATCATGGCGGAAAAGCACAGAAGCTCATTACTCCTCATCGTGGAGATATTTCTGTAGCTGGTGTGACACAAAACAGGAAGATCCAGTTTCTTGTCCTCTAACTGTTATTATGGATTTCTTAGCACATTTATATTATGACAAAGGTCTTCAGTACCGGTCCATTAATGTATATAGAAGTACTATTTCTGTGACTCACGTTGTGGTTGATGGAATTCCTGTTGGTTCTCATCCTCTTATAAAGCGCTTTATGAAGGGTGTGTTTGAGTTACGTCCACCACAGCCCAAGTATCGCGAAACTTGGAATGTTTCTGTTGTGTTGGAGTATTTGAAGTCACAGTATCCTTTGGATGGACTTACCCTTAAAGATTTGTCGTTCAAACTTTTAGCGCTTCTGGCTCTTACGTCCTTTGAAAGGGCAAACTCGTTACATAAGTTGGATTTAAATTATCGAGTGTACAAGCATGATGGAGTTCTGTTCTCCATTCCACTTCTTACGAAAACATCTCGACCAAATAAGTCCAAAAAGAAATTTTATTCCTGGATTCTCAGAGGATACAAGTCTTTGTGTCGTTACTCATTTAATTCATTATGAAAGGATGACTCTAGAATTCAGAGACAACAATTCTTCGAACAATTTGTTATTTTGTCAGTTAATAAACCACACAAACCAGTTTCATCATCAACTCTAAGTAGATGGTTAAAATGCATTCTTCAAAAAGCAGGGATAGACATATCATCATTTCAAGGACATTCCTTCCGTTCAGCATCTTCATCAGCAGCTGCTTCTAATGGTGCCTCGATTGCAGATATACTTGAGTCGGAGATTGGTCTTCTGAATCGACATTTCTACGATTCTACAATCGTCCATCGCCTACAGCAATGGTAGCCAAGAAGGTTTTGTCTGTTGGTGGTACATCTGCATCTTGTGGCGTCATGGAGTAATGGGAAATGCAATTTAAAAATTGTACAAGGGTACTTGTACCTGCAGTGCAATTGTAATTGTATTTCCCATACGACATGACGCCACACCTCCCATTTTGGGGTATTTATGATGCTCTTCAGTTGTCTTTACAGGTTCCCGCCCTATAGTTGCAGCAAACCTTCTTGGATTGTAGCTGTCTAGCTCACAAATTCCAAATGACACTGATGCTGGGGCGTGGCGCCGCTTTATAGGCAACATGAAAACGAGGCTTCATCAAAATGAGGCTATATGGTGAAAAAATGCTGTCACGTGGGTGTTTGCATGGCAAACTGCATCTTGTGGCGTCATGTCGTATGGGAAATACAATTACAATTGCACTGCAGGTACAAGTACCCTTGTACAATTTTTAAATTACAAAAACTACAAATCAATTTTAAATGACAAGAAAGTTAATGCAAATGCAACTTAGAAAGATTTTACAAGGAATGATTTACAAGAAATATTATAATGCAAAATGGCATCAACAATACGATTACAAACATGATACAAGACAATTCACAAAACGATTTCTAGGACTATACATATAGGTTATTTAACCTATATAGACATATAGGTTATGTATATGGCAATTTAACCAAGGGGATCATGTGTCTTAACTTTAACTAGCCCTGGTACCCGTCCATGCCGGGTCGAAATTTGTTCAACTTTCCTTTTATAGAGTGGAGACTTTTCTTAGTTACAATTCATTCACATGTTTAATTTGACGTATTAATTGTTTCTCAGATCAATCGGCCTTTGTTTAGCCGAATCATACAACTAATAAGTATAATGCTGATTAATTTCACGTCAACATTGCTTCAAGAAATGGTAATCCCATGGCATTTTATTTCAACTCTCCGGAAAATGCCGATTACAAAGATATCTTTTGTGTTTTGCAGTCTGTGGAGTGGTTCTTGAGTTATAAGCGAACATACATACATACATACATACAAACAGTTCTGTTTTATATATATAGATATTTTGATTGGGCATAAAATTTGAGAAGACAGAACAGTTTCCATGAAAAGGCTAGGTTGCTCATTATGGGAAATGTTAGAGAGCCAGTGAACCTCCCAGAGAAATTTTAGGATGCTTATAGCATTCGTCTTATCAAAATCCCAAATTTTCCTGTTAAAGGTGGGTACGGGTGGACATCTGATATTAATTGTGCCACTAAGTATGCTGTAATGACAAAGCAAATCAAGTGAAGGACCTCTTTTTCATGCGAGCAAGTTCAGCTGGTCAGTGAAAATACGGTCTATGCACAACTTGCCGTTTCCATTGAAGTGAGTAGGCTCTGAAATTAGTTGATTCAGGTCAAGGCTTGATGTAAGAGGCTCTGAAAGCGTAGTCAACTGCATCATTTGATTTCATTTGAGCAACTTTGCTTCCAAAAATTATCCAAACAAGCCTAACATTTCTTTTTTGTTTATTTATTCAGGGATGGAGAAGTTGGTCTTAACCAATGAAGAGGAAAACTTTGTTAAGATTTCAAAGATCATATTAGATGTGTTGCCAAAGAAATTAAGGCAATATTTTAAAGACAAATGGGATGCAACGTATCATAACAATAAATGGGATGATACATCCAAGAGCAGTCAGTTCCTTGTGAGTCTTATTCCATCAAACGTGAAAAAAAATCCACATAATAAGAGACATGTGGACTATCTTAAAACCAATGGAGACACAAGTGATTGGGATCCGACACTGCTGTTCTTTGTTCTGCTATATTCAGGTTTACGGCTAATTACGCCTTGTCGTAATAAAGCCCAGAGAAACATTCCTTTATTTGACAGCGAAGTCATAGACCTACTGAGGGAGATTCGAAATGGCTGCTTTGCTCATCTTAAAGATATGTCACTTCCGTCAGTCGAGTTTCAGACGGTTGTTGGGGACCTGAATACTGTGTGTACATTGTTTGGACCCGACTGCAAACGCGAAGTAGATGAAATTGTTCAATCGAAAGTTCATACACAATTGAGTGAGCAACTGGTGAAGCAGCTAGAAACTGAAGAACGAAGAAATAAAGAATTTAATAAATGGCTTCAAGAAAGAATTGAAGCTATAGAGAATGAGTTGATAGGTATGTACAAGTTCCACTTGTGTTTTCTGTTTGAAGGCTTCAATGTCCTTCTTAATTTACCAGCCATACTCTTAGGTAATGTTTTGTTTGATATTTTCAAAGATTCACAAGAAACATATTTACTTAAGCATTACATTACACACTCCTCTTCCGAAAGTATCCGGACGAGTGAACAAAATGGCCACCTACGGTTGTCAAAGGGCCAATTTTATGGGGATGGTATAATTTAAGATTCAAGATCCAAGATTCAAGATCCAAGATCCGAGAAATTAAGATCCGAGATATTAAGATCCGAGATATTAAGATCCGAGATATTAAGATCCAAGAAATTAAGATCCGAGAAATTAGGATCTGAGATATTAAGATCCGAGAAATTAAGATCCGAGAAATTAAGATCCGAGAAATTAAGATCCGAGAAATTAAGATCCAAGAAATTAAGATCCGAGATATTAATGACCAAAATAGGTTTCTGGGTGAAAATGGGGCTGTCTGTTTTGCATCAGCAAAATGCAGCAACAATATCTACCTATATATTCTGTTCATCACATCAAGAAAATCACCGAATTTCTCCAGCACTACAGTAGCTCAGTGGTGTAGTACGCGTGACGTGAATCAGATGGTCGCTAGATCGATCCACGGTACCACCTTCTGTTTTAGTTTATTAGTTTTAGTTTTTGAAAAATTTTTCTCCGATGAGCACTTCGTGATTGTTTTTGCGTGAAAATTAATAAAAAAATACAGAATAATTCATGATAATTTTAGTCTTGTTTGTTTTCTATTTTTAAACAATTCTCAAATTTGGCGCCAAATTTGAGAATTGTTTAAAAATAGAAAACAAACAAATTTAAGCTAAAAATACAGTGACTTCATGATGTCTTTTCCATAGGCCTAAGTTATAAGTATCATTTTAGTTTTGTTTTTTTTCTATGTTAAACAATTCTCAAATTTGGCGGTTTATACTAGTATGTATAAACCGCCAAATATTGGATCTTAATTTCTGGGATCTTAATTTCTCGGATCTTAATTTCTCGGATTTCTCGGATCTTAATTTCTCGGATCTTAATTTCTGGGATCTTAATTTCTCGGATCTTAATTTCTCGGATCTTAGTTTCTCGGATCTTAATTTCTCGGATCTTAATTTCTCGGATCTTGGATCTTGGATCTTGAATCTTAAATTATACCATCCCAATTTTATGACAATGTACCGAACCCCACGACCTGCTTGTAAATGAAATTGGGCATGAAAATGATCTCCATTTCACAGAGTTTTATCCTTCAGTCTATCTCTTCAGATTAAGTGTATCTACTGCATACAGCATATTCACCATAAGTGGGCTACCACAATTGTTACAATTGCCTTGACTGGGATTCGAACCAGTGACCTTCTGGACAACAAGCCAATCCCTGTCAAGGCAATTGTAACAATTGTGGTGCCCACTTATGATGAATATTTATCATGTGTCAGCATATGTTCAGTTTACTGCATATAGCAAATGGAAAAGCTTGAATTTTCAGAGTTTGTTTTGGTTTTGGGTTTCTTTGGTTTACTTTTCTAATGTTAGATACATTTCTAATGTTAGATTTGACAACAAGTGTTGAAGTTATTGAAGAAAGACAGAGAAGAGCTGATGAAACTGTTCTCGGTAAGTCTGTTAATATATAAATGAAAGAGTTCCATGTTTGTGATAAAATGTATATTACTCAGTCATTCAAGAACACCACGTTTATTACAAATATACAAATTTACGGCTCTTTAAATTTACATAACTTTCTATGATTTAAAACTCAATAGTTAATAATACCTTTCATATTTCGGAAACAAAAATTGATGTGAAAGAAATAAAAACAGCAGTAGAAGATGACTATTTTATGGAGAACTTCAAGAAAATGAAAGTCAATTTTTTTCAATTGGGTCAAAGTTTAACTACCCCCAGCTAATGGAAAGTCTAATACTAAAACTAAAGCTAATGGAAAGTATGAGCTGTTTACATGAAGAAAATAGTCTCGGCTAACCGATTCAATTTTTGTGATTGGGATCCTGGCCATCCTATCTAACCCATATTATATTTTTGTTTTGCGTTTTTTATGGAAATTTGAAATAAGCCTGGCTAACCGAGAATATTTTCAGCTAACAGACAGACAAATGAGATCTCGGCATGCCGAGACTATTTTTCCTAAATAACGCAATCTGAAATTAAGCTCGGCATGATGGGACTAAATTGTCTGCATTGTGCATGCAGGGATCTTACCATATTCACGCTGTCAAGGAAAACTGGCGGCGGATGCTTATTTCTCCGGATCCTCATGAGAAGCGAGAATGTCGTTTGTTTCTTCTTAACTAGAACTACGTGAAAAAATTTTCGCACCAACATAAGCCTGCCAAGGTTGGTGGTAATAAGATTTGAGTAAAACACCATCGTAAGAACTACTAAAACATGAATCATAATCAAGCAAGAACTACAAGTATCAAGCACATGTTAGAACTAAAAAATAATTAACTAATTAACATAACAAACGAAACGCAGCAAGTGTAAGGAATGTCAAACCGGAAGTATCAATCAAGATAAGAAACATGAGTCACATACTGTCGTACTCGTTTTAATGAGTTCCAAGCAACTTGATGAATGAATGAATGAATATGAATATGAATATTAAAGAATGATGTAATCTGCTATCAACTTGTGTCCTTTATAAATAGGCCTTAAAATTGAAAACTAAGATTACGTTAAAAGTTAGTTAAAATAAAGTACTTATGGAAAATTAAATATAAAATATAAATATAGAAAATAGAAACACTGGGGAAATTACTTTTCGAAAGGCTACTGAAATAGTCGTCCAAACAAAATGATATCTGTCAAAGTTTGTACCAAATTATAAAGTACAGACAATTATAGTCAAAAATAAGTGTTTTTGATGGATTATTACCTGTAGCTCAAATAGTTATTTAATACCCTGCCGAATTAGATTTTTTTATTTACTTTTAATTTAATTTTCATTTGTAAGAAACAAGAGACAGAACAGAAAATTTGGTATCAACAGTGCAAGAAATCGAAACAGCACAAAAAAGGTCTGCTGAGCATGTTCAGGGTAAGTTCTTCTTCGTCAATCTTGAACACTTTGAACCTTGTGTTAGTGTAGTGACAATTTCCCTGCTGGAAACAAATCCAATTAAAACAGCAAGACGAGCAAGTAGCTACGCTTCTCGAAATATAATGCTTCTACAAGACCATCATTTTATATGCTCACCTTAAAGTAATTGATAATGATGATGCTGACCCATGAAAGAACTCTTGACACTATCGTTAGTTGTTCTAATGAGTACCAAGCAACTTGAAAGGGAAAATCTCTTTTTGAAAAACAAATGACATATCCATCCAAACAAAGTTATATCCGCCCTAATTTGTACCAAATTTTGCAGAAATATCAATTTCTGCCTGTCCTCAGTTGACTGAAAGGCATTTAGATGAAAAAGCTCACCAGCCCCTTTAAGTGGGCATGACTATACTGCACAGCAAAGGCTCGTCCTTTTGATGACGATATTATTAGCCTTTTTGGTGAGGAACATATCAATGAAGATATCTATAAAAATATCGATAAAGATATCGATCATGATGAAATTGACCAAGTTATCAATCATGATGACATTGATCAAGATAACATTAGTCATCATGTTACCTTCGGTGATTTCTCACCCAAGTTAAGTGAATGCTGGCGTAATCTCGATTTTGTAGAGATTATGTAGAACTGTTGTAGAAACTGTTGCTACACTGAAGGACCCGCCTTTTCCTGACCATCTTGCTAAAGTTCTCTAATAGCTGTTGCCCTCTCAACAGCAGCGGCAGAGTATACTGCCCTGAGCTCAGCTCTTTAGAGTCATTGGAGTGGACATAACCGAACCCTGAACAGTTTTGGATGATGACCAAGAAGCAATCACAGTGACAATGAATCCAGTTGAAGATAAACGAATGAAACACATCGACATCCGATAGTCGATACCATATTTCCTTTGTGAACAAATTCAGAAATAAACAACGGAACTTGACAGTGTAACTGTATTGTATTGTATTGTAACACAAAAATGATGCTTGCTGATACATTTTCAAAGCCAATAGAAGAGAAGCCATTTTGAATAACTACGTTCAAAACTTGAACTCATGAAGTAGAAGCTTTGCTGTAACTGTTCACTGAGTGTAAGCGTCATCAACTTTATCCAGCTCTACTCTGCTAAATCATAAATCGTAAATCAGTTATCAACATTCGGAGCATTTCTTGCAGGGATTTTGTTTGTGGTTTCCTCAGTGGAGTTGTCATCTTTGCATTAGCTTTTCAATGTGACGATCTTTAAAGGCAACCTCAAATTGCTATTGGCCGGGGCTGTTCCATTAAAAGACAGCAACTATCAGTTTTTCATGAGCAATAATTTTACTTTGTCTTCTTTCACAAAGGACGCCTGATCTTGATCAGTAGGGAATAGCTGGATTGCATTAGATTTTCTCTAATACAAATCTCTTTATCTTTGAACAAAGAAAATATTACCTATTGTGTCGGAAGATCAATGGTATTTTAGTGGCCATCTAAATAAGAGCCAATCACTGTGGGGACATGTTGCCTAGAAAGCATCAGATTCCTTGTGAAGCATTTCGATTTGCGTGTGGCAAAGTATGAGGAATTTAGTAATAATCAGGACAAATGTTCTTTTACTAGACTGTTTGCCTTCGCTACATTTGTTAGGTTGTTTTGTAACCTGTTGCCTTATTCTATGTAAATGCATACCTTTTTTAGTTTAAATAGAATGGAAAATGGTATATGACAGGCCCGTTTCGATATGAATCTACTGTATTATTATACTTTTGCTTGCATTAGGAACAAGAGAAATAGTTGAAATTCTTGCAAAGAAGCAGAAATTGACTGATGGAAGTATCAAAGGTGAGTTGGCTGTTGAACTATTAAATTTGCAATCATTTAACCACAAAGTCGTATTTTGAAACCAACGTGACAACAATCCTTTAGTTTCTTTGAATGTTGAGTTTGTTAGATGTAGTTGTATCTTTTACGACTTTTGGACTGTCTACGTTGGTTTTGGATGCGTAATAATGTCTTTTCTGTCATAAACAACAAATTGTTTTGTTTGTCCTTGCCTTTCTTTAAGTATATATTTTTAAAGCACAAATTAAATGCTGGAAAGGTGAGGATTGCAACTGTAGGTTATGTAAAACATATATACCACAGGTTGGGTATCTAACATGATCTAGACATTATTTTTCCTTTTAATATTGTAGATATTTGTAGAATTCTAAATTAATACGTATTTTTTTAGTTAGTAGGCCTTATTTAGCTTAATCAGCTACTTTATTGTAAATAAGCCTACTTTAAATAAATTGATGATAATGATGATGATGATGATGTACATTCGACTCTATATAAGGTATTGTTAACCACTAATCATACACCAGTTAAAGATATTATTAACTAGTAAAGTTGTGATTAACCAGTGAAAGGTAATATTAACCAGTGAAAGTTAGATTAACCAGTAAAAGGTATTATAAACCAGAGAAAGATATAATTCACCAATGAAGGGTAATATAAGCCAGTGAAAGGTATGATTAACCAATGAAAGGTAATATTAACCAGTGAAAGTTAGATTAACCAATGAAAGGTAATATTAACCAATGACAGGTAATATAAACCAGTGAAAGGTATAATTAACCAATCCCGGGGGGGTACTTCAATATGTAGACATACTTGACGTGCCGCTCATATGGATGGGTTTTTTCGACTGAAATTCTCTACACATGGGTCTGATATTCTGCTAGATTCTGGTTGATGGGTTGGTATTTTAGGATTTTCTTACCAACAGGTCCCATTATGATTTACCGCAAAGTGGCTGACAACCTTTCTACTTTGTTTTTTGCTTTTGAAACGATGAATTAACAGCAACAACAGAGCTCGATCACATTGATTGCAAAAATCACCGTCAGATTCGATTTTGCGAGACTTTTCGTGAATTCTAGCACTGTAAAAGGGTTTTAAAATCAACCAAATTCATACACAAGGGCTTGAAATTTCCCGATTTTCATGCAAATGGGTCAGAAATCCTTGAAAATCCTATCATACAAATGGGTCCTTTTGTCAAAGTCCAGATTCACGTCTAATCATGGACACATTGAAGTACCCCCCCCTTCCCGGGTAACCAATAAAAGGTAATGTTAACCAGTCAAAGATATTTTTAAACGGTGGAAGGTAATATTAACCAATGAAAAGTAATATTAACCAATGAAAGGTATGATTACCCAACCAAAGGTAATATTAACCAATGAAAAGTAATATTAACCAGTGAAAGGTATGATTACCCAATCAAAGGTAATATTAACCAGCGGAAAATATTATAAACCAGTGAAAGGTAGAATTAACCAAGGAAAGGTAATATTAACCAATGACAGGTAATATAAACCAGTGAAAGGTATAATTAACCAATGAAAGGTAATATTAACCAGTCAAAGATATTTTTAAACGGTGGAAGGTAATATTAACCAATGAAAAGTAATATTAACCAGTGAAAGGTATGATTACCCAATCAAAGGTAATATTAACCAGTGAAAAATATTATAAACCAGTGAAAGGTAGAATTAACCAATGAAAGGTAATATTAACCAATGACAGGTAATATAAACCAGTGAAAGGTATAATTAACCAATGAAAGGTAATATTAACCAGTCAAAGATATTTTTAAACGGTGGAAGGTAATATTAACCAATGAAAAGTAATATTAACCAGTGAAAGTTATGATTACCCAATCAAAGGTAATATTAACCAGTGAAAAATATTATAAACCAGTGAAAGGTAGAATTAACCAATGAAAGGTAATATTAACCAATGACAGGTAATATAAACCAGTGAAAGGTATAATTAACCAATGAAAGGTAATATTAACCAATGAAAAGTAATATTAACCAGTGAAAGGTATGATTACCCAATCAAAGGTAATATTAACCAGTGAAAAATATTATAAACCAGTGAAAGGTAGAATTAACCAATGAAAGGTAATATTAACCAATGACAGGTAATATAAACCAGTGAAAGGTATAATTAACCAATGAAAGGTAATATTAACCAGTCAAAGATATTTTTAAACGGTGGAAGGTAATATTAACCAGTGAAAAATATTAAAAACCAGTGAAAGGTATGATTACCCAATCAAAGGTAATATTAACCAATGAAAAATATTATAAACCAGTGAAAGGTAGAATTAACCAAGGAAAGGTATTGGAAGACAACATCCTTTTCATCGATGAAAGCCTGAAGGAAAATTCATCTTTGAAAAATTGTTCGTTTTAAATTCTTGCGCCAAACCCAATTTTTGCTTCAAGCTATGAACTTTCTGATTAATACAATTTATCTGTGCTATTTTTCATTGAGCAGATTAGTATTGTAGTTGTAGATCTTCGTAGCCCTTCTTACTGTCTAATGGAGAATTAACATTTCCAATTGTTATGGTTATTGTATTTTTAGAGCTCAGCGCAAAGATAGAAAGTAAAACAGAAAGTCAAACGATGACAGATGAAATCGCTCAACGTAAGTTTCTCTTTTTAGACTTGCAAATGTTAATCAAATTTGGACACCAATTATAATGCTGACCTTGAAACAACTTCCAGTTTGGATCACCTTGCCGATTCCCAGGCAAATTCAGCTGTTTTTACCAGCCAAGTTGCATGCATTGTGGCTGCCTACTTCATTTTAGCCCCCTATTATGTGATGTTGGCTTGCTGTGTTTAATGCAGGAAAAAACCTTTCCTTGTTTTTGAGGGGAGCAGTTGCTTCCTTGTAGTGATTTCAGCGCGAAATCACATTACTTCGCGTTACACGTTGATTCTATCCCCTCCTTGGCTCCCATTCAGTTCAGTTAATATATGCAGGTCCTTTTGCTCTTTCCACTTTTTGTTATTCATCATTCGTTGGTATGAACTTGTCCTCCAAGGCCAGGGAACAGGACTGAGGAACAGAACTGAGTAAAACTTAGAAATCTAACGTCATGAAAAGGCAAGGCCATAACTCCAAACGCAGTAACCCCCCCCCCCAGGCTTTTGCCGTTACTAAATTTTTCAAGGGCTTTTGCAAATTAATAAAATTAATATTGATTGATATTATTTCAAATTAGCATGCCAATCGAGCATCTGTCTATTCATAAAAATTGCTAATTCATGAATAATGTCTCTTAATTTTCTAAAGTATTGGCAAGTATTTGAAATATGCAAAGAGGCACAATTGATAGGGATATCTCTCAAAACTTCTTCTGGAAAAAATTTGTGTTTGTGAAGATCTATGAGTGTTCTGTTTGATTTTTCTTAGGTAATTTGAACGACAAGTATATATCAAAGTGCGAAAAACATCAAGTTAATTATGTTGAAAGAGGACGCATCAAACTTGCGTGGATGAACGTTGATGAATTTGCTGTCAGGTTAAAGATTACCCGTTTAACGTATTGCGACCGCTCATTTCGTGGTGAAATGACAAGACATATAAAGAGACTGCAAGATCAGAGTGAAGTAATCAATTTACCTGACCTATTGTACAATGATCACCGCATTATGTTTATTCAGGGGGTTGCCGGAAGTGGCAAGACTGTTTTCGCGAAGCAACTTGCACTTAAATGGACAAAGGCAACTGACAAGGATGAGATCCGAAAGAAATACAAGCATCTTATTTATTTTGAATGCAGAGATTTCAATCGTTATCTGAAAAATGATAATATCGATGATGTCATTGACAGCTTCCTTAGGGAAGAATTCTTTGGTATAAATATCACGGATGGGGAAGATTCATTACTTCTAATCGATGGCTTAGACGAGATGGTGAGCCAAAAGACAGGTCCCAATTCAGCGAAGTCTATTATTGAAAAATTTATCTCAAAATTTCCAAAGTCTAAATTGATAATACTCGGCAGGCCGCATGTCCAAAACACTTTTGAAGGCCTAGACTGCAAAGTATTTGAAATTCTAGGACTTTCTACTGTTGAAATCGAAAGTTATGTCAAAAGGTTTGCGAAATTTGTCAGTCAGGGCGAAAATCCTGAACAGTTGATAAAGAAGACGATGAAGAATTCGGAAAATATTTCTGCCATCACTACCGTTCCGCAGTTTTGAATACTTTATGTTGTGTGGCAATTTTGACTAATGGACAGACAGTATCCAGTGCCACTGATTTATATTCATGGTCGTGTTATTTACTTTTAAATCAACATTCACATTTAAAGGATCCTGGAGCAAAGAGCGGTATAGTGTCAGAAATATTCTCAAAATATATTCAAGTTTTCAAATCCCTCAGTGCCATTGCATTTGAATTGTACATCAACAATCACATTATATTTGAGAAGGAAACGTTTGAACACGTTTTCGAAGAGATTAAAGGATCTGATGCCCAGCAGGAAGAATTTTTTGAAAGTCTATTTTGCGATGTCAGTGATAATTTTGGAGAGCGACGACAATTCAAACATTTGACCATAATGGAATTTATCGCCTCAATTTATTTCTTCTTCGCAGAAGACAGAAACCGGGTGATTGAGCAATTTTTAGACAAGAAGGCGTATGAATGCATTTCATTTATTTGTTGCTTTGAGGGACGGAAACTAGTGAAAAATGTTTCTCGTGAAGATATTTCTTGGGCTCTTGTTAATGTGTTAGATAAAAAAGGCAGTCAGACATATTCACCTAGTATAATCAAAGTGTTAAGACATTTAAAAAAGACCATGTTTGATGACGAATCTATGATGATGAAATTGATGTTAAGATTTATATGCGACACTCTCAGTCCAACTGATGAAATTGAAGATAAAACGTTGTTAACCGAAATGCTTGAAAAAATGACACCGCCCAAGAGGATTACGTTGCTTTTTAATGAAATCGACGAAATGAATATTTTCAACGTTTTTCAAACGGCGAAAAATAATGGCATAAATGATGATGAATTGAAAAAGTTTTTTAAAGGCATTGAATTGAAAATGGGGAACTTAGTATACTTAAAAGTCATTCAGTTTGCTTGTCTGTTTGATTGTTTTGAGATCAGATTGATTGAGAAGGAGTTATCAGAAGATGACATGAAATTGCTGGCCAAAAATGCAGTTTATTGTAGAGAAGTTTTTTTTCAAATGTGTGATTTCACAAAAGGAATATACCTATGGCAAGAGTTGCTAAAGCATATTAAAGAACATGAAAGTGATATGAGGCTTGAAAGCTTGGTAATTTCTAACATGCAAATTGCTAATGAATGTATTGATTCCTTTGCAGAAGTTTTGATAATGTTGAAACACGTTAGGTTGCACAAGGTTGTTATCAATAAAGTGATATGGGATAAACTCTTCAACAATATTGACCAATATCAGAAAGGGAAAGATCATGGTCATCTGAGATTAGAAAAACTGGAGATTAGATATATGGAAATCACTGATGAATGTATTGATTCTTTTTCGAATGTGTTGATAATGTTAAAAGAAGTAATGTTGTCTCGGGTTGCTATCGATAAGGCGATATGGGATAATCTCTTTTACAATATTGTCAAACATGAAAAAGATCATGGTCATCTGAGATTAGAAAGACTTACGATTGGTGAAATGAAAATTGATTCTTTTTCGAAAGTTTTGGTAATGTTAAAAAAAATTAAGTTCGACACCGTAAGAGCAAATGAAAAATTCTGGTTAATATTGCTCCCAAAGTGCATCCAGCATGAACAAAGAAATGAAGGTCGACTTAGATTAAAAAAGTTGCAGATTGAAACTAAGACGCCAACAAGCATCTGGCCAACTGATATAATGAAACAGGTAATAAGTATTTACTAATTTGTTGCTAATTAAGAGCCACTTCCCAATTTTTCTCTCGATTTCGTTTGGCTAGGGTTTTATGATTTCTTGTGATCTTGAGAATGCCGAATGATGTCTTGAAATTTGGGTTAAGTATTCAATTGATTATTGATTGAAGCAGCAATGACGTTGTACCTACCACCAGATATATAATGCAAATACCGAGTCTTCACTTACAATCCCGAACTTATTCATTTTGTTAAAATTGCTCACAGGACGAATTTGAGGGATACATATCTTAATTTTGTTGATCCTTTTTTATGTTTTATTCAGCCTGAATTGATGAAAGCAAATTTTCATAGATTTTTGGAAGGCATGAAAACATGATTTCGAATTTTCTGTAACCAATTGATCTCAGTGATTGACTATAGGCCTGGCAAAACGACTTAACTAAATTTTTTTATTCCACTACTGTATTCCAAACATACAAGATTAAAATCTAATTGTTTGCAGCTTTTA
>JACTAT010000077.1:76649-154986 GCA_014526335.1 Chrysaora quinquecirrha | reverse complement strand
TTCCAAGAAGAAACACAAAAAGACTGACAAAGAATAAGGAACATGACTCTCATAGGTTTAAAAGACACTATTTAAAAGCGAAAGCATTACTGCACTTATCAATCGAGGAATGGTGCAGGGATGTTATCAAGCATTAAAAGGTATTAAGATCTGCGTATTAGAAATTAGTATTCAATCAACTGCAGCTATAGAAGGAATTACAGTTAGTAGTTAAATGCAGATATAATTAGTTACACGAATTTAAAACAGCTATTAGTTCAGGCATGAGCATTAAGACTATTACATTAACATGCGCATTACCTTGGGGTTCTGATCTATAGTTATATATCATCTTCATTCTAAAAAGAATTTAACCGTAATTTTAAACATTATGTCAGCGTGTTTTGGCGTGTATGTGTGTGCGTGCGTGTTTCGATGAAGAGTCGAAGAGAGGAGAGATCATGCCTGAAAGTTTCTGCCCTGTTCCAAAATACCATTAAAGGTAACTAAGAAATTCACTGACCAACTAAAAAATTCAAAGGAAAATAGATAAAAATAACAACAAAAAACGGGGCAGAAACAATTATAACAGAAAAAACAATAATGATAATGACAACAATTGTAGCCATGAGCAAAAACGACAGGTAATAACAATAACAGAGAAAATTATAAACAATAAAACAGTAATGAAGGTAATTATAGCAAAAAAGGACAAAAGGTAAAAGAGTAGAAAAAGTAAAAAAAGGTAAAAAAAAGGTAAAAAAGGTAAAAAGGTAAAAAGTAATTAACTTATAATGTACATAATGATAGAAATAGTAATAAGTGCTGCAATTAAAGATAAGAGTAATATGAATTAAGGGAAGAAAGGTAATTGATTAATGAATAAATAAACGTATAACAGTAAACGCAAAAATCCTAAATTAAAAGAGATTTACCTTTGGTTTTTCGCGGTATGTTGACACTGAAGCAACGTCAAGTTTAAATTTCTCAACACGGCAACCTTTGAGCAAAAACGGAAATTGATTTCGATACAAAGCGTGCAAGAAATGACAAGTAATACATTGCATTTGTGAAATGTCAATTGGAAAATGACAAGATTAAACAAGTGAAACTGACAAAAACAAAAGAAATTGACGACTATTAGGCCCTTGCCAAACGATCAAACATTGTTTGTCAAACATTTGAAATTAGCTTGTCAGACAAAATGTTTTACCGTTTGGCAACGTCTTGAAACATTGCTCGACAAATATTTTTGGTTGCCTCGGGCAAAAACGTTTTTGCGCTTCATGAAAAACAATTAACAAAGCATGCCTGTCAAGCAGTGTTTTGTGACGAGACCAAACGTTCAAACATTGTTTGATGAGAACATTCTTCAATTGATTCCCGTCAGTCGCAGTCCACATTTGCGCTATTGCGACTGTGATCAACTGTGTATAAGTTCTGACTAGTTGTTGGCAAGTCGACATAAGTTATAGCAATTACAACTAGTTAGCGTTAGTTCTACATGTCGCAGTAAGCCTTGCTTAAGGCACTTTCTGTAGAAACACTGCAATCTTTGACATTCAGTAGAATAATATACCAAAGAAAAGACTGCGTGAACCCTGTCTGAAGTAAACATTAGTTGGTGTTTTGGTGAAACCTATGAGTGCATTAGAAGTAATTTTAATTGAGTAAATTCAGTAGTATACTAACCGTATGCGATTGGAGTTAGTTTGAAGACGGCGTGAAGTGGAACATTTACATACGGTAATTGCTCCGAATCGTAATCCAAGAAATATGCCAAAAGGCAACGCATAACGGCCTAGTAGGAAAAAAGCATTAAATAAAAATGGTAATTTATCCAGATATATCTCATTCGGATCCTTGATGGTATACTGTAAAAGCTCTATTTAGCCCCCGGGGGCTTACTTCATTTTGGAAGTTTTTGAGGGGGGACGTTTCAGAGAGGGGGGCTTAATAACCTATTCAGCACATTTTGCTTTCTTTTTTCAAGACGAATGTTACAGACTTGTTAATATAAGATAGTTTAAACCTTAGATAATACGAAATTCGTAGTTACTTTGTAGTTATTTAGTTATAATATACAAGTTTGGGATATCAAGCACGTTACTACTTAATTTAATATCATTTCAATAGTTAACTATTGAACTGTCAAATGAAGAAAATAAGAGGGGGTTATTAGGGAGGGGGGCTTATTTCAAATTTTCACTTGAAAGGGGGTTATAATACAGAGAGGGACTTTAAAGAAAGAGGGGGCTTCATAGAGCTTTCACGGTAGGTAAAGGTGTATTTTAGCTTAAAATATTTGCGAGCAACTTTTTTTAGGAAAGAATTAGAAACATACCTGATGGCAGATAACCAAGATATTTTGCTGTCGTTCGAGTTCCATTATAACAGGCTCAAGGCGTGCAACTAAGTCTTCGTAAGACTAAAAATATGCAAAATTATCAATTAAAACCACTTTTACACGAGAGAAAGTGCATTGATCTAAAGTGGAGTGGATCCAGAAGTTCAAGTTTTAATACGGATGGGCCTTCCATTTACACACCCTAGGTAATGTCTGCGCAGTATTGTGGAGGATGTGCAGTAATGTGGAGGATTTTCGCAGTAATGTGGATGTGGGGTGTTCAGTAATGTGGAGGATATCATCAGTAAGGTGGAGGATTTTTGCAGTAATGTGGAGGATGTTCAGTAATGTGGAGGGCTATCTTTCAGTAATGTGGAGGGTGCGCAGTAATGTGGAGGGCTATCTTTCAGTAATGTGGAGGGATATCATCAGTGATGTGGCGGTTGCGGAGTAATGTGGAGGCTATCTTGAAGTAATGTGGAGGGCTATCATAAGTAACGTGGAGGGCTATCTTTCAGTAACGTGGAGGATGTTCAGTAATGTGGAGGACTATCTTTCCGTAATGTGGTGGCTGCGGAGTATTGTGGAGGCTATCTTAAAGTAATGTGGAGGGCTATCATCAGTGATGTGGAGGATATCATCAGTAATGTGGTGGTTGCGGAGTAATGTGGAGGCTATCTTGAAGTAATGTGGAGGGCTATCATCAGTAACGTGGAGGGCTATCTTTCAGTAACGTGGAGGATGTTCAGTAATGTGGAGGACTATCTTTCCGTAATGTGGTGGCTGCGGAGTATTGTGGAGGCTATCTTAAAGTAATGTGGAGGCTATCATCAGTGACGTGGAGGATATCATCAATAATGTGGTGGTTGCGGAGTAATGTGGAGGGCTATCTTGAAGTAATGTGGAGGGCCCGAGTAATCAAGAAGCACTCTCGTAGCGGTTGCCGAGAATTTTCGTTTTTTAAACGATTCTCATTGACAAGAAATGCAATTCGGAAGCTAAACCGTGCGTTTTTTAGCCATGAGAACCTTCACACTGCTTTAATATTTCATCATATAAGTGTAAGAATCACAGTTTTGGTTCATTTGCGTAAAATGTCTAATACATATATATTAACAAAACATGAATAAAATATATCTAACATATGATATGAATTACACACTTTTTTTTATAAGAATACCTTATTTTTTGCCGAGCCTCGATTATTCTTAAGCTTATTCGATTTTGAGCCTGAAAATATTCTTAAATTATTCTTAATCATCAATGTTGTAAATTGGCCTGAAGTCTAAGAGAAATATTCACTTTGTCATTTGCTATTTTATTAATAAAAGAGTTACTGTATCAAAGAGTCAGACAGGATGATATGCATTTCAAAACAAATACAGTTGCCTGACAATCACACTTATTGTGCAGTGTAAAAAACGCAGAGAAATAAAAATTATCCTCGTCAAGCTTGAGCCTCAGATTATTCTAAAATAATTCTTAAATTTCAGCAATTTTGAGCCTGAATATTCTTATAGACTGTATTCTTATAAAAAAAAAGTGTGTATCTAATATATGAATATAAATTCGAAGAAGAAAACATTGTTCTTTTTTACAAATGAAGATACAATGAGTTGAGCGATAAACTGATCTGTACATGAATCAGTGGCAATTTATTTTGTCTTATTCACGTAATACTGCTTGTTTGCCTTACTTTGTTCAACCCTTTGCGTGTGGACATCGTGATAGCAGCAGAACGTATTCACATTCGTTTTTGTTTCGAAGCCCTCCTACAGGTAGTATCTATTTTTGCAAACCCAAAAAAACTTTAATTGACGTTATGAACAGAAAAGATAAATATTGCTATTTAGTTTGTGACCTTTCTGTTTGATTAGTGTCAAATGATAACCACAACGACATGAATGAAATATTACGTGAATAAACTTGCTATTAGACTGAGGAAGAGAGACAAAATAAATTGCCACTGATTCATGTACAGATCAGTTTATCGCTCAACTCATTGTATCTTCGTTTGTAAAAAAGAACAATGTTTTCTTCTTCGAATTTATATTCATATATTAGATAATTCATATCATATGTTAGATATATTTTATTCATGTTTTGTTAATATATATGTATTAGACATTTTACGCAAATGAACCAAAACTGTGATTCTTACACTTATATGATGAAATATTAAAGCAGTGTGAAGGTTCTCATGGCTAAAAACGCACGGTTTAGCTTCCGAATTGCATTTCTTGTCAATGAGAATCGTTTAAAAACGAAAATTCTCGGCAACCGCTACGAGAGTGCTTCTTGATTACTCGGGCCCTCCACATTACTTCAAGATAGCCTCCACATTACTCCGCAACCACCACATTATTGATGATATCCTCCACGTCACTGATGATAGCCTCCACATTACTTTAAGATAGCCTCCACAATACTCCGCAGCCACCACATTACGGAAAGATAGTCCTCCACATTACTGAACATCCTCCACGTTACTGAAAGATAGCCCTCCACGTTACTGATGATAGCCTCCACATTACTTCAAGATAGCCTCCACATTACTCCGCAACCACCACATTACTGATGATATCCTCCACATCACTGATGATAGCCTCCACATTACTTTAAGATAGCCCTCCACAATACTCCGCAGCCACCACATTACGGAAAGATAGTCCTCCACATTACTGAACATCCTCCACGTTACTGAAAGATAGCCCTCCACGTTACTTATGATAGCCCTCCACATTACTTCAAGATAGCCTCCACATTACTCCGCAACCGCCACATCACTGATGATATCCTCCACATTACTGAAAGATAGCCTCCACATTACTGCGCACCTCCACATTACTGAAAGATAGCCTCCACATTACTGAACATCCTCCACATTACTGCAAAAATCCTCCACCTTACTGATGATATCCTCCACATTACTGAACACCCTCCACATTACTGCGAAAATCCTCCACATTACTGCACATCCTCCACAATACTGCGCAGACATTACCTAGGGTGATCCAACATGTTGGCCAACATAGCTTCAAACAGTTGGTTGCCCACATGTTGGCAAGCTTTGCTAAAGATGTCGGCCTAACAAGCAACAAGTTGTTCATCAAAGTTTCGCATAATCGTGGAACTAACATGTCCAATGATGGCCGTTTTCTGCAATTTAGGCAAAACCGACTTGTTGGTACGGTACAGATTTACATAAACAATGTCTTCATCCCTCAATTTAATCTTATTCCGAGTTGGACATTATTTTTTAAGTTATTAAATAAAAAGAGAGAGCAATAAACATACAGCAGCTCAATTCCCGTATTGATATAGATGACATCAGAAACTCCAAACCTCTCAGATGTTGTAATGGTATGGCAAACTGTTGAAACATGTTGAAATATTTCAAGGCAACATGTTGGCCAATAATATTGGCATGGTTTGCACCGCCTTCAAGATCAACGAAAGAGCTTTCGCTACACTTTTCAAGACCAGGGGCCCATACACTACTGTTTCTCCGTTTATTTAGGTACTTAGGTACCAACCAAGTACACAAAAATTGATTGTCAAACATCTAACCAAAGCAAATGTGTGACTACATCGAAGCAAAATAGCTCGTAAGTTAAGCCACGAAGCAAAATAGCTCGTAAGTTAAGCCACGAAGCAAAATAGCTCGTAAGTAAAGCCACGAAGCAAAATAGCTCGTAAGTTAAGCCACGAAGCAAAATAGCTCGTAAATGTTTTACCTTATGTAACCAGAAAGCGTTTTGAAGAATATATAAACTATAAACGGTTTGTCAAGCAGTGTTTTGTAAAAAACAATTCGCAAACGAATTTGCGAATTTCATGTACATGACTGTCGAACAATGCCTGAAAGTTAGGCTAGGGCCTAACGTAAATAATTATAATGGTCCATGAAATTATTTTGCAGTTCTTGCTGAAACAAAGCACCGCCTTTATAAGCGTCCATTTTCTTCTCATCGCCCCTCTTCTATTCACGCTCCCACATTTTTCAAGAAATTATAAGCAATAACCATGAATATTAAATTGATAAACATTGGTTGATGACTGAAATTGCTGTTCTGAACCGGACAAACAGAAAACTATTTTTCATTACTGAGCTAGACAAAACCATCATAGCGTAGGATTACCGAATTACACACGAAAGTCTGCCCATAAGAGCAGTAGGTTAACTAAACATTTAACCGAATCACGCACTGCCATTTTCTCATGTGAATTCAGAATGGCAACATAAGTAAAGCGAAAACAAGCAATCAAGTCACGGGATAAAGACAACGTACCGCGTCTAGCTCATCCAGTGCTTTCCACTGCTCTCTTGAAGATGCTTTTATGCTACTTCCCGTCTGTATTGTTCTTTTAGCTGACTAGTCCAAACCTAAGATAGAAAACAAAATATAAAAAACACCAAATAAAGGAAAACTTTGAACCACTTTGAAGTTAGTTACAGCCAGTTTTTAACGTCATTATATTGTAAGGCCCTGGCCAAACGATCAAACATTGTTTGATAAACATTGGAAATTTGCTTTTCAAGCAAAATGTTTGACCGTTTGGCCACGTCCAAAAGCATCGCTCGTCCAACAAAATGAGTTTGTCATGCGCGAAAAAAAATGGGACAAGCACTGAACTCATCAACAATATATCCCCCATTATGGGCTTCCTTAGAAACGACATGGCACCATAGCAACAAAGCTTTACAATATTTGTTGCTAAACTATTTAAACGAGGTTGCTACGAGACGTCACACTAAGAGTTCACATCGTCATTATGATCAACATCGTTATCATCATTAACAGCGCACGCGATGGTAGGGTTATTCGCCATAACCGGCCGCAGGCAGTTTTCCGTCCTGTTATTATACAGTGTTTTAATGAGAGCAATTAGCTCAATTCTGAACCCGGTTGTCTATCATTTGTGGACAGGTTTTGTAACATTTTGCCAGTACCCACCCCTCTCCGACTAATTTAAAAAAATTGCTTAAGTGTTCCATACCAACAGACTTGTTACTGGGGTACAAACTTGTTACGAACTCGTTACTGGGGTAACTTCTAAAAAAGGGCCCGAAATCTTAGTCCGGCGCTACTTAATGGTTTTCCTATACAAAGTGGGTACTTCAGAAGCTGCTTGATAAAAGCCTAGTTAAAAATCCTACTAGTAAGATGTTTCATAATGGATGTCTGATGGCTTCTTATAGTTTTGCACAATTCATAAAAACTTAAAAAAGTCGCATACACTATAGAGGTTTCCGCAAAAGATGGCGGCCATTTCTGTCAACCCCTTGTTTTTCTTAAGGTTTCTGGAAGGGTATTCTGGAAATAATTTCCTTAGTTACGAATTCAACGTCTTCAGCTATGTAAAATACGTAACGAAGGAAATTATTCCCAGAATTCTTTTCAAAAATCCTTAATAAAAACAATAGGCAACAACGGCGGCCATCTTTTGCGGAAGCGTCTATTGCCCCGCTATTGCGTAGCTGCAGGTGTTTTTGAATGATTCTTTTGAATAAAGTAAAATTCTGGTACTAGTACTTACCCGTAAATCTTTGATATTTTGACTATCGATAAACGACGCAAGCTTTTCACTATACTGCAAGGAGAAGAACTCTGTTAAAAACTGTGCTAAGAAAATTTCATTTTCAAAAAGCAGCGTCAACAGACCTAGACAGCGTCACAGACCATAAAAAGGGGCAATACTTCCCTTTGTTATGGTCTGTCACGCAGGCTACAACAGACCTTAGTTCAATCAGGACTTTTTTACGACTACTAACTAGTGAGGCAAACTTGTCAAAAGGGGCAAAAAATCTGGTGCTCAAAAGAATGGTATAAACAATGAATAGATTCTGAATAGCAATAAATATAGGTCTGTTATGAAATAACAAAGATTCTCTGTCGTTACATGCATCCAGTTTTGCCGCATCTATGCTTTTGTCAAGTTTGCAATAACAGGGGAAAAGGAAAGTGAGGAGTCGCACCCTGGGTAATGCATGTGCAATACAGTGGAGGGTGTGCAGTACGGTGGAGGATGTTCAGTTCAGTGCAGAGATACCATCAGTACAGTGGAAGGATATCATCAGTACATTGGAGGATGTTCAGTACAGTGGAGGGATATCATCACTACAGTGGAGAGATACCATCAGCACAGTGGAGGGATATCATCAGTACAGTGGAGGGATATCATCAGTGCAGTGGAGGGACACCATCAGTACAGTGGAGGGATATCGTCAGGACAGTGGAGGGATATCATCATTACCGTGGAGGGATATTATCAGTACAGTGGAGGATATTCAGTACAGTGGAGGGATATCGTCAGGACAGTGGAGGGATATCATCAGTACAGTGGAGGATATTCAGTACAGTGGAGGGATATCGTCAGGACAGTGGAGGGATATCATCAGTACGGTGGAGGGATATCATCAGTCAGTGGAGGATGTTCAGTACTGTGGAGGGATATCATCAGTACGGTGGAGGATGCTCAGTACAGTGGAGGGATATCATCAGTACAGTGGAGGGATACCATCAGTACAGTGGAGGATATCATCAGTACAGTGGAGGGATATCATCAGTACAGTGGAGGGATATCATCAGTACAGTGGAGGGATACCATCAGTACAGTGGAGGGATATCATCAGTACAGTGGAGGGATATCATTAGTACAGTGGAGGAATATCATCAGTACGGTGGAGGATGTTCAGTACAGAGGAGGGATATCATTAGTACGATGGAGGATGTTCAGTACAGTGGAAGGATACCTGGCTGTAATTTTCCGCACACTTTGGATAGTCTAGTAAATGTTGTCCTATTCCAGAATCACGCTTAAGGGCAGGAAAAAACCTGAGATTTAAGCCTCAATATTCTTATAAAATTAAAAGTTATACGTAAAAGTAATAAAGGCCCGTTCGCTCAGCGTTGCAGCAGTTTACAAGCAAAGTATGCCAAACAAGTTCCGAGCCCCCTGTTATTCTGACCCCCCATCAAGTTAGATCTTCAATGCTGTTCCCACCTCCCAGCAGCTAAGAGTATACAATTAGCAATTGGAATAGCAATGGGTAACGTTAACCTTACCTCTCTCCCTCTTGCAGACAAACTAGCATCACCACCGATGCGACCTTTAAGGTTATATTCACTTTCGCCATGCTGTAAGGAGAAAATAATAAAAAGACTCAAAAGTACATATGAAGCGTGTATTTGTATCAATGTTTGTACTGGGTAACAAGAATGGCGTAATTATCACCCCAATGGGTAATGTCTGTGCAGTACAGTCGAGGGATATCATCATCCGAGGGGAGCGTCATTTCTTAAAATGGGGTGCCGTATTTCCTCTAAAGAGCACGCTCATTAACTTTTCAATGTTTTTTTAGGGTTGCTGATTCGACAGACGTATTCTTATAAAAAATACGTGCATACGTTGGTTGGTTGGGTTTGTAAGTAACATCCGGGGGGGGCACATCCCGTCCATGTCTGTCCATAAGTCAAGTCGTGTACCGCCCAACGGACTTTCCCCAAACATGTGGACAAATAAAGAGTGCTTGTATACTCGGTAAACTAAAATGTCAAATATGAAAAAAAAAATATATGGCCACTCACCCTAGTTAAATAGATCACTCTTGGAGTGATATGAATGTTCATAAGAAAATACACAGCTCTGCTTTGCAAGTAACCTGAAAAATTACAGAAAAACACAAAATTAGCAAATGTCAAAAACAAAGCGGCATTTAAATCATCTAGGCGCACAGGATAATAGAAATCCCAGCAAATTGTGTATGAGATTGTCGGCTCTCCTAAGCTTTTATGACAGAATTCCTCAGATAGAGTTTGGACCAACACACTAAATCGCCCGCACTCAAAAATTTTCGAAGATGATATACCGCCAGCTACAAATGGACAAGCAATGGTCGGCGACTAAACAGCGCAAGCAAGCAAGCAATCTTTATTTATTAACGCAGGCAAGGAGTTGTGGCAGCTATACAGCTGATGTGGACCTCCAGCTTGTGTTTCCAGACTGATATTCTAGAACGAATACACTGGGTACTCATTTACCGATCTTGGAAGGATGGACAGCTGAGTTGACTGTAGGCTTGTGGAAACTGGTCCTGACTAGATTGGAATCCACGACCTTACGATCGCGAGCCGATCTATCCTTTCCAATATTATCGCTGGAACAAATATTTCCAGGCTTTTTTCACAATTTCAGTACACTAGAACCTCTACCTCTAACGATGCTCCATTAGGGGGATCGGAATATCCCACAACCTCCAAAATTTTTCTTAACACACCCCTTCTCCCCTTATGCTCTCTCTCTTATATCCCAGAATTTCACATACAAAAAATTATTTAAGAATATTCCCAGGCTCAAGCTTCATGAAGATAATTTTTTTATTTCTCTGCGTTTTTCACAAGGCACAAAATGTAATTGTAGTGCTGTATATGTTTTACAATACACATTACACTACATTGGTTTAATGAGATTGAGGAGTTTAAAAAGCAGACCTAGATTAGGTTGTTTTATCATAAAATGATAAATGACAAAGATTTGACTTATTTCTCTTGATCTTCAGGCGGATTGGAAACATTCTATATTAAGAATAATTGAAGAATATTTTTTAGGCTCAAAATCGAAAAATCTTAAGAATAATCGAGGCTCGGCAAAAATTAAGGAATTCTTATAAAAAAGTGTGTTTGCGTTTTTGGTGTCTACGCGTTATCAGTCTTAGATTTACCGGTGTAGTGTAGACGGAGGTGAAAACGCAAAGAAATCATTGTGTTTTCATTTGAAAACGTATCGGTGTAGACCGGGCTTTTGCGTTCTTTTTGGAACTTTCTCTGTGTCCTCTTTCTTCTGGAGTCTCCGAGAGATCAAAAGCACCCTTTTGTCGGCAACCGGGAAAATCGGACACTCTTAGACTTCAAACTCTCCTTCCTCAAGAGCTGAAAGATTTTGCAGCCTTGGAAAAGAAATTGTTTCCAAGTCAATTTCTCTCAAGTCTTCCGTTGTTCAAGAAAGCGCCTTTTGCGCCTAGACTGATTACCTGAGTCGTAGTTATCGCTATTGAAATGAATGCTAGGACGCTCAAACTACGACTCATAATCGAACGGTTATCTTTCTGTACATTTTCTGCCTCGTTCTCATATTACTATGGTTACCGTGATGTCATCGGTAAGTGGTTGTAATGGCCTAAATCGACCTGGTCTAAAACGCCATGAAAAACAATGTTTCTTCGTCTGAAAACTCAACTTACTATTTGTCTTGAAGAAAGCTCTTACCAACCCAGATTTCGATATTCGTTCAAAACTTTTTGCGTGATTTAGCATTAAAACGGCCGCTGAATAGGGCTCGTAAGTTTTGCTGTGAGGATGCAATGAACAAGCCTCGTTTCAATGCGTGCCAACTTTTTGGCGCGGGCCAGTCCAGAAAAAATGCCGTGATCCAGAAAAATCCCAGTTTGAGCGACCTCGGTTTGGTATTAGTCTCGGTCTGATGAGCGATAACTGGGACTCAAGTAATAAATCCATTTTGCGTCTAGAATCGGAAGCCTCCGAAGTCTAATTTTTTCAGAATTTAGAAGATAATCAAAGGAACCTTAGAGGTTTGTCACGGAGTATTGAGATATCCAGGGTTCTTGCGGCATTTAGTTGCTAGCAAGATAAGCTATCAGACCAAATCTATGTAGAGTTGATTGGTTTATCTAATCCTCCCACCTTTGCGCTTTCTAGAATTTGACACAGTGTTTGGCTTTACAACCTGGTCCTTTTGGGAACCAAAATCAGATCTTCAAAGCAAAGAATTGAATTAATTAGTTTTTAATGATTGGACAGCGAATGTTTCCCTTGGGACAAATTAAGTACAAAAGTGAGTAGTGGCACTTGCTTCGGCGAGAAACAGGCCAACGAAAAGGTGGAAGGATGTAAACCCAACAATAGTTTTAGAGGCTTTGTTTCTTCCTGTTTGTCAGCACCCCTAAGTCCCCCTGACCAATCAAAAATTATTATGTTATATCTTTTGTCCTCTTTATCCAGTCAGATTCACTTCCTTAACTCGTCGCGCAAAGCAGGATGGGAGATATATAAATACTAGAACGGGGGCTTGCCGGAAACACTTCTTTCACATTGCACATAGATTGACTGGAATCATTTCTCCCTGCTGATATTATTACTCCTGTTACCATATACAGACTTTATATTGAAATTTAAACGAAAACCCTCCAATGAAATGCTTCACATAATGAGCAACATTACATTTACATGCTAGTTTTGTCGGCAAATGAATGCAAATAGCTTCTATGTTGATCAATCCTCGATTGCTCGCAGTGATATAAATTATTGAAAATTTATAATGTTGCTTAGGTTCTTTTCCTGTAGTTGCTTAAAATTTTAGGCCTTCTACATCTTGGTTGCTTATAAGTGGTTGCTTATAAAAAAACTGCGTGTAAATGTCAAAGAATTAATTAATTAGAGCTTACTTTTCTTTATCCAGGTCAACTGGAACGTAAAAATCTTCATAATGTTTGATTCTAGCTTTGAAATCATTACACGCCTCTTCGAATGGAATGTTTCGATAATCAGGACTGCTAGTTTTCACTTCCTAAAATAACAGATAAATAAATAATAAAACAGAATGAAATTGTTTTTATAAGAACTATCTTTCACATGCTAATAAATATAAATATCGCAAGAAATAAAGATGCTTATGAATACAAAAAACTGCAGGCCTATAAAATGATAAATATTGGATAAAATGAAGGCACTAATCAAACGGGCATGAATGGAGGTCAATGGTAAATGCCAGACGAAATGAACAAACTCACAAATATAGTACAGAATGAGTGCATTTATCAAATGCATGTATGAAATGAAGATGCTCGTGAATGCACTATCAATTCAAGATGCTAATTAAAAGCGTTTGAAATGGAGAAGCTAATGAACATAGAAGGAAATGAAGATGCCAATGAATACGGTATGAAATGAAGATGCCAATGAATACGGTATGAAATGAAGATGTTAATGAATACGGTATGAAATGAAGATGCCAATGAATACAGAAAGAAGAAAGGTGCTGCTGAAATTAATAAAAATAATGAATCACTCTAACCATCCAGTGATAAAAAAGAAGATATACCATAAAAACCTATGTGCATTTGTATTAAATACAACTTAATGCAGCCTTGAATGGAAATCGATAATAGCTTAATCTGAAGATGAAATTGGAAATAAAAGACTTACTAGAATATTCTGATTGACAACGTCAGGGTCATCACAAATCGACTCAATGAAAAACGTCTAAAAAAACAACAAGCTTTTTGCTGAAAATTGTAGTGGTAAAAATTAAAATTTTACAACAAAATAATTATAGTTCAAATAGAATAAAAATAGTAAAAAAACAACGATTTTATTTCATATATTACGTGAAGTATAGTGCCATTGTCAACGATTAGACTTATTACACGAGATCCACTCTTCGTAAAAACGAACAACAACAACAACAACGCCCTGAAGCTGGTTGCTCAGAGTGGTCCATCTAGACTTGCTTTCCAAGTCCCTAACTTTCCCTCACATTGAATTGAATTGATGTTGTTGTTGTTCGCTTCAGTTAGTTTGAGCGTCCAGCAATTCAATCCAATAGCGATAACTACGACTCATGTAGTAAGACTATGGTCCATCACAGACTCAATAAACCTTTTCAACTTAGAGTCTCGTTTTGAAAATTAACGAAACTTTTTCGTACAAAAATTTTGATCGAAATTTTGAAGCTTGTATAAAATCAATATTGTAAGGAATGGAAGTGTAAGAATTTGCCTCAACACTAAAACGAGACACCATTTTCAATTTTTTTAAAAACGAGGTCCTTAGTTGAAATGGTCTATTGTATAGGGACCAAAATTTTGAAGAAAGAACCTTTCTTACGTCCTTTAGAATGCTGGAAAACACCGTTTACTCGGTTTAGAGTGCCGGGAAACGCTCTTTTTTGGATAAATGAAAGACGGTATCCTAAGTTTTGCAGAGATGAAACAGCCTGAAGACCAAAAAACGTAATTACTACGTAATTATAAGTCTCTAAGAAAGGGAAATTACTCACCAACCCCCTCCCCAACCATTTTCTCATCCAATTTAAGCAAATTACAAAATAGATCTTTAAGAAAACTGGGGTGGACACATCCCCCAAGTACACCCTGTTGCGTCGCCCCAGGATGTACGCTGAGATGTCCACCACCTTCCAGACAAGTATCATGCTACTCCAAATCTCTTTGAAAAGGTCTACTCAACCAACCTTGATTCCATGTTTCTTACATTCTGTAAAGACATAGTCTCTTCTGTCTTCAGTTGTATTAGTTGCATCAAATATCTAGGAAAACAAAGTTGACAGAATGTCATATCACAGGTTTTTAGATGCTTTTAGTTAATGTCTGCAGAAGCGGTAAGGGGTGCGAGGGATACGACTACACGCTTTTTTTATAAGGAACCATTTTATAAGGAACCTACATGTAGAAGGCCCGAAAATTTAAAAAACTTATAACACTAGAGAGAAAATAACTAAAGAATTTTTTATTGTTGAATAGTTTTATCACTGCAAACAATCAAGACTTACAATGCCGGTTGCTTTCATTTGCAGCCGAAAATCACATAAATTGTATGTAACGCATGTATCAAATGCTTCCGTGAGTAGTCTCGAGCATTGCTCACATCTAACCGTCTCTGTATAGTAGTCATAAAACTGAACATGCAGTTAAAATTAAGGAACTATTAATGAACTTTTGGAACTACAATCGTCTCAAAAGAAGTCCAAAAATAAGGAACTTTAAGAACTAGGCCTTGAGCTAGGTTCTTTATAAAAAAAGCGTGTATATGATGAATATGATGTTGTCTCTAAACAATTCTTTAAACATTTTAATGGTTGTGATTATGATTTTTTCCATTGTAAGCCTTTTTTATTTTATCGTAAATTTTATTGCAGCTTATAATCAAGAGTAGTTCATTATCGGCGGCTTACCATCGTAACACTTTAATTCTCCATCTTTCACCTTTTCGAAACCCTCTACTATTTGAATTTTAAAAATCTCCCAACACTTTGTTATTCTCAGCAGCCCTCCCCCCAACTGAATCTGCAACCCTAGAGCACAGTTAATATTGATTTAAATACGTTACGTTCACTTTAATTAACGGCTGACAGCATTAAAATTTTTCGAAATCAAAGATATCGAGCTTTCAATACAGAAAATTTTATAAAGCATCCAAAACATAGTTTAGGTACAAAGTTTCACTGTCCCTGCGCTTTTATTCTTAATTTTATAGGCATTCAAAGTTCCCGATTTCAGAAAGGCTTTGACTGCAAAAAATGAAGTTTGCGAAACTATTTACCATACTCGGTCAAAACACCTAGTTCAATACAGGCTATCAGCAAAAATAGAACAATTCCTACAGTAACCAATTGTGTCTATTCATTACTGAAATATTAATGAGCTACATTTGATTCAATATTCTAAGAAGAGAATAGGAGGTTGTAGTTCTCTCTGAAAAAACATTTCCTGGACCCTGGTTGATTCTGGAGTGTGTTGTGGAAGGATGTCTTAGCAAAAAAATTTCAAGGAACCCATTTTTTATTTGCCAAACAACTCATTGAAAAGGGTACAATTCATTTATTTGCCCAATAAACTAGCTGGAAAAATAAAGTCAAAAGAGAATACTATTCATGACTTACAGAAACTTGACCTTCTCCTTTGAGATATTTAATGACTTCATCAAGAGCCAGTTGGGCACATTTACTGCAAAATATAAAATTCATGTTCTTAAAAGTTGAAATTATTCCATGTTTACCAGGACATAAAAACCCTCATTTATTAAGAATTGTGTATTTTGTTTCAATATACAGACTGGGAATTAAATGTTGCCGGCGTATAGGTCAACCTCTTCAACAGACTCCAAAAACGTTGCATTCAATGCTTGCTTATCCTTGAACAATGCTTTGTGAATAGTCTTTGAGTTGTACAAAACCTCAAACTTGCGATGAACAGCCAAATCATTTTCGCACATACTTAAAAGCAGTCCTGGGCATGAATATTTTAGCAGGTAGGTGGTCAAATCGCCCTCCTTGCCAAGTCAGGTGGGTGATTTTCAAACTAAATGGAATCTCAACAGAATACTTTCAGAATGTACTGACACGTGGATTAATGTCCGTCCTTCTTGAGTTTTTGTGTTGTTTTTAATCTTTTATCGCAATTTCTATTTTTTGCGTACAGTTTGACTGGATTGCAACTTGAAAACTTAGAAAACTCATAAAATTTATCATTTTCTGAATGAGTATTTATTACATTCCTCAAAGCTTTTGCAATGAAAAAAGCTGAAGAGGCGGGCAGTCTAAATGCCCGCCTTGAGCAACGGAGGCGGGCGTGGAGGCATGCACGGGCCACTGCCTGCCATAAACGGCCAGGTCTGCTTACAAGCTTTATTCCTCTGACACTCCTCAGAGTATGAACGTCAGAAAAAGACCGAAACAATAGACTAAGGCAGAATTTATACCCAGATGTGGCTCAAAATGCACCAATCAGAAAGAACCAAAAGCTGAATTGGCACGGTGTTTAAGAAATAACAAAAATGTCAGGAAAAATGTAATTCAAAAAATCTATCTTACTTTCTAGCATTTTGGCCACTTGGGTTCTTTGAATCAAAAAAATCGTGTTTGCAATTGACAGTTCCATAAAGCTGTCTTCTGAACTCACCAACATTGTACACTAGAAGAATAAAACGAAACCATTTTATTACATGACAAAGATTTCGCAAGCGAAGATTTGCTTCATGTTTGTGGAAAGTGGCTTCCAGTGAGATACAGGCTCATAAATTTTCTATAGTCAGCCAAATTTCTTGACCACTTGGACACAAGAAACGCAAACAATTTGACTGAAGCTATCAGTTGGTCTACACTATATCAGGTACAATTCACTTTTCAGAAAGACCTATGAGATTTTTTTGAAAACTAAGGGATTTCCAAGGGAGTGCTGTGAAAACAATAGGTTTCAGGCCAGGGTTTACGAAACTTTCAAGAAGTGAATTGCTCCTCGGTACTATACACCCTTCCAGCAGTTACACTTGAATTTGACTGAATAACTGACCATAAAGGGTTTTTGCTCAGGCAGTTAAGGGCTATTGTTTTGGCAAATGCACAAAAGCCCACTTCCCGAGACAGGTGAGTATTAATTGGTTTAATCAAGGTATTTACATATACAGGTATTTTTTTATAAGAAACCCTTTATAAGAAACCCAGGCTCTCGAGGGCCAAAAATTTAAGAAACTCCAGTACTGGAATTTTTTTACATAGGAAACTTTTTACTTCAGACAGCGAAAAATGTTCTTTTAATTCCCGTGTTTCGTCTGCAATAAGGCATTTCTGTGACAAGCAAACAAACAGGAAACTCATATGCATTCAGATACGATTGATAAATGGAATTTGAACATCATTCAGATGGAATAACTATGTTGCCAATATGGATATTCAAGAAACTCTTAAGAAACTATCAGTACTCAAAATCTAGAAATTTTAAGAAACTTTCAGCAGTAATGGGTCAATTTTTTAGTTTCTTATAAAAAAAAATATGCGTAGTCAAGGACTCAGAAGAGATTCTATCAGGCAATATGAAAGTCGAGTTGCCTGAAAGACATAAAATTAGACCTTTTCAGCAATTTTTCAAATTTTGAAGTAGACAGTTATATCACCAAGAATAAGTTTTGGCTGCTTTATACGATTTTAGCGTTGAAAACACAATGTCTTGTGATTTCAAAAATTTCAATGCTGTCAGCTGTTTACTGAAAAATCCATAGGCCTAAGGCAATATGCAAGTTAAATTTAAATGACATAAAATAAGGAAGTACTTCCCTACCTTTAGTTTTGACACCAATCCAGTTCAAATATCTTGCAAGTTTCTTTGAGATATAAGTCTTTCCTCTTGCAGGCAAACCAACCATCACAAAACAAGTTGGTACATTGGCTAAATTGGGAGTTGAAGCAGGATACAAACAACGATCAACAAACATTGTGTCAAAATCACAAGTAGATATAACCAAGGAGAAGGCTAAGGTCTCTCCAAAAATTTCAACAAGATAATTTTTTGTTGATAATGGTCAACAAAAGTGCAAGCTACCTCAAGCCTAGTAATATTTATCTGGTTGATAAATGTTAGGACTTGCTATTTATAGCGTTCTCTCTGCAAAAATAATGCTCATGTCATGGTAGGATGAAAACAGAATCAACATTGATGACCTGTTGTGCTGAAAGGTCAGTGATGAATAGCATGTCACATGCACTTTCGCAAATGAGAATGGACCATTCAACGATCATTTCAGGGCAGGGATCAATGTTTTTTATTTATTTTTGTTTATTTTATTTATTTACTCGATATTTGGAATGCTTTTGTGACGTTATCCACGGGTTTTGACCTCACATGAAACAGGTGGAGTGCAGTGAAGAAAGTGAGTTTGCTTCACAAAACAAAAGGAAAAGTCCCTCAACTGCAAGTTTTATAATGCCGGTTTTTCAATAATTTATTCATCAAATCCTGCCATACTGGAACACGATTTTACATCGTGAATTATTTAGCAGGAAAAACCGGATTTGAGTAGGTAGTTCTTCTCGAACGACCTAAAGAAGAACGACCCGGACTGAACGTCCAATAATGTCCATAAAAAAATAAAATTCCCTGGATCTAATATTGTGGCCTACCGCTACTGCATTGACTTACTTTTAAAACCTTAGAAACTAGACTACATTTTTAAATTGTGAAGATTTCATCCAGTAACAGAATGAAAAGATGAATACATAGTGACGAGGACCTGGCACACAAAGAGATAGCAAAGACTCACCGAATCGAAGTCCTATACCAGAAGAGGCCTAAATGTTTGTAAGCAAAAAACAAAATCATGCTCTACTCACGTGCAATCGTATGGGCCATTTTCGTCCGTCGGTGTTGAAATTTGGTTCCCAAAATCTTTATGAGTTGAAAATTTCTTCAGATCAGAAGTTGAAAAAGATTACTGTTGTATCAAAAAGTCAACATTGCCGACGTGGACAGCCATTTTCAAACACGAAGCCCCCAAAAGTGGGCGAAGACGGGGCGGGTGTCAAAAGGCCTGGCGCGAGCTTTTCATTGGTCAGCGTGAAATTTTCGGACTTTGAACTTGGACTATCGGGGACCTCACCATTTCTATGGGCCTCACCAGGACGCCTCGTTATCAAGTTTGTTTTGATGCGGAATCGTGGAATCGTCGCAAATGGAATATGGGACTGCAAAAATTTGGAACTTGGAACGTTGGGAAGATCACTGGAACGACTTAGCTACCATCACCTACAGGTTTCTTTTATCTCGACAACTTCTGAATGCCGGTGGATATGGAATCTGAGTTTACGGGTGCTGCAATTCTGAAAAGGGTACGTTTGGCAAGATTTTTCTGCCGTCTGCTACTCCATTACGCAGAAAGGTTTTGCATTAATTTCTAAGACTTTCAAAGATCATCGCTTTGGCTTAATGGAAAATTAGGGAAAATGGTTTTTAGCGCCAGTCGCTAGGATCTCAGTAGTAGCTTAACTACGAGACCCCGCCTATGGCTGTGACACTACCGTGGGTGGGCTCGAACCCTGATCACACTGAGCTCCTGACATCACGAGTCAGCTGGATACACTGCGACGCCACAGCACGGATGTTAATGCTCTGTGAGGAGCATCAGACGAAAAAAGCTGTTAGGAGGGACTGGCATTGTGTTTCGGATACGAATCAGCTCAAACGATACAGCAATAAGGCACGACTAAATGCAATATATTCGGGTTTAATATGTGACAGGAGTTTTTATGTTATTATTCCCCCTTGCATCGCATTAGAGGTAGAGAAGCTTTTGAGGTGTCTCATGATTGGTGGAAGCTTTTCATACGAAGCAATTGGGAGCAATTCCTTTTACAGCAGTAGTGCTATGGTGAACCGGGTTAACTTGTGCGTTTAAATTTGGCGGCTATGAATTTTTGTCACGCGGTCTGTACTTATCATTAAAACTGAACATGAATTGTGAACGAGGAAGGTTTCAAAATGCTCGGCAAGCAGTTTTTGTCCCACCCACCCTCCCCTCCTTGCTTGGTTCAGGTGCGTGTCGTTTCTGTCACTCGTTTCATGCTTTCGACTAGGGTCTTCCGGCTCTGGTTGTCGGCATGGGCATAGTGTGCTGGTCTGCGGAAAAAAATTCGCTTCTTCGTCAACCCCCCAGAAGTGAAGGGCATTTTGGCACTGGGCTGGCACACTGACCGCCCAATCTGAAGTTTCGATGATGAGAAAAACATCACCAGATCTCAGTTAATAGACAATTGTGGCTACACAGCGCTGAGGGACTTCTTTTGCATAGCCAATTGCTATTGCTTCCATGCCGTTGGCCCGTTATTGCCTTCCCTGGAACAAATATTAATACCTCAAAAAAATTTCTACCGTCCTCATCGCAATCTATATGATAGCACAAGAAAATAGCACAAGAAAAGACAAGGCTAAGTTCAAGATCATCGATCATAAACGATACATATAAGAATACTATCAAACTTTGTGCTTTAAGCATTATACATACGAAAAATCAGTAAAAATTCAAAATGGCGGCCCAGCCGTAGAAACATGAGAATCAAACTATTATAAATTATCTAAAGAAGGCATTTTTACTGATCATGAATACATATATGGATTAATATTCGTTTATCTATCTATATGTGATAGGATCGAGTATACAAAACTACAAACATATGAGAAATGGACGCACTTAGTTTTTTATAAGAAACTTTGCTCTGAACCAAACAGTAGGGTTTTTTTAACTTTGAGTACAATTGTTATAGAAAAAGTTGCTTGCAGAGTTTCTTAACTTAAGAATTGAGATTTCGAAAATAACGTGAAATATAAAATAAGTGTTTAATGCGAAGTATCATGTTCTTATCAGTAAAAATATGGAAATTTTACGGAATCGGCCCTGAGTATTTGGGGTTCTTTACATAAACATAACATAAAGCACATCAGTTGAAACCATGGGTGGTTCGACACCGCATGTGAATGCGGAGGAAAAATTTTTTTTGGTTCTGCGGAGGAGAGATTGAAGATCTAAGAGGAAAAAAATTTTTTCTCTGTTCTCCCTTCGCTGTAGAACTTTCAAAATGGCGGCTAGGTCAAACTAGGGCTCCTGTTGAAGCTCGATTTGTGGTTGTTGAAGGATATAAGAAACAGAAAAAGACGATATAATGCAGAAAGTCTCTTTCATATCATAAAATGTATGTACTCCTGCAGTGTCTTACCACCCAGCGCCGGCCCAGATCTACTGCCTGGTTCGAGAATTATCATATACAAAAGTTCAGAAAAGCATGTCATATCTTATCAATTTTACAAGAGTCTTCCAAACAAAAGATGTATAATTACATCTGTAGTACATACCGAATGGATAGGAATTAAATTTCTGACTTCAAGCTTCGTGATATATTGCGCAATCTTGTTGTTGCTCTGGTGTAAGCACCAGGCTTTTTTCGACAGTATATAATCGTTCCGATGATTGCGACGATAATTACAATACAAGCAACTGTTACGCCAGCAATCATGCCAACATTCTTGTGTTTCCTTGCAACGTATACACCACCTAAAAAAAAATTCAAATATCTATTGTTTCAAAAGTATGAAAAATTGTATCTATTTTATCTGAAGAAACGCAAGATTGCAAAACGATTCGCAGAGAACTTTTTTTGAGGTCCAGCCTCACAGTTACTGCATTTGCCATAATTTCAACCATGAAATTGTGATAATGGCGATGCAGCACATCTCGAAAGAGAACAGCTTCATCTAATGTATACATGGGCAGCATATCACTTAGCTGCTGCCATTCCCGCTCCGCTAGGCGAACTTATACATATTTTCAGCCTGTCTCTTTATCCAGTTCAGCAGAAAATTTGGCAAAGTTCGAGATAAAGAGCAGGTTTTCCTCCATGGGAAATCGAAAATGGTTCGAGACAGCGAATGTTCGAGATCAAAAAATTTTCAGGTTTAAATCGATATTTCACGGAACGTGAAATGGTGCATTTAGCGCCAGTCGCTAGGATTTTGCCCCAAGACTGATATTCTAGAACGAATACCTTGAGTGCACATTAACCAACATCGGAAGAATGGACAGCTGAGTTGACTGCAGGCTAGTTAAAAGTGGTCCGGACGAGACTCGAACCAACGACCCGAGACGAACTTACGATCTTGGGACACGAGCACCTTGACCACTCGGCCACACCACCTCTTTAGTAGCTTCACTAATCAAGAACACGAACCTGGCTGTGAGGCTACCGTAGCTAAGTCTCGAACCCTGACCTCGCTTAGGTTTGACACCACGAGCTATCTGGATTAGGCGACGATGCCACAGCAGCTTCAGACAAAAAAGTAAATAAACAATGACAATAGAGAACCTAGACTTGCTTCCCAAGTCCCTTACTTTTGCTCACATTGAATTGAATTGATGTTGTTGTTCGCTTCAGTTAGGGACTTGTTTCCTTTTAACGTCGCTTCCATTAGTTTGAGCGTCCAGCAATTCAATTCAACAGCGATAACTACGACTCATGTAGTAAGTCTATAAAAAACCTACCCATTGATGCCTGAAAACTTGCATGACCATCTTGATACACAACATTAGATACACGTGTCCAGGTTTTCATATCAGTAGAATGATAAATACGGCTATTCGAGCCACCATCATCGACCTTCATTTTGACAGTAAATGTTTTTCCATCTTTGGCTAGTTTCTCCATCGGGTAAATAGCGATGAATTTGCTAACGTAGCCATCCCCAACGTTTATTTTTCCGCCATTTTGTTTCATCTGATTCTGGCCATCATTGATAGGCCATTCTTCGATTTTAATCGACTGAACGCCGTTCATCGTGTCTTCCTTCACCCAAACGCCCTGCGACCTGCAAGAGACGAAGAGAAATTATCGTCTTTATTCAGTTTCATTTAGTTTCAAATTATTTCCCCAAGGAAAAAACTCAGCCTATACTCTTTTGCCATTGCCCCGAAAATTGTCCGCTCAAAAGATTAATGACACATTACAAACTTAAAAAATTACGTAAAAAAATAGAAAGAGGGAAATTTAAGACCCATAGCTATAAGAATTCTATTCTTATATTCTATATAAGGATAAATTATGTGTCCAAAGCAAGACTGTTCCAGAAACTAACACCAGTGAATCTGTGGTGGATACGCACTACTGTGGTGGATTTTGAACGCAAAAATAGCACCACAGTACGCAAAGAATACCATCACATAAAGCATGATAATCTACCACAGTACACAAAAACTACAAACACACAGCAAGCATAATAACCTACTACAGTAGTGGGTTTCCTCCACAGTACGCAAAAAATACCACCACAATAGTGCGTAACCACCACAATACTTACAGTACGCAAAGAATACTATCACATCAAGCTTGATAATTTACCACAGGACACAAAATTTACAACCCCACAGTAAGCATAATAACCTACTACAGTATAGCGTTTCCACCACAGTACGCAAAAGATATCACCACAATAGTGCGTATCCACCACTATACTTACAGTACGCAAAGAATACCATCATATCAAGCTTGATAATCTACCACAGGACACAAAATTTACAACCCCACAGTAAGCATAATAACCTACTACAGTAGCGCGTTTCCACTACAGTACGCAAAAAATACCCCTGCAGTAGTGCGTATCCAACACAGTAGTACGTAGATTAATTAGCGCGAGACTGGCCCAGGGCATTATCAGTTTCTCAACAAGGGTACTGCAGGTCTGTTTCTGGGTTTCTTAAGTCTTTTGGATGCAAAGCCATGCCGACCCACGTACGATAGAACAAACACCAACTGGTTGAAACTGCTAACTTATGTCCACAGGACAACACCAAGTCAGTGGGATACAGTTGATCGCGGACGTAACAGCGGTCTGCTTGACTGCGACTGACGGGAATCCGTTGTCGGCTAATCGCAGAAGTAGATCATGCCCAACTTCCTTGAATAATGCGCAGACTAGTCGCCGTCAAATACACACTTTTTTATAAGAATACAGTCTATAAGAATATTGAGGCTCAAAATCGCTGAAATTTAAGAATTATTTAAGAATTTGTCAGTTTCAAGTCAAACTTCAAGAAAACAATTTTTCTTATTTCTCTGCGAATTTCATAAGGCAAAAAATGTAATTGTCACGCTGTATACGCTGTGTATGTTTTACAATATGCACTGCACTATGTACACTGGTTTAATGAGATTGACGGAGTTGAAATAGTACTTGTAACTGCAGATTAGGTTTTTTTTATCATAAAATGGTAAATTAAAAAGATTTGACTTATTTCTCTTGATCTTCAGGCTGATTGGTAACATAGTAAATTAAGAATAATTGAAGAATATTTTTAGGCTCAAAATCGAAAAATCTTAAGAATAATCGAGGCTCGACAAAAATTAAGGTATTCTTATAAAAAAGTGTGTAGGGACAACAGTATTCGCCAGATTGCTTATGTCAATCAGTCACTTACGATAAATCAGTTCCAAAAAATAAAAAACAACGAAACCAACGTTGATGAGGGGGGGGGGGAGGCGGCAGGAGCGAAGTCATTTGTGTAAAGATAGGATTTGTTGCAATGTCTCTACTAATTTTAGCCATGATTGTACTTTCATCTGCTACACTTTTTTTTAATAAGCAACCGCTCAATAAGCAACTAGGGCTGAACTGACCTTAACATTAAGCAACTTGAGGGCTCAATTGAATTACTGTAAGCAACTAAGAAGTCAAACAACCAAGCTTATTCTCTTTCTTGTGTTAGGAAATTGTTCTTCGTTCTTATGTTTTGCATGTTGAAGTTCGTTAGCTAACGTTTTTCCACTTACTGTCTCCCAAAAGTCATGTTGTAGGCCTAACAGATGACGATTTTGACCCGCGAAGTCAGGGGTGGTTAGTAGGTACAAAAAATGTTAAGCAACGTTTAAGCAACTTTGAGGGCTGAAATGTCTAAAATTTTAAGCAACTTTGAGGGCTGGACGAAAGTCAAGTGGCTTTTTAAAAAAAAAATTGTAACATCCGACAGGCAAAATTAATTAACAAAAATGATAAGAAACCTAACCTAACTTGAACAATAACTTCTTTTCAAAGCAAAAAGTTATAATATCAAAATCATCTTTCTTATTAATGTTTAATCTTTAATGTTATTTTATTATGTCTCATCTATTATATCATTTTTTATCATAACTATACCAATAAAAAAAATGTTTGCACCTGAAAAAATATTTGCACCCACCAACTGTATATGCTGATAAGGTTTCTATTGGCCAGACAACCACCTAGTGCCCGCTCTGTTTAATTAACATATCCTGTTGTCTGCCTCAATAAAACCAACACGTTTAATTAAAAAGTGTATTATTTATGTCAAAATAAGGTGGGGCCAGTAACCACGGACGTCTCTTATTGGTTCTGACAGTCTTTAGTATTCACTGGTCCACTTTACTAAAATACATTCCTTCGAACGTTCAAGTTTAGTTGCATCCTCGCACGTGGAGAATTCGGTTGTCTTAAAGCTCGATCTCAAGATTTTTCTTCAAGATTTGTGAAAATGAGAGTCCTACTTCTGATTCTAGCAATCTTTGTAAACTTTTCTTTGCAGCAATACTGCAGCATCAATACAAAAGGGCATTTTTATCGCAAAATAACCAAGAACAGCAAAGAAGAAAACAACGCACATGATGAACCAACACTCGGCCCCGAATTCTCCGACTGCGGAGTGAAAGATTCTTGCACACATGTGGTCAAGTTTAAAGATACTAACACTTTTCAAATTGTTCATGGCGAAGCAGAGTTAAAGAGCATAAAACGGCCAATTATTATATGGGAAAAACAAGGTACGGTTCAAAGGCTTGATATCATGGTTCAGAAAAGCATCAAACCTTTCTGTGACCTCAAGTTTTGCTTTGATGAACTTTATCTACTATTTCATCCATCTTCTTAAGTTTTTACAAATTTTTAGAAATATTTTCCTAATTTGACGCCTTCCCATAAACCTTCCTATGCGACGAAAACGAAGGTCTAGGGAAGGATATATAAAATTATACTTTTGACCACGGCACATCCGCAAGTTCCTTTTCTACGGAACAGCCCCCTGCCCCCGCGAATTCATCCCCCGTCAATGACAGTGTTTAAAATTCTCGGACCACCCTTGAATTCTGTTGCAATTATTCACATTTTCAGTTGAGAAACCCAAAGACAAATGGATTGTGATCCAAAGAAGAGTCGATGCATCAGTCAACTTTACTCGCAATTGGGCTGATTATAAATTAGGTTTTGGGAACCCTTCTGGAAATTTTTGGATTGGATTGGACAAATTGCACTGTTTGGCTGGTCCTGGTAAAGGCGCTATCCTTAACATCATAATGAAACATTGGGCTCGCGAAGATAAGCTGTTCTATGCAACGTACACATTGTTCGAGATTGGAAACGAGGCTGATGGATATCGATTGAATATCGATGGGTATTCTGGAAATGCTGGCAACTCGTTGAAAACTCACAACGGAATGAAGTTCTCAACGTATGACAGAGATTATGATCTTGATGAAAACAGTAGCTGTGCCTCTACATGGAAAGGAGGCTGGTGGTATGAAAGTTGCTTCCGATCAGCTCTTAACAATTTGTATCCTGATCAGGGGCAGAACGGCCAGAAATACATGAGTTGGAAAACTATCACAGGGTACTACGGAAAAATCATAGAATCCGAGATGAAGATACAAATAATCAAGTAATACTAATGAGGCAAATGAATAAGGCATAATTCTGGACAAAATAAAGGTTATATCGTATGGGCCGAAAAAGTACCCCCCCCCCAAAAAAAAAACTACACACTTTTTTTATAAGAATGTAGAATATCGAGGCTCAAAATGGCTGAAATTTAAGAATTATTTAAGAATAATGCCAGGCTCAAACTTCATGAAGACAATTTTTTATTTCTCCGCGTTTTTCAAAAGGCACAAAATGTGATTGTCGCACTGTATATGTTTAACAATACACATTAGATTACACTGGTTTAATGAAATTGACGGAGTTGAATATTACCCCTAGATTAGGTTTTTTTATCATAAAATGGTAAATGACAAAGATTTGACTTATTTCTCTTCATCTTCAGGCTGCTTGATAACTTTGTAAATTAAGAATAACTTCAGAATATTTTTAGGTTCAAAACCGAAAAATCTTAAGAATAATCGAGGCTCGGTAAAAATTTAGGTATTCTTATAAAAATAATCTGTAAATACACGTATTTTTTTATAAGAAACTCTTCATAAGAAACCCAGACTCTCGAATGGCCAAATATTTAAGAAACTCCAGTACTGGGAATTTTTTACGTAGGAAACTTTTCACCTCAGACAGCGAAAACTTCTCGTTTACACGTTTTTTTTTTATAAGGAACCTTTAGCTGAGTTGAGGCTGGAGTTCCTTAATTTTTCAACAAAATGAGGGTGAAAGTTCCTTATACTGTTCCTTGTCGTTAGATATGTATAAATACTAATTTTTACAGCAATTTCATGGAAACTATTCTTCATTTCTAACTTTAAGTATAAATGGAGCCTTTTGGGGAAGAACGATGGGAAATATATTGTACTTATATTCCTTTTTCGTACAAACCGTCTTGTTCTTTAAAAAGGAGTTTCTTAGTTTTTCATCTGAGCCTCGAAAGTTCCTTAATTTTTTGGGAATTTTCAGCCTCGAGTTCCTTATAAAGGTGTTCCTTATAAAAAAAAACGTGTATTTCCCGTGTTTCGTCTGCAATAAAGCATTTCTGTGACAAGCAGACAAGCAGGAAACCTATATACATTCAAATCCACAATCCTTCACAAAATATACTGAGACTCAAGTCAATTTTTGCGAACTGTATATTTTTTGGCAGTTTTTCCGATTTTGTGTCTCCCCATTTTGTGTCTCCCCCCCTCCAAGCAATGTTGTTGTTAGGAGAAGCATTGTACCGCAAAATTTCAACTTGATTACCAACAACATTGCTCTGTAGGGGGAAGGGGGCCATTTTCTCATAATCTGATGACAAGTCTCATAATTTTTGTGAAGGATTGTCTGAATTTTAAAAAGTTTGTGAAAGGGTTCCCTACTCTATGAGTTGCAGTTTTGGTTTTTAATTTCTATTTCGGCAACTATTATGTACTAGGGCAGAGGAACAGAATATAATTAGCGCTTAATATATGATTCTAATTAGGAGAAACGACGTATTACTGAGACATGTTTTGTAATAAGGAAAACAAACGCAATCTGCGTGTTAGGCCCATGATAAAATTTGCATTCAGTTGATGTTGACTATATGTGTCCATAAATGATTATAAAGTAGGTACAATTGCAATAACTATACCAAGTTACTTACGAATGAGACAGGTCAAGTGTAATCTTCAACTGACTTTAAAAACTGCAAGCAATTTGGGAGAGAGAATGAGAGCAGAGCTGTTGTGGCAATTTCTTGCAATTAGTTTCTCTCTCGAAACGAAAGATAATTAAAGTAAACTTCCTGTTGTTGTTTTATGCAAATTTTCGTGATATCTTCGTGATATGAACCCGAGAGGACAATCACAACGCACAGACTTTGAAATGCTAGGGACAATAAGGAATGCTAACATTTAAGTAATTATGCTTACCTATAAAAACGTTGAGAAAAGGTTTTGTGTATTTATTTTCGTATTGTCTTTACTTAACTATATATTTAGTAAACTAGCTTATGTATTCTTGTTCCCAGCAGGATCTATAAATGTACGTACGTGTTACTCACGTGTTACCCACGAGTTACTAACGTGTTACTAGGAAGAGCAATATGCTTCTCAGTAAAATTTGACGTGTTACCACGAGTTACTGCTAAAAAATAAAAAATAAAAGAAGCAATAATTTTTTCTATATTTAGAGAGTAACTCGTGGTAACACGTCAGATCGCACTGAAAAGCATATTGGTGTTCACAGTAACACGTTAGTAACTCGTGAGTAACACGTGGGTAACACGTCGAAAACGAATAATGTGGAATTGCACCCTCATCTCAGAAATCTAATAAATTATTACAGAGTTATATAATTATATACACTAATGATGATTACATATGATGATTTTATTACACAAGAGAAAACGATCTTCCGAAAGTGGTTATGAAAAATTTTTCCGAATTGTTTTAAAAAATTCCTAACAGTCACTTTGGCCCTGGACGTCCCTGCAAAACGTCCCCACCCACCCAAATTGGTATGCAGAAATGGTCAACCGAATTGTGAAACCCATTAATCTGTTGAGCTAATAGCTTTTCCTTGTCATTTACGAAATAGAGAGCAGTCTTCACTTCAGATTATCCTGACTCCAAATTACAAGTCTTTCATTCTTCTAAGACAATCCTTCACAAAATATACTGAGACTCAAGTCAATTTTTGCGAACTGTATATTTTTTGGCAGTTTTTCGATTTTGTGTCTCCCCACCCCCCTCCAAGCAATGTTGTTGTTAGGAGAAGCATTGTACCGCAAAAATTCAACTTGATTACCAACAACATTGCTCTGTAGGGGAAGGGGCCATTTTCTCATAATCTGATGACAAGTCTCATAATTTTGTGAAGGATTGCAGTCGCTACTTTATGTGCATAAATGTACTATAATATGTCAGTTCGAATCAAACTTCACCAAGCAAAGTGAAAACAAACGGAAATAAGACCGGTTTTTTGTTTATACCGATATTCGAGAAATCGATACCCTTATTTATACCATTTTTCTGAAAAATGTTCCCAGTGTTTTTACCAAAATCATTAAAAACGATACCCTTTTGGGCGGCACATCCACAGTACCCAAAATATATTAAGCACCCCCTTCTCCCGGAATGCTGATCCGAAAAAGAACGTCTTTCCGGGTTGTGTAATCTGTCGCTGCCGCTGCCGTTCGCTATTTAAGTTTGTCCAAAAGTGTGTCAAGTCCTGAGTTTCAAGTCCGTACTAAGTTCAGATCTCAATTACCTTCATTTAGTGTATTCAATTTGCTAACCAAGAACTAACTGACAATCATTTTATATCAATTTCTTTCCCTTCCCTGGCAAAACTGAACTGGTAGACCAGACGTAGAAACGTTTTGAATTCCATCATTAGTAAGTCCCGGCCAAGCGTAGCCAAAATTTCACCCAACACTGGCTAACATTGATTCAAAGCCTTCCGGCGAAAATTCATCGATCAATAAACAGATAAAAGAAATTAAACTCAAAATTTAAATTCTTACCCATCTTGCAACAGTACATTTCCTCCTCCCCAGCCAATCTGCTTCTGAGCTACCGGATTCGACACAACAACAATTTTTCCTTTTTGGCTTCTATTAGAGAAATTATTGTTCCGTGTACTCATGTAAAAATACGTGCCTGTACCAGTTATCTTCCGTGGTCCCAAGTCGAAATATGTACCCGCATCATCCAGTTCCGACATTTCCCCTCCAAACTGGCCTAGAAACAGAAGAATGGCCATATTTTAATAATAGAAAAATGCATGGTTTAGCAGTTGCATTATCATTATCATTATCATTGTCGGTAGCATTATCATTGTCATTATCATTATCATTATCATTATCATTATCGTTATCGTTATCGTTATCATTGTCGGTAGCATTATCAATACCATTATCATAATAATTATCATTATTATTATCAATATCAATATCATTATCAATATGATTATCATTATTGTTATCGTTATCATCATCATTATTATTATCAGTATCATTATCATTATCATTATCATTGTCGGTAGCATTATCATTATAATTATTATTATCACTATCATCATCATCATTACCATCATCATCATCATCGTCGGCATCACCATCATCATCGTCATCATCATCTTTATCATCATCTTCGTCATCATCATTATCATCATCATCATCATCATCATCATCATTATCATCATCACCATCATCATCAACAACATCATCATCATCAAAACCATCATCATCATCATCATCATCATCATCATCATCATCATCAACATCATCATCATCATCATCATCATCATCATCATCATCATCATCATCATCATCATCATCATCAACAACATCAATATCACCATCATCCATTTAGCATGGAATGTTTTGGAATGACATAACGGACAAGTAAGAGAAACTCACCCGGCCTCAACATCGCAAGAGAAACCAAATCTTTTCTGCTCAGGCCAAGAAATTTGACTTTATCAAGATGTTCTGGATGATTATTTCCAAAGTGCCCAAACTTTGCTCCGGATGATCCGGACTTTCCTTCAGGGTATCTTTGAGCCTCTAACATAGCAACATTAGAACGGTCTGTTCCTGCCAGGCCTTGTCCGTCGTTGTTGTTCGGATTCGTGTTGGAACCGGTCCATCTAAAAGGTGAAGAATTTTTAAGAAAGTAAGCATGTGAAGGAAAGATTGTTTCCCAACGGATCCAGCTGGTCCAGCACAGAATTACTTTCCGTATATCGTTGAAAGTACCTTTGATGGCTGGAAGTAAAAAAGCCGATCACAAAGAGAAAATAAAGACTAGAGGGTCAAGTCTTTAAACCAATTCATGAAGCTTGTTCTAATAACTGAGTCAAAACAGCATGGGAAATTTTTTATGAAAGGAGCATAAACGTATTTTCATAGAAAAATAAAACTCGCCCAGCACTGAAAGTTTCTTAAACGAAATTTTCTCAGGTGCCAAATAAATGCCCCCCCCCCCGTTTATTAAATTTTCGAAAATTTAGGGCAAAAAGGGATTAAAAAATTTCTTTGGGGGGGCAATGCCCCCTTTGGCTTCGTACCTGACTGAAGTTGACTGCAAACAAACTTTTGCAGGCGCCAAACCCTTTTCCGGCAGTAGACTTAAAAATTATTTGGAGAAAGGTAGGAGATGACACTAAGATGGTGGTGACAGTCCAAAAGTAAGAAACAAATTGGCTGACTATAAAGCCAAGTGTTATAATAAAATAATGTATCAATAACATAAATTACTTACTGGAAATGAATGTAATCTCCTTTAGTAGCGACGACTCTGTTTGGCACGAAATCATACTCAACAGCAGGGTAGACTTGCACGATGTTTCCACGCTTGCCACGAACATTCAGATTTATAATCTTTGCGTTGTTGAGTTCGGACGGCCGTTTTCGAATTGCAAAGCTATGTGATCTGAGAGAAAAGAAAAATATATTTAGAATAAGAATATATATAGAACTCTAGAAATATATAAAGGTCAAGAGCCAAAATATAAAATTGAGAAAGCGGGGTAATAACTACATAGACCAAAATATACTGTCAGACTCAGAAGGGGGCATTTTGAATATCCGTTATTTTCTTAGATTTGTCATGATTGGCGAACACAAGGATAGATTTTTCCACAAGTGGCATACCGCAGTAGATGGGATTCGACCCTCGCCTTCATGACCAGAGAGATCAATGAAATCGCAGAGAAACTCTACAAGTCATAGCCCAAGGCTCTCCTCCCGTTTTGACAATGTTTTCTGTCTTTCGGCAATGTTGAGCCTTATGAATGGCAAACACTAGGATAGATTTTCCGCAAATAGCATACCGCAGTAGATAGAATTCGAACCTGCAATGCATGAGCAAAGAGCCAATGACGTTTCCACAGAGCCATAGAGCTCAATGAAATCGCCGAGTAACTCTCCGAGTGACTCCCGTTTGACTGTTTGTGTTTCGGCTATGTTGAGTCTTCTTCAGCACAATACATATTTGCATTTATTTTTCATGATTGGCGAACACTAGGATAGATTTTTTCACAAGTGGCATACCACAATAGATGGGATTCGATCCTGGACTGCATGAGCAGATAGCAAACGACGTTTCTAATGAGCTACAAGCGCAATAAAATCAACGTTGAAGCGTTCCAGCAACCAACGTTCAGCACCATACATATACAAATTTATCATTATTTTCTAAGATTTTTTCAGCAATTAAAAGTACAATTTTCGTTGAAAAGAGAAATAACCTTGCTAGATCACAAAATTGTTCTAAAACTAACAAACGTGGAGCCAAACAAGCTCTTGTAGGGGGTGTACGAAAGTGCTTGAAAGATTAATTACCCCCCCCCCCACCCGCGGTTTATTCTGAACGTGAGCGTGCTGAAAGAGAGGGTATGGGGCTACAGTAATACGTTCGTTGTTCTGCACTATATTCAGCAGTTCGTTGCAGGGAATTTTAGACTCCTGCTTCTTGCTATCTTACATCGGCATTGCAAAATCAAAAGTTGTAAACCTCTTGGAAAACCACCATTCAATACTCTCTGACAGTGGCGAAATCTGTATTTTCCGGGGGTAAGTGTTTTGTTATTTAAGAAACACAAAAACCTTACCTGTCTTGAAATGTTCTGCCATACTGAGCAGTGTTTATTGCGAGACGCAACTGAAATTTGCTGCCGATAGAACCACTAAGAGGCTGAACCACGGGGTTATTCTTAAAAACATAGCCTCGGTTAGCTGCAGTTGTCGAATCCAATTCAACTAATTTACCAATGTCGATTTTAGTAGTCGGGTTTCCGTTCTTCGATGAATTGGTATTCCAACTGTCATATTCATTTGTAGAGATGTTATACCTACAAAGAAGTTCATCAATTTTAAAACAAAAATTATAAAAACAAAATTTGATGCACTAAGTGTTGCATATATTTTGGGCAGTGAAACCTCTTTTAATTAATGGACAGCCCCTAAAGAGTAGACACCTCTGAGATATAGACCAGTTTTTTTTCCTATTTTTCCTTTTAAAAGTCGTTTTCCTTGTGCAAGCGACCTCTCAGTAATGGACAACTGAGGAGTGTCACTCCTATAGACCCCATAGCTGGGTATACATGTGCCTCTGAGAGGGCCGAGGGTGGACCCATTAAGCAGGGCGCAAACCATGCCTACATTGCCAGCAACAACAGGTGAAGGTGAAATGGTGTTTTAGCGCCAATCGCTAGGATCTCAGTAGTAGGTTAGCTAATCGAGACCTCGACCCTGGCTGTGACGCTACCGTGGCTGTGCTCGAACCCTGACCACACTGAGCTTCTGACAGCACGAGTCAGCTGGATTACAACACGAAGCCACAGCACCAACAATTGGTCAACATGTTGGCACGGTTTGCTATAGATGTTGGCCTAACAAACAACATGCTCTTGATTAAAAAATGTTGGCCAACATTTTCATCGATTTGATCAAAATTGATGTGTTGGTACGGTTTGCTATGTCTCACCAACATGTTGGCACAACATTTTCAATTTCGGCTGTATTTGAGAGTCCTTGAAATGAGAAATAAATTTAAGCTAGTGGTTTGAGTTGGACTATATGTGGTGGTCAAGTTAAATCCTAAGCTAAGCTAATGAGATTTGAAAGAAAAATGGGGATTCAGTAAGAGAGCAGGTAATTACGATAATCACGAATTATGCAGCGAGTCTAGCATCCATTTCGTAGTGAATCAAAGAAATACGAGTTTGCCGCTTTGACTATTTTCTCCCTCGTTACCCTACAAAGTTACATTATATTTGATATCTCGTTAAACCAAAAATGCAGCCATGAATAGCCCTGGGTGGTATGACAAACGTTACCAACATGTTGGCCATTTCTGGCATGGTTTGCGCCAGCCTTAACCAGCACAACATTTTAAAAAGATACCCCCATAACCAGGGTATCATCTTGATTAATACCCCATAACCAATGAAAAACTTTCCCAATAATATATATTTCATTCACTGCTGCACATTTACCCATTCCATTAGCATAGTTTTATTAAACCGACCCATAACTAGGGCACATTAAATGTTTTACTAACAAATACCGGTCAAAAAGTTACAGAACAGGACCCATGAATCGGGCAAGATATCGCAAATTCACCCATAACCCAGGCACAAGTATACGTACCCTCCTATAGGATTTACCGCCCCCCTCCCTCGTGGACAACTCTTTGCATACAAAATTGTTGGTAAGTTATATGGAGGTTCCAATACAAATATAAATTTACCTTTGAGACACGAGTTCTTGTGCTTTGCTATTTCTACACTAATGGAACCACATAATGCTAGGCGCACACGAGATCATTTACCTTAAGCAAAGTATCATTCGTGGCACTTTGCTTAAGCAAAGTGCTCTCGTGTGCGGCGGATTTTGCGTAAGGAATTTGTCATTTAAGGCAAAAAGCAAAATATCCAACATGTTTGATATTTTTTTTCATTCGTTGCACTTTGCTTATCGTGTGAGGCGGACGAAAGTCCACCTAAGGGACCAGGTAAATAAAAAACGGTTTGACATTTTACCTTATCCGTAAGGCACAGTTTTCCTCCGCGATGTCCGGAACGGTCCAGTTATATTTGTTTGTGAATCCACCTTTGCCATTCCCCAAGTGGTTATCACGTGACCACATTGTTTCCCTGCATTCCGGTGCCTTGATTCCATGTGCTGCGAATTTGGTCCATTTGGCTCGAGTTCCATTTACGTTGCCTATCGGCCAAACGATTTTCTAAAAAAATAAACACGCTGAAATGAGCTAAACATAGTACTAAAGCTAGTCAAAGCTAAATCGAGCCAGTCTAAGCTTAACGGAGGTAATCTAAAATTACTTAAGCTTTGTTTCTTACTTTAGGTTCAGAATACGGTGGGGGTATTCTCATTGGCATTTGGAAGCCCCCTGTAGCTTACTTTGACCAAGCACTTATTAAATTTGAAAATATTTAGGTTTGCAAAAAGTAATCCGCCTTTTGCGAAAAAATATTCAGTAAAATGAAACCAAAATTATAATTCAATTCAAATCAATTCAACTATATTCGCAAAATACAAGTTTACAAAATAAAAGCTAAAAATACTTGTCTTCTACGCGACCCAAGAGAAGCAGAGCTTATCTTGATTGGGCCGCTAAATTAAAATTTTAAAGTTACATTAAATTGATCAAAATATAGAAAATAATTTATATTTGAGAGCCCCCACCCATTTATTTTGAGCCCGTATACTTGTCTTCCAGACGGTTTTGACCCCCCCCCCCCGATTATCTTAACCTTACCAATTTATTCTTAACATGAGCGTAAGCTTAGTTGACTTATACTAAATAAAGTTGGATTTTTATAAGCTGAGCTTAGCTCGTCTCAACTAAGCTAGTCTGCGCTGCTTGAGCTAATCTTGGCTTACTGCGATGGTGCAAGTGAGCTTATTTCTTCGGTTAGACTTACGCGAGGTTAGCTAGCTAATTTAAGGTCAATATAGTTAACGTGGAAGTTTATTGTTGGGTCAAGGCTTAACTGCTAAGCATATCTGAGACTGTATCCGATCTTAAAATGAATCTCAACAGAGGTAACTTAAACAAAACTATGCTGTTTTGGCCTCGCGTCTACCTTATGCCGGCACAGTTTTGATATGAATACAGTACGAAACGAATATGGTACGCTAACAGGCTTCATCTGGAAAAGGCATGATGTAAACGGTTGAATACGGTATTGTTTGAAATCGCTCTGCTGAATGAATGAGATAAAAACAATTACTCTTTGTTCTTGTTGACTTGAAACAATAGATTTCAGGCAAAAAAAGGTGGCCTTGCAAATCGTATTCATTTCATACTGACATAGTGAAAACGGGGCCTAAGTCTTACTTTAGCTGAATGAAGTAACAGAAGATTAGTTCAGTCAGACGTAATCTTACAAACTTTATCACAGCTTAAAAGAGTTAGCTAATCTAAGCCTACCTCACAATCTTCTTTGTTAATTGGAGTTGCCATATTTCTTTTTCTTGCATACAATGTGTATTCGTTAGGTGGTACACATTGCCACTTATCTTTCACGTTCTGGCTTTCTGATTGATAATATTTACATCTTTTGACGTCATTAGTCATGATGACAATATCCTAAAATGAAAATGCAATAAACCGCTATGTGCAGAGAACAAAATCTAGCAAAATGTCTAGTCTTAATTTTTATGTTCGAAGAATTCGAACATATTGGTGTGGGGTGGCGTGTCACTAACTAACTAACTAACCAACTCACTAACTAACCAACACTTGAACAATGGAAAACGGGTAACAATACTAAGCATCTCAAGAATGCTCTTGGAGCCATTGTCTCGGCTATTGATGCGCAATTACCGATGGGTTTTTCACAATGGCGAGCTGCAAACGGCTTTGTCAATCTTAGGTCATGTGACAATTGTTCTAGTGACTGATAATAGCTCACCTGCATGACTCATTGTTGTTTAATTTATAAACGATGGCAAATTGCCACATTGGTTTAATTAATGACATTTCAAACATTCTCATCATCGATGATAGAGTCTGGACAAGAGGGGCAATTTCAAAACAGTTTTCAAAGCAAATAGTCATCATTTTCATCATCATCACCATCATCATCATCATCATCATCATCATCATCATCATCATCATCATCATCATCATCATCATCTTCTTAATCATCATCATCATCATCATCATCGTTGTCATCATCATTGTCTTCATCATCGAAGGTATGACGACGTTTGGAAGAAATGGGATCATCAGGACCACCACCACCACCACCAACACCACAACCACCCTACCACTATCACGACAACCACCCTACCACCAGCACGACAACTACCCCTACCACCAGCACCACAACCAGGCCTACCACTATCATCAAAACCACCAGAACCACCCCTACCACCATCACAACAACCAGCGTCATGATCATCGTGGTCATCATCATCATCATTCAACCACCATCATTATCGCCATAATTGCTATCGTCTTCGTTGTGCATAGCGACAAACATCTTTCATCATTTGACCGAAATAGCTGTATTCAACCAGAGTCGTTCGTCGAGCATGCCCATAGGGCCCCTATGTTCTTATTTTGGCACCCGTAGTTTACTTAAGGAGAGGGGCCAAAAAACTCAGTTAATTTAAACTAGTTGCACAAAGAAGTGTTATCATTCCAATTGATAACACATTTACTAACAAAGGCAGTTCTTCATGGAATTTGATATCGAATGAAATAAAAGAAACCAATTTTGTGCAAGGTTTTCAGCAAAAGCCAAAACTAACTATAAAGAGACAAAATTATGCAGCTGCAGGCTTTGCACAGAGTTCTTGCAAATATTGGTTATGTAAATACATAATACAACCATCATATGACAAAACATTGTTATGTTTTTAGTTAATTTTGTTATTTTCTTATCTATTCAACAGTCTTGTTACTTCAACAGTGTTGTAACTGTAGTTAACTTTCACATCCTTAGTTATACATTTTTACATGTATTTAGGTTGGTATGAATTAGCTTCACATATTAAGCTATTGTAAACACTAACGATAAATAAAGAAATGGAAAAAAATCCAAGTTTACGCCAATGAGAAACACGCAGGCGTATCTACACGCCCTGTGAATACGATGGTGGATACGCATTACTGTTGTGGCTTATTTTGATTGACATGGTGGAGTATTATGCTTGATGTAGAGGTATTTTGCGTACTATTGTGGATAAGCACTACTGTGGTCGTTTATTATGCTTGATTTGGTAGGCTTAGTGGTTTTTTCCTGTTTGATCTATAGATTTTTGTCTAATAGATTTTCGGTTATAGATTTTAGCACCCACCATGGTACGCAAAAATACTACCACCTCAAGCATAATAATCCATCACAGTAGTTCTTATCCACCACAGACGCTTTTCAAGGTAGCCACCTAAGAAAGATTCTTGGAACTCACTGGCAAGAAATGTTATCAACTACGAGCTCTACGCCAGAATGAAATTTTAACCATTGAGCCAGATAATTAAAGCAAGGCGACTAAAATGGCATGGACAGCTGATGACGCGACTCGTCCCGAAACACCAGAAAGAAAACCCTCTTGAAGGGTATCTCATGAAAGTGAAAAGGCCAGAAGGAAGACGACAGACGATCTCAATGCAAACCATACGACAAAACCTAATGAGCATTAGAATCAAACTAGATATTTATAAAACAACCAAAACTTTAAATAGAAATTTGGGGCTAACGCACGATAGAAAAAAATGGCGCAGCATAATAAAATGCGTTGTGCAGTAACAACTGAGGGTGACGTCATGGTAGTAGTAATAAATACCAAGATAATGCCAGGAAACAACCTACCTTCCATGGGCTGGGGTTCCAATATGGGTAATAATCCCTTTCTTCTGGGCATTCATAACCACGTCTTGTTCCTCCAGGATTCTGACGTGTGTACTTTGCTGTTTTTCCTTTAAGTTTCTGAAAAATCGCAAAGTTCATGAATATAAGATATATAAGAGATGAGAATAAAAGATAAGGAAAAAAATCCAACTTTAAGGACTACAACTTAAAGGGAAGAGAAGATAGGACTTCGATTGCAGAGAGTTAGCAGAACTGTGAAGCAGTTATGAAACAATCAGACAACACCAAGAAACTTTTGAAATTTCACTTTTTAGAAAGGAAGTTGGGAACAACAAAGTTTCCAAGATGGAGTGTAGGATCGCAGAAAGAAAAACTTAAGCTTGTCCCTTATTCAACAATATTTCACATAATAGGGGGCTCGAGAACAGCTCTTTAGAACCGAGGGGCATTTCACTCTGCAAAAAGGCGTACGAGATTTCTATAAAACAAAACGACTTTTAAGGGAATTTCGAGAAAACAATAGGACTTCCAGCAAAGGCGAACGAGATTTTCAAGGAGTGAATTGCCCCTCGTTTAGAACACAATGCTAATTCGACTTCACTTTCTAATTGATGCACTCTGATCTGTATCTGTGTATAAAATTATGCCTTAGTAAGTTGTTTCGATAAATTTCCGACGATTACTCTCTAAGGAGTGTCAAACGAAGAAAGCTTAAAAAGTAAGCATCTCAAAGTTTTTTACAACTCAAAGACTATTGAAAAAAAAATATGAACAATTTGCCTCCATTTTTCTCACAATTTTACAACTTGATTTGATGGAAAAATAATGAGCAAATTCTGACTTTGTTTTATTTTCCTTTCACTCAGGTAAAGGTTGACGTTTCACCCAGCCACCGATTCGCCCAACTTCCATTTCGCCCAACCTGCTAAGACGTTTTGCCCAACCCATCATGGTCGTTTTGCCAAACCTAAAATGACACAGGTAACTTCTTCCCTATAGTTTGTCAATTATTTGATCAATAACATTGGGGCTCTGTCCCCAAACCCCTGATTATCGCCTTGGTGAATGTTTTAGTGATAAAACAAGTGATAAATTGCAAATAATTTAGTTGGGCAAAACGACCAAGAATGTTGGGTGAAAAGACCAGCTTGGGTAAAAAGGAAGTTGGGCGAAATGGAGGTTGGGCGAATTGGCCTGATAGGTATGGTGTGTTATGGTATTGTGTGGCATGTTATGATATGGCATTGTATGGTATGGCATGGTATGGTGTGGTATGGTATAGTATGGTGTGGTGTTGTATGGTATGGTGTGTTGTGTTGTGGTATGGTATGGTATGGTATGGTGTGGTATGGTGTGGTATGTTATGGTATGATTTGGTTTGGAATGGTATTGTATTGTATGGTGGCATGGTATGGTATGGTATGATATGGTATGGTATGGTATGATATGGTATGGTATGGTATGGTATGTAATTTTGTGGCATGTTATACTATGTCTTGCATGGTATGGCATGGCATGGTATGGTGTGGTATGGTATAGGATGGTGTGGTGTTGTATGGTATGGTGTGCTGTGGTATGGTATGGTATGGTATGGCATTGTGTGGCATGTTATGCTATGGCATTGCATGTTATGGTATGGTATGGTATCGTATGGTATGGGGTATTCAATGGTATATGCATGGTGTGCTATATACATAAGGTAAAGAGGTACATAATATTTCATTAGCTTAGGTAAGTTAAGATTAGGTAACTTTAGGTAACATTCAGTTCAGTTGAGTTAAGTAAAGCAATAAAGTAAAGAAAAGAAAGCAGTGGTAGGGTATTATATCGTATTAAGATACAACAATTTACTCTGTTACTTACGTAGTTGTAGTGCCATCTCTCAACCTATCACTGCACATGTATTGTATGATAATTTCACAGTTGCTGTTTGGGTCAGCACAGGAATGTTGATTAGTCCATTCAATTGGTAAAACTGATCCAGCATAATAATAAAGACTGCCAACATTGTAGCCTCCTCTGTTGTTATTTTGAGAATCAAACATTCTAAAAGTGAAGATTTGCATTAATACAAACTATGTTTGCAATAAGTAGATGAGAAGCTGTTGCATTAGAATCAGGGAAGCTGTAACTCAGAGAAAAGGGATGTGATAATAGCAACTCAATCTTTTTTAGGAGATAATAGCTACAGAGGCCTGTGTTTGAAAGCAAACCCAACATTTAAAATTTGCCATTGCCCATTACAAAGTTTTGTTGATTTATAGTTCGTTGAAGAAAATTGTTGTATTAGTTGGGACTTGGAATATGGAAATTTTGCACCCATATTTAAAGTTTTATCGTCAGCAATTGTATTATTGACTATGTGAGTGTTCCAAGTTTACAGTTTTATGAGAGCTTAGATCAAATTGGGTGAAAAGTTTCACTAACACTAACAGTCAATTTTCATGCTCAAAGCCTCAATAGAATAGGAAACTTTGAATGCTCATAAAATTAATAATACCAGAGTTATTCATACCTAGATAAAGCTTTGAATGCTTTATAGCATTTAAGCATCGAAAATCTATACACTTTTTCAGTAGATGGCTGTAAGCATTGAAATTTTTTGAAATTCCAAGACATTGAGTTTTTGATGCAAAAATCAAATGAAGAACTCAAAAATTTTTCTAGGTAAAAAGTTTCAGTGCCCTAGCTCTTGTGTTCTTATTTTCATGAGAGTTCAAAGCTCCTAATTATTAAGGGCTTTGACAGATAAAAAATTTACGTTGATGAAATTTTTTATCCCACTAGGTCTAAGCCCTTATGAAATAGTAAAATTTGAACTCTCATAAAAAGGATGCAAGTGCCAGGATATGAAACTTTGTACCTAGCCTAAGTTTTGGATGCTTGATACAAATTTGGACTCAAAAATTCTCCACCTCAAAATCTGAAAAATTTCTGAAGTTGCCGAAATGGTCTTTAACATATCTTTGGATTTTGAAAAATTTCAACCCCGCCAGCCTTTAATCGAAAAGGTGTACCTATTATCTTTTTTGCCATACCTACCTATTACCATTATTTCTTGCCCTGCCTCTCTCATCAAGTCGATTGTTACTTCCCCTAAAAAATAAGATGGTGTGCATGATCATTCATGACGTCAATGAGGTCAACAAGTTGTCACCTCAACAGAAGCTCGAAGAGAAAGAGGCGGCTTGAGTGAGTGTAATGATATGCCTTTGCCAAATCAAATACGTATCAAATCAAACTCAATCAAAAATGTACCACCATAACTCTGATTTCTCGTAGCATGAGGAGTACAAATCACTATCGTGAGGACATAAGCTGATCTTTTGGATGATTCATTTTGATTTACCTGGCTACTTTCACTCCCCATTCCCTTTACTTCACCTCACGATTTTTGTTTTTTGGCCTAAACAAAACAAACAGTGACAAAAACTAATAGAACCCAAAGTGGGCCAAAGTTTATCTCAAATCTGTTACCTTGGATTGTGAAGATACATATCTCCGTTGATAGCAACTGCAAATAACAACAACGAAAGGCAAAACCTCATCTTGCCGCAGGGTAATACAGCGATCTTCTTTAGATTTTCTGTAACGTCCTATTTGAGTCAAAAGTAAAAGAATAAGATTATGAAATTAGGCCCTAGTAAGAATGGAATGCGGAAGATGTGTAAGGAGTCTGGGTGAGATATACACCAAATGACCAAATAAGGAAGTTTCTTTTCTGTTGATAAATGTCTTATGGATGACATCATATTTAATGGTACATTCAATTTATGTAATTTTTGCAAACTTTTACTAACTTCTTGCAGTTAGGCGTCAGTTTTCAAAAAGTTGCGGTTTCATGCCAGTAAAAACTTGAAAAATGTTTTCCGTGTACACGAGCGTTTTCAAAATGTTTTTGCTGTCCACGCCGAAACGATGATGTCACGTTTCTTAACTTTAAATTTTGAAATTCAATACAGATGAATCATTGAAAGTTATTGTTTTTGCTGCGTCGTTTTCTAATGTTTGCATTTTCGGTGTCTACACGGGAAAAAATGCGTTCTCAAAGAGTTGTGTTTTCAGTCGCAGATTTACTGGTGTCGTGTAGAACGTAAACAAATCATTGCATGTTCATTTGAAAACATACCGGTGTAGACAGGGCCAGAGGAGTTTCCCTCTATATTCAGAGGAGAGGGGATTAGACAGGAAATTACTACAACCATCTAGCAAACTGCCTAACCCTAAATTTTATTTCGGATTCGGGTTCTCCATGTTGAAGAGTATCTAAAACTGCCAGGGGCCATTTTGGGCGTGGCCTGGTTTTCACGTGATTCATGACCACACCCACCCATGGTCTGAAAAAATTTTTTGGAATTTTTGGAAAATTTTTTCACCAATGTGTAGTGTATCACAAGGCAAGAAATAAATTATAAAACACTTACTACTTTTCTCTTACCATTCGGGAGGTACAGCGTCTCAAAGTTTGTGTTGTTGTTGTTGTTAAAAAACATAAAGATGTCAATATTGCGCGTATAAACTGGAGTTTTCGAGTTGGAATCCAGAGTTATAATAAAGATAGTTTAAGTGGTGTATTTACACTATTTACAATGTATGTTTGCCTTGTCTGGTAGCTTTACTGGAGTATCAAGGCAGCCATTCGTCGAACGAATCTTCACTGGACAGAAAGTCCGAAACCTTCCAATCGCTTTCATCTGCTTCCGATAATATGGCTGTTTCTGGGTTGGATTGTATTGTTTCGTCATCACCATCGTAAATGCTAGGCGATTCTTCGTCTTCTGAGATGTCTTACATGGCTGCAAGAATAGAAGATATCTTACCTTTTCTTTTTTTGGTTTCGGTGCTGTGGCTTCACTTAGCTCATCTCCGGCATCAGTGGGGGCCTTTTGGGAAGAATTTCGTTTTTTCCTCTTTTCTGTCGAAAATGACTCTGGTACCTGGCTTCCAGTAAACCATACTGGCGAGACGATATTTTCTACTGGGTCCCATTGCCATCCGTTTTCGTCAAAGAGTATCGATGGCACTTGCGGCATGTGACAATGATACCATAAAATGCTTGATAATGGCAGCGTTTGATTGCCTGTTCTACTGACTTGGGATCAGGTGGTATGCCCATGGATGATTTGGTTTTCATCTCTTTATATAGCCGTATTCCTTTACTCAATGTTCTTCCACTGAATATGTTTTTTCGAATGAATTCCTTTATGTCTTCGATATCGTTGTCTTTTATGTCTCTTTCACTTCCATGTTTTTGCAGTTATTTGACATCTTCGAGCCTCTTCTTGACTTTTGGAGTGCCCGAACTTTTCCAGCTTTATAGAAATACGACGTTGAGTCACATCCTGCCAGACAGTGCAGCGCTGGTATGGCAGGTGACAGCTCTTCTCCAAGAAATTCGCAAATCGACTTTATATCAACGTATTTTCCTTTTCAAAGTTAAAAACCAGTTGAACTTTACGCTCATGGATTGATATGCCCAAACCATCAAAATCAAAACATCAGCATGCTTTGCCACAATGTCCACATCATTTTCTGCCAGCAATGCATGCAAAATAAGGCGTGTGTCCGCTTCCTCGTGGTTGCAGCTGAAGAATTCTTCCGCTTCATTGTTGACAATGTTGAAGGCTTTTTCTGCAGATGTTACGATCAAAGCGCTAGAAGATGTTTACCTTCCTGCGTGACATAAGAGGCAACCAGTTTGGTTAACTGCTCTTTATTTGCGCCATTATGAAGGAATTCCTGTCACTTGCTTCCCTCTAACATTCTTTGCTCGACACCTGTCACATACGTTTCGGCTCCAGGTGCACCTCTTTTCTTTCGCAAACAGCTTTTGACGCTCCGTTCCAAATAGTTATCATTTACCATTGCAAGCATCACCGGTTGTGAATCCTTTGGTGGCTGCATAAAGCGAACCAGGCATTTTATCCAGTCTTTGTGGTCTGCTTGAGTTTTAACGACCTTACAGCAGCCATCCCATCAACAAGCCAAACGTCACTCTTTGGAGCGTCTGAACTACCTCCTGATGACTGTGAAATTAGGTAGTTTCGGAAAGAAGCTTTCTCGCCTTGTCGTAGCATAGAATCAGGTGTCGCGATGGAAAGGATTCACAACCGGTGATGCTTGCAATGGTAAATGATAACTATTTGGAACGGAGCGTCAAAAGCTGTTTGCGAAAGAAAAGAGGTGCACCTGGAGCCGAAACGTATGTGACAGGTGTCGAGCAAAGAATGTTAGAGGGAAGCAAGTGACAGGAATTCCTTCATAATGGCGCAAATAAAGAGCAGTTAACCAAACTGGTTGCCTCTTATGTCACGCAGGAAGGTAAACATCTTCTAGCGCTTTGATCGTAACATCTGCAGAAAAAGCCTTCAACATTGTCAACAATGAAGCGGAAGAATTCTTCAGCTGCAACCACGAGGAAGCGGACACACGCCTTATTTTGCATGCATTGCTGGCAGAAAATGATGTGGACATTGTGGCAAAGCATGCTGATGTTTTGATTTTGATGGTTTGGGCATATCAATCCATGAGCGTAAAGTTCAACTGGTTTTTTAACTTTGAAAAGGAAAAATACGTTGATATAAAGTCGATTTGCGAATTTCTTGGAGAAGAGCTGTCACCTGCCATACCAGCGCTGCACTGTCTGGCAGGATGTGACTCAACGTCGTATTTCTATAAAGCTGGAAAAGTTCGGGCACTCCAAAAAGTCAAGAAGAGGCTCGAAGATGTCAAATAACTGCAAAAACATGGAAGTGAAAGAGACATAAAAGACAACGATATCGAAGACATAAAGGAATTCATTCGAAAAAACATATTCAGTGGAAGAACATTGAGTAAAGGAATACGGCTATATAAAGAGATGAAAACCAAATCATCCATGGGCATACCACCTGATCCCAAGTCAGTAGAACAGGCAATCAAACGCTGCCATTATCAAGCATTTTTATGGTATCATTGTCACATGCCGCAAGTGCCATCGATACTCTTTGACGAAAACGGATGGCAATGGGACCCAGTAGGAAATATCGTCTCGCCAGTATGGTTTACTGGAAGCCAGGTACCAGAGTCATTTTCGACAGAAAAGAGGAAAAAACGAAATTCTTCCCAAAAGGCCCCCACTGATGCCGGAGATGAGCTAAGTGAAGCCACAGCACCGAAACCAAAAAAAAGAAAAGGTAAGATATCTTCTATTCTTGCAGCCATGTAAGACATCTCCGAAGACGAAGAATCGCCTAGCATTTACGATGGTGATGACGAAACAATACAATCCAACCCAGAAACAGCCATATTATCGGAAGCAGATGAAAGCGATTGGAAGGTTTCGGACTTTCTGTCCAGTGAAGATTCGTTCGACGAATGGCTGCCTTGATACTCCAGTAAAGCTACCAGACAAGGCAAACATACATTGTAAATAGTGTAAATACACCACTTAAACTATCTTTATTATAACTCTGGATTCCAACTCGAAAACTCCAGTTTATACGCGCAATATTGACATCTTTATGTTTTTTAACAACAACAACAACACAAACTTTGAGACGCTGTGCCTCCCGAATGGTAAGAGAAAAGTAGTAAGTGTTTTATAATTTATTTCTTGCCTTGTGATACACTACACATTGGTGAAAAAATTTTTCCAAAAATTCCAAAAAAATTTTTTTCAGACCATGGGTGGGTGTGGTCATGAATCACGTGAAAACCAGGCCACGCCCAAAATGGCCCCTGGCAGTTTTAGATACTCTTCAACATGGAGAACCCGAATCCGAAATAAAATTTAGGGTTAGGCAGTTTGCTAGATGGTTGTAGTAATTTCCCTGTCTATTATCTTAACAATCTACACGCTTAAAAATATTATATAACAAAGAATGAACTATATAAAATATTGTACAAATTGAAAGTAGAGTTATAATTAATCCAATATATTGAGTTTGATTTTCTGCTGTGGTCTAAGTTGAAATATTTTCTCCCTAAAGTAGGATGAGCATTTTTAGCTGTGACAAGATCGTCATTGTGACTTTGATCAAAGATTGGACGAAAGCATAATCTCTGAAAACCATGATGTTTGATTGGTTCATTTGCACTTCCGGGTGATTTGTCATCTGAAACAAAAGTCATAGAGTAAGCGTCAAAATAATTAGCTTTATTGGAGGCTAGACTTGTCCCAAGTCCCTAAATTTCTATCAAATTGAATTGAACTGATGTTGTTGTTGGTCGCTTTAGTTTCAGCCTCCAGTAATAGCGATAACTAAAGCTCTGGCCGAAGGATCAAACATTGTTGGTTCAACATTTGAAATTTTCTTGTCAAGCCAAATGTTTGACCGTTTGACCACGTCCAAAAACATTGAAAATGTCGTACTTAAAACTCACCAGATATCTTTTTGTAACACGATAAAGTTCAGTTATAGATGTTGCTTTACTCTTGACAGTACGAGCTTGAAAGTCAGTTAGCTAAAAACAAAAAGAAAAAAATGGTTCTCAGACTTCTTTCAAAACACGCATTTTTATTTGTGTGGAAGTTTTGTGAAGTTTGTTCCTTAGACCGTTCTTGAGGGTTCTCGTCGTATTTGAGTTGAAAAACTCGGGATTATTGATTTGTGGTTGACTTTCACTACCTTCTGAAAAGAGTTTCTTAGGTTTTTGGTGAAAATCCTACTCGAGATTCCCATGAAAATTATAAGTTTAGTGTGACGCATTCTTCTCATAACTGTTTAGGCCCTGGCCAAACGTTCAAACATTGCTTGTCAAGCTTTGAAGATTGGCTTTACAAGCAACGTCTGACCATTTAGTCACGTCAAAAACATTGAGTGACAAATAGAAATAAGGTAAATTTGTTGCGCTATGTTTTCGAAATAGTCACCCTAGGTAATGTCTGCGCAGTATTGTGGGGGTGTACAGTAATGTTGAGGGATTTTCGCAGTAATGTGGAGGGTGTTCAGTGATGTGGAGGGATATCATAAGTAAGGTGGAGGGATTTTTGCAGTAATGTGGAGGATGTTCAGTAATGTGGAGGGCTATCTTTCAGTAATGTGGAGGTTGCGGACGGAGTAATGTGGAGGGCTATCTTTCAGTAATGCGGAGGGTGGAGGGATATCATAAGTAATGTGGAGGTTGCAGAGTAATGTGGAGGGTTATCTTGAAGTAATGTGGAGGGCTATCATCAGTGACGTGGAGGGCTACCTTGCAGTAATGTGGAGGATGTTCAGTATTGTGGAGGGCTATCTTAAAACAATTTTTCTCGGCGCAAGCAATAAATGTTTGATAAGTAATCATTTGCGACTTTGAAATGGTCAAATTTTTGCTTTTTGCTTCACAAGCAAATTTTAAATGTTTCTCAAACAATTTTTGATCGTTTGGCCAGGGCCTTAGCGTTAAGCTTGAACTTGTGAGCACACATTAGGTACAGAGAGCCTAGACTTTCAAATAAATTCGATGAAAATCATACTTTTTCTAAGAGACATACCAATTGACTCAGGAAAATTGATACAGCTCTAAAGTCATTTTGAATTTTTGCAAATTTTTCAGTCAAATTTCTTTTATGTGGGTCTGCTTGCAGCTGTGTTTGGATGACTGCAATTGGCTGGGCAAATCTATACATCATTTCTACGAATTCCTGAAGTCTCTTAACAAGCTAGAATTAAAGAATACAGCGTAAAATTAATGATAATAATTAATATGATATGCAATAAAGATGCTAATGCATTAAGTATGCAAGTACTATGGCAATGAATGCGATATGAAATGAAGATGCTAATGAATACGGTACAAAATGAAGATGCTAATACATACAATATGAAAGGACGATGCTAGCAATACGGTATGAAATAAAAATGCTACAGCAAAAAATGAAGATGATGATGAAATGGTATGAAATGAAGATGTTAATAAATATGGTACACATTAAGATGCTAGTGCACACAGTATTAAATGAAAATGCTAATGAAGAACATCTGAAATGAACATACTAATCAATGCAGTATTAAATGAAAATGCCAATGAATGCGGTATGAAATGAAAATGCCAATGAATACAGTATGAAATAAAGACTTTAATTAGTTCGGTACGAAATGAACATGCCAATGAATACAGTATGAAATGAAGATGCCAATGAATGCGGTACGAAATGAAGATGCTAATGCATACAGTATCAAATGAAATGCTAATAAAGATGGTATGACATGAACACAGTATAAAATGAAGATGCCAATGAACATGGTATGAAATGAAGATACTAATGTATAGTGTAGGAACCGAAGATGCTAATTCATACAGTATTAAATAAAAATGCCAATGCATACGGTATGAAATAAAGATTCTAATGAATTCTGTATGGAATAAACATTCTAATCAATTCGGTATGAAATGAACATGCCAATGAATGCAGCATAAAATGAAGGTGATGTTTAATCAATTCGGTATGAAATGAACATGCTAATAAATAAAGCATAAAATGAAGATGTCAATGAATACGGTACAAAATGAAGATTTTAACGCATACAGTATCAAATGAAATGCCAACAAAGATGGTATGAAATGAACACAGCATAAAATTAAGATGCCAATGAACATGGTATGAAATGAAGATACTAATGTATAGTGTAGGAACCGAAGATGCTAATTCATACAGTATTAAATAAAAATGCCAATGCATACGGTATGAAATAAAGATTCTAATGAATTCTGTATGGAATAAACAGTCTAATCAATTCGGTATGAAATGAACATGCCAATGAATGCAGCATAAAATGAAGGTGATGTTTAATCAATTCGGTATGAAATGAATATGCTAATAAATAAAGCATAAAATGAAGATGTCAATGAATACGGTACAAAATGAAGATTTTAACGCATACAGTATCAAATGAAATGCCAACAAAGATGGTATGAAATGAACACAGCATAAAATGAAGATGCCAATGAACATGGTATGAAATGAAGATACTAATGTATAGTGTAGGAACCGAAGATGCTAATTCATACAGTATTAAATAAAAATGCCAATGCATACGGTATGAAATAAAGATTCTAATGAATTCTGTATGGAATAAACATTCTAATCAATTCGGTATGAAATGAACATGCCAATGAATGCAGCATAAAATGAAGATGTCAATGAATACGGTACAAAATGAAGATTTTAACGCATACAGTATCAAATGAAATGCCAACAAAGATGGTATGAAATGAACACAGCATAAAATTAAGATGCCAATGAACATGGTATGAAATGAAGATACTAATGTATAGTGTAGGAACCGAAGATGCTAATTCATACAGTATTAAATAAAAATGCCAATGCATACGGTATGAAATAAAGATTCTAATGAATTCTGTATGGAATAAACATTCTAATCAATTCGGTATGAAATGAACATGCCAATGAATGCAGCATAAAATGAAGGTGATGTTTAATCAATTCGGTATGAAATGAACATGCTAATAAATAAAGCATAAAATGAAGATGTCAATGAAAACGGTACAAAATGAAGATTTTAACGCATACAGTATCAAATGAAATGCCAACAAAGATGGTATGAAATGAACACAGCATAAAATTAAGATGCCAATGAACATGGTATGAAATGAAGATACTAATGTATAGTGTAGGAACCGAAGATGCTAATTCATACAGTATTAAATAAAAATGTCAATGCATACGGTATGAAATAAAGATTCTAATGAATTCTGTATGGAATAAACATTCTAATCAATTCGGTATGAAATGAACATGCCAATGAATACAGCATTGACCTACAGTCCTCGCCAAAAATGCTGATACACTTCGATTTTTTTTCAAAATTATCGCTTTAGAGACCCATACCCCTTCCCTCCGACTAAGTGTTGGCGAAATTGTTGTTTTTAGTGGTTCCAACATTGAGTCAGGGAAAGGGGATCTAATTACCCAAATATATTATAATGGGACAGGATTTTTAAGGTAAAACATACTTATAACATAGTGTCCTCATTATTCTTGGCGAGGATTGTACGTCGTCAACAAAAAGAAATTTGCCAAGGAATGAGCAACAGCCAAGCCACACCCATCTCTAAAATGTCACGCCCATTTTGTCGGCAAAACACCGAACTACACCCCCCAGTCGTTGAGTCCTAGCAACGGCCCTGATAGTAATAAGAGCTTTAGTGTCTTACACTCTCAGATTTCGGAGCGTAAAAACGAAAAATAATTATTTTACAGAAGCTAGTTTCGGCCAATTCCTGAATTTTATATTCTTAAAGAGGCATGAAGTCATAGATGCTAAGCTACTGGACATCAACATGAAACTAGGTTTGTGTCTGAAAATTTTGTTAACTTTTTCGTTATGCCCTGGCCAAACGATCAAACATTGTTGGTCCAACATTTAAAATTTGCTTTACAACAAATGTTTGACCATTTGGCCCGGTCCAAAAAACATTGCTCGACAAGAAAAAGTAACAAAATTTGTGGCGTGTTGTTTTTGAAAAAGTTCAAAAACATTTTCGCTTGACGCAAACAAAAAATGTTGGAAGAGCACTGTTTTTGGACGTGGCCAAACGGTCAAACATTTTGCTCGACAGGCGAATCTCAAATTTTGGACCAGCAATATTTCATCGTTTGGCCAGGGCCAAAAATTTCGCATTAAATGGTAGAATGTTTCTTAAATGTTTCCGTTTCAGAGCCCTATAGTCAAAGAGCGCTACTTTCAAGACATAGAAAAAATAGAATAGCCAGATAAACGTAGGGCAAAAAGAACAGACCAAACAAATTTCTTAACAATTATTATCACATAACCAAATCGCACATTTAGCCGGACAAGAACACTAGTAAGATTAAAAAGTTCAAGGCTGAGGAGTCCCAGGTATCAGGCTGTTCAAAGGAGCCTGGAGAGAGTCTGGTAACCAGAGTAAGGATGAGGGGCTGAGACAACCTCATCCCCAGGGCGAATAGGCCTCTACTTGAAACTCCGCAGTCCATATTCGACCCTGGTATCGGCCTCCCATTCGCAATTTGATTGGCTGTTCAAACAATAGATATTTTGAGTGATGCCACAGTTTCTTCGAAATTTCACACTAAAATAGGCCGAAAACTATGTAAAAAACATCTATAAAAACCAAAAAATGATGCTACATGAGATATTGTATCTTGCCATACAGTTATCAATGAAATTCTGCATTTCCTTTGTAAGACTAAGAACATCTACTTTCAGAATCTTCATCATGTTTTGATGCCTTGGCCAAATTTGCCAGTATTTTGGCAGATTTTTGTGGCCGGTACCAGGGCCCAAATTGATTTGACGGTTGAGATTCGAGGAAATTCGATTTGTGGCCTGGGGACGAAGTTGGGGCTGAGAGTGATAACGCTAGTGTTGTGCCGATTGTAACCGTTTCTTATAAAGCAAAATGCGCGTTGAAAAGGTTTTACCATGAAATACTATAAACTATGTATAGCTACCTCTGTATTTCATTTGACTTGCCATGATGTCGATTTCTCGATGTTTTATCCACAAAAAGTATATTGAAAACTTTGTTTTCCTTGAAAATCTTCTTCACAAATTCTTGAACTCTGCTGATTAAGCTTGAATTTCTCAACTCCATCGTCTTGAGAGTTGTCTTTATATATATGTTGTTTGACTTGGTTCATAAACAGCTTCATAGTTGCTCTTCAGTCACACCTTGTTTCGTATGGCTGTACTACTCTTCAGAGTTACTTAACGAACGCAGGCCCCCAGTGCTGAAAGGAGCTGAAACTTCGTTCGCCTTATCCTGTGCCATTCGTATACCATAACAATGCTGTGCGCTGCAGAATTTCTTAGAATAGCAGAGTTCTAAGAATTAGCAATGATCGCGTAATTTCAGCTTGCAAAAGTCACGTGATCACAGGTTTGCTTTTTTTAACCAATCAGCTTCAACTTATAATGAAAACACAATTGCACCTTATCTTTTCGTCAGATTAAGATACTGTAAGCTAGTTGTCGGTTTCGACTTTAAGGATAAGAAACTTTCGATTTAAAGGAATCACGCGATCACTATTCATTTCGTAGCCAATCAGATTAAGTTAAGAATATCTAGTGACGTGACATGTATATACAGGTTCTGTTGCCATAGCTGGTCTATATTAAGGGTTTTGTTTGTTTGTTTGTATTTTGGTTATTAAGGGTAACAACTTATTTATGGCCGCTGAAATATGAAAGTGGAATCTCTATCGCTGTACAGTAGAAGCAGGGAGGCCGGAGAGGGGCAAGGCGCGGGGGGGGGGCAAGCGCCCCTCCTGCCCTTTCTTAAGGGGGGCAAGGGGGCAAAGTGCCCTTGCGAATTTCATATTGGAATCGACGAAATTCTTTCAATACTCTCAGTAGGTTTCATAAGGCAGAATATATATTTCGAATCAAGTTTTATTTCGGTCCACTGAAATAACAAAGTATTGACTTCATTCGGCTTTTTAGCGGTTTTAAGTTCGACATATCATGAATGGACGGCATCAAATTAGGTACCTAGTCTTAGGTGCGATTAGTAAAGTCCCAATTAACCACGATGATAGCGGAATCAAGTTTAACGGATCACCGGAAAACGGGAGTTTTGGCAAGCACTTCAGCTTTCGGGAATCGTCACAACTCGAAAAGGTACTAGGAAAAAGGAAAATAAGAACTACTGTACAATGTACATTAAGATCTTTGCAAATAAAGCATGTTTAGGCACAGGAGAATCTCAAGAGTATGGTCACTGAAAATGTGTTTTTGGGGGGGGGTGATCCCAGCCCAAAATTGAGCATTATTTTAACAAGGGGACTCAGCCCCCCTGGGCCCCCTTGAAATCACCACTGTGGCTAATCTAATTTATTGGGTTATTTGATGGGAAGCGTTATCCGGAGCACTTTAGTGTAAGCATAAATCTTTCCTTCTGAGAAAATCAAGTTAAAAAAGACCAATCAAACTTATCTCAAGAAATTAGTTTTTAACTGTTTACAACTCTCCACAATAAATCACAACAATAAAAACACTCAACAATAAATCACAACAATAACAACTCTCCACAATAAATCACAACAATAATAACTCTCCACAACAAATCACAACAATAATAACTCTCAACAATAAATCACAACAATAATAACTCTCAACAATAAATCACAACAATCATAACTCTCAACAATAACTCTACAATACTCTTAAAACTCTGGGGCATCAATTAAAGTTTCTTTGGAAAACACTATATTAGAGAGACATAATTTTGAAATAGTCCTCTGCCAATAAAAATTGTTCTTCCAAATTTTACTCTCTACTTTTTCTAGATTGTTCAACTAATTTCACAACCTTGTCCCGTTTCCAACCAAATGGAATACCGCATGTTTTCTTCCAGTTGTAAACTTCAGAAAGAGTCATGATAGATGTCTGTTGGCATTTCTTTGAGTGAATTTCCATGCATATTTTGCAGTGCATATCAGCTGATGGGCTAGAATCAATAACATAATGCTTTTTCCAGGCAAAATATTCATTATAAGCAGTGTCATTAGAATCTAAGTAATGCAGATAATCACCAAGGGCTTTGATTGAATCAAATTTATCAGTGTCGATGAATGAACCTGGAATGACCAATTTGTCATCATAATTTGCACCCATGACTATGGGGATAGACTCCTGGTAGATTCTTTCCCAATATTTCTCTGTGACATAGTCCTGACAAAAATCATTCTCAAAAGCAAGATAGAATTTATATGTGGACATTTCTTTCTGGCATTTTTCACTGAAATGATCTTTACATTCTCCTTGCTTTTTGAACTTATCACGGCATCTACCGTGGACAGTAATAGGTATGTAATTCTGCAATTCAAGAGCATAATCCAGCCTAATGCCCCTGCAGTTGCTGACTGCCCATGCAACAAGACCAGTTTTACCCTTAGCATAATTTTTAGTCTTGATATTAACTTGGTTTGACTTTTTGAAACTTGTGTATGGTATAAAAATATCAGCCCTTTCACTGAAAGTTGCTGTCCAGTTGAAAAACTGTTTATATAGTGTATACATTGAGAGGTCATTTTTAGGATTTTCATGACTGACGAAAATCCATTTCTGGCTCTTTGGAGCTCTTTGCCGATCAGCTTCCAGTATCTTGGCATTGTATCTGTGGTTTTCATACCTCTGTTCTTCAACGTCAATGGAATAAAACAAAACTGCATCAGCATCTTTTATTCGTTCCTTATCATAGGTAATCTGACAGTTGTTTGGACATCCTATATCCTTGAAATGTGTTATCTGCTTAGTGCCATGCAATCCATGCCAAATTTTCTCTCGAAATATGGTTGTATAAATCAATATCAGCTTAGTCTTAGGTTCGTTGCCTCTTGATTCCATTCTGGCCTTTATCTCAGTGTTTACTTTGTCAATTTCTATATCTTCAATTTGCTTTTCTCTCATACTCCATTCCAAACTTTTTTGTTGAACAGGCACAAATTTTAACTGGTGCCAAATACCAAATGCAAACAGCAAAAGTACTAATGAGAAAAGTACTCTTCGTTTATACCTCATTTTCTGTTGCTCAATGTGCGTAAAGTGTGAGCTGGTGCCCCAAAAGGAAATACCACGCCTCAAACTTCAAAAATTAGGCCTAAACAAAACAATGTTTGTTGGGAAAGAATTAACGTACACGCAAACAACTTAAGTGCAGGAATTAAAACTCGAAAACATTAGGAATTCATTAAATCTTCTAATGAAATCATACCACCACAGAAGAACAGACCTCTTCTCCTTTTTCTCTACCGAAGAAGCAATTCGTACGCAGCTGAGCAAAATAGAAATCCGCCATTAAGCAAAAAGAAGCGAAGCGTGGACGGTTATCAAGAATAACATGCACCAAAAACATGAAGAGTTTCATTTTCCAATATGAGGCTCTGAGACTCAATCGAGGCTAATTTGCATGTGACAATCTTTTGTCTGTTCTTGAGAAATTCACGTGATGTTGTTTTTGCTTTGTGTTTTGGGAAAAAATGGTTGCAGGAAGGATGCTACTCCTTGCGTTTTTGGCGACTTTTCAAGGAATATACAGTTTCCAGTGCAACCAGGACTCAGAAAAACTGCAAGTTCACCTTGTTGCACACACACACGACGATGTTGGCTGGCTGAAAACCGTCGATGAGTATTTTTACGGGGCAAACAACTCCATACAGCATGCTGGGGTGCAATATATTCTTGATTCTGTTGTCCCTGCATTGAAACTAAACAAGGACAGGAAGTTCATTTATGTTGAGATCGCTTTCTTTAAAAGATGGTGGGACCAGCAAGACGAGAGGATGAAGGGAATAGTGAAGGAGCTTGTAAGGAATAGGCAACTCGAGTTCATCAATGGTGGATGGTCCATGAATGATGAAGCTGCTACCCATTATAATGCTATTATTGATCAAATGACCCTTGGTTTGAGATTCATAAATGACACCTTTGGACCTGATGCTAGACCCGTAGTTGCATGGCACATTGACCCTTTCGGTCACTCTGCAGAACAAGCTTCCCTGTTTTCAATGATGTCCTTCGATGGGTTCTTTTTTGGAAGAATTGACCAGGAAGACAAGAAAAAAAGATTGGCTGAACAAGGAATGGAGATGGTCTGGAGAGGAAGCAGGAATTTTGAAAAAGCTTCACAGATATTCACCGGGGTTCTATACAATGGCTACAACCCACCCAATGGGTTTTGCTTTGATCAGTTTTGCAGTGATCAACCAATAATGGATGATGAAAGGTTGTTTGATGTGAATGTTAAAGAACGAGTTGATGCTTTTGTCAGCGAAGTTTGTGACCAAGCAAAGCATTACAAAACAAAGAATGTTATCCTCACAATGGGTTCTGATTTCATGTATGAAAACGCCAATCTCTGGTTCAAAAATCTTGATAAATTAATCAAGTATGTGAACAAGGTAAGGAAGAAGGCTCAATGTAGCCAAAACACAAACAGCAAAATGGAAGTGGGATGAGAGCCTTGGGCTGTATGACTTGGGGAGTTACTCGGCCATTTCATTGAGCTCTATAGCTCAGTGGAAACATTGTTGGCTCTCTGAGAAGGTGCTGTGGCGTTGTGGTATAATCCAGCTGACTCGTGGTGTCAGAAGCTCAGTGTGGTCAGGGTTCAGGCCCAGCCACGGTAGCATCACAGCCAGGGTCAAGGTCTCTACTAGTTAACCTACTACTGAGATCCTAGCGACTGGCGCTAAAACACCATTTCACCTTCACCTTCACTTCTGATCATGTAGTTCTGGGTTCAAATCCAATCAAGTGTGGTATGCCACTTGTGGAGAAATCTATCCTTGTGTTCACCATTCATGACAATTATATATAAGCAGTTATGGTGCTGAAAAAGGCTCAACATAGCCCAAACACGAACAGCAGAATGGGATGGAGCCTTTTGCTGTATGACTTGGAGAGTTACTCAGTGATTTCATTGAGCTCTATAGCTCAGTGGAATCATCGTTTGCTCTCTGGTCATGCAGTCCTGGGTTCAAATCCCATCAATTGTGGTATGCCACTTGTGGAAAAATCTATCCTTGTGTTTGCCATTCATGACAAATACACAGTAAGGAAGAAGAGTCAGGAGATCATTGGGTGTTCGTTCTATAATTCTTTTCTAATGAGTACCCAGGGTATTCGTTCTAGAATGCTTAAGGTCTGTGGTTCAGATCCAGGCTAAGGAGCACAAATTTCAACACCTTGATCTCTGTACTTCAGATGATCAAGTAAATTTCTGGGCCCATCGTTAATTTGGCCCTTAAAAAACCACCAAGAACCTAAAAAACCCTCTGGAAGTGACCGCCCTCAGTGCCAGTGAAGAGGTTGGTCTAGCATTGATATTTCAAATTGACTGCTGAGTGAATCATACCTCAAAATTAGCTTAAACAGGCTGCAATATAAATAGGATGTTGCCAGGTATTGAAAAATTGTAGCAAAATTGAGCTTTGGTCTTGGGCCAAAACTGTTGGTTTGCATCAGCACTAATGCTGTCTGAAGCTTGATCTGCATGAACAATAAATGTGCTTGCATGCTTTCAATCCATAATAAAATGCCCACTGCTAAATTAATAAATTGCTGTCTCCTGTACCTTGAATGTTAAAGTCTGTTTTATCTGAAATATTAGCTAAGTGGAATGGATTTCCAACCCCCTCCCCCCTAGACTTATTACACAAGTCGAACTATTCGCAAACAACGACCAACAATTACCCAAACAACCATAACAACAGGTTGCTGTTTGCTTCATAGCCACTCTGAGGAATCAGCTGTATGTTGTTGTTGTTGTTAAAAGCTGTTTTCGAAAGAGTGGGAGGAAGATAATAAGTCTACCCTCCCCCCCCAAGAGCTTGAAAGTTCTTTTCCAAAGACATTTTTTTGGTTTTTCAGGATGGTCGTGTCAACGTTTTTTACTCAAGTCCATCAATATATCTGAAAGCCCTTCATGATGCAGGAATGGTTTGGTCTGTCAAAACAGATGACTTTTTCCCTTATGCTCATTGCCCACACTGCTACTGGACTGGTTATTTCACTAGTCGACCTGCCTTGAAAGGATACATCAGACAGAATAACAACTTATTACAGGTTTGAAACTTCTGACAGAATTGACTTTTGAATTTTCTTCCACCTCCCCCCCCCCCCCCCCCAGTGGTATGAAATGTTTGAATATGATAATCAAGTAAAAAGACAATGGAATTCCGGCTGCAAACACGCCAAAGCACGAAGGTGCTGTTGCGTCATGGTTTAATCCAGCTGACTTGTTGTGCTAGGAGCTCAATGAAGTCAGGGTTCAAGCCCAGCCACAGTAGCATCTCAGCAAGGTGGTTCGTTCACGACCCTTTCACATGACTTTGGATGTATTTTCTGTTAGATCGAGAATCTCAGGCTAAACTTGTTCCGCACTTGTTCAGATGCAGACGAAGAGGATTGCCCAAACAAATAACTATACTTTACCCCCGTCATAGCAATACCAATAACGACGTCAAATGTCTGCATGTCGGAACCGTGCATCCAGCCGGTGACAAGACGCTCGCGGCCCTTAAGAATTTAGTAAGATTGGGCCCTTATGCAAGGACGGCGAATTAAAATAAAATCTGCGTGGGAAGGGGGCTCGGAGCAGTGGAACAATTGTTCAGAAATTTGCCCTTTACAACCTTGAGAAAATGCACGTTACGTGTCCCCTGGTTAATGACTGGTCGTGAGATGGCCTAAGGAAGTCTTTTAGCATAGTACGGACAAAAAGTACACAATACGAAAATTTTGTCGGGGGCCCTCATTTCTTGAACTAAGGGAGCCTAAACTGCGTTACACCACTGCACCCAGCTTATTCGGACAATACTTTGCAATCCCGTGATATCATTTCTTGCCAGGGCGGATCCATTTTGCTCAATGCTCGGCATATACATCGTACTCTTTATTTCGACTACCTTTTGAAAAGACCCTTATTGATTACTGTGTTTCGTATTTTTTGCACCAGGTCTGCAAACAGTTGGAAACCATCCACAGCCCATTTGACAAATACCCGAAATCATTAACATTGAAGAAAGCAATGGGTGTGAACCAGCATCACGATGCAGTTACTGGCACTGAGAAGCAGCATGTTGCGATGTCGCGGGCGTCATTGTATTCGGCGCATCTCCAAGGTTGGCTAAACATGCGACTGACAAGCGAGCAACATGTCCTCCAAGTCGCAGAGACAAGAAATGTTTATGTTCTCTCCCAAAAACATCTCTGTATCTTTTGCAGCAAATTGTGTCGTGCGCTACAAGTTTCCGAGGTGGCTAAACTGGGAGACATCGCTGTTCTTCTCTAGGATCTCGTGTCAAAGGTCATAGGGCAAAAGTCAGTTTTACCGAGTTCAAAGTCTGCACCTCCTAATTACACATTTTGCAATTATCTGAATGTCAGCATGTGCAAGATAACAGAAGAAAGCCCTTCCTTTGCAATTAATATATACAGTGGAATCGGCAGACCTGTTAGTAGCTACATAAAATTTCCAGTTTACAGCAAAAATCTCGCCGTTTTCGGGTCAAAAGGTCAACCACTGAAGTCACAACTTGTCACGGTGTCAAAGGCCACAAAAGAAATCAGAGGAGGAAACGCGCCTTATGAGCTGTTGTTCCAGGCATGCGCACCAGGTCTTGGGTTCAGTACGTATTTTGTACAGGCGAGAAAAGCATTGGATAGGGAAAGTTTTATGCCTTTTTATCATCCCGAGACTACACTGAAGGAAGGAAATAACTTCATCGAAAATGAAAAACTGCGACTTGACTTCTCCGTAACAACTGGGAGACTGGTAACGATCACTCGCAAGGATACAAAGCTAAGTATAAACGTAGACCAACAGTTCTTTTGGTACAACGCCAGCGATGGAAACCAGGAAAGTAGACAGACATCCGGTGCTTATATATTCCGTCCGAACAGCTCAACTCCGCTTTATGTCTGCAAAGATAACAAACCGGTTGTCCAGATTATCAAAGGTCCACTCGTCCAGGAAGTCCGTCAAAGTTTTGGTCCGGTTGTCAGCCAGGTTATCAGACTATATGCCGGTGAATTGCATGCGGAATTTGAATACACTGTTGGCCCGATTCCGGTAAATGACGGTCTGGGTAAAGAGTTCATCACAAGATTCGATACGACTATCAAATCCAACAAGATGTTCTATACAGATGCGAACGGCAGAGAAATGAAGACGCGGACACGTGACTACCGTGCGACTTGGGACTACAAAGTTACTGAACCGGTTTCCGGAAACTATTACCCAATTAACAGCCGGATTTATATCAAAGATAGCACCGCACAGTTGACTGTGATGACAGACAGATCGCATGGTGGTTCGAGTATTCGTGACGGGTCGCTGGAAATCATGCTGCACCGACGACTTTTGCATGATGATTTTCTCGGCGTTGGTGAAGCTTTGAGCGAGCCAGGCGTTGATGGAAAGGGGCTTATTGTCAGGGGTAAACAGATGTTGCTGTTGACTACACCAGAAGAGGGACCGAGGTATCATAGAGACCTAGGGGAGAGGTTAATGCTGAGTCCTATAATCAGGTAATGTTTATATTTACTTTTAATCTCATTTATTTCTGCTAGTGGTGTAACGGAACAGCTATGGGCCTTAGTCGAATGCTCGAGTATCGTAGGTGCCTAATTACTGGAAGTTGGAAAAGGTGGGAGCCTGGAAGAGCATTAATGATCCAATTGGTGGCTGATGGGGGTCATATAAACGGGATAGGGGTCGAAATATGTTTGGCAAAATTTGGCAACAAACTACTGGAACGTAGTGCGAACTGGCCATGTATTACTTAAGCTTAGGCAGTACATAGCTCTAACAAAAAAATACTGTGTGTTAGAGGGTTTCATATGAATAAAGTCACAGTGAAATAAGTAAAAATATCGAAATCAATATTAATGCAAATCTTGATGAGAAGGGTTTGTGAAACCATGGGGGTAGAAAGCTTTTCATAAGATTAATTAGCGGGGGGACAAGATTTAGTTAGTACCTAGAGGTATAGCTTCAAATTTTCGAATTAGATGAAAAAAATGGATTCTTTAAAACACTTCATTTAAGAGATTGGTTGAAAAATGACCCAGTATAAATTCAAGTTGCAACTCTGGTCCAAATCGTGTGAGACAGCTTGTTTGTAGCGCCCCCCCTTTCCCAACAGCACCATTGAATGGGCAGGGTGTCAGGGTGGTGGAGGAGCGGAAACTAACGACTCATGCAATAATAAGTCTAGGCTACCGGCTTGCATGTCTGCATGGTTGTTGTTTCATTAATTTTGGCCATGATTTTAGCTTTTGAGACAAATTAAACAAAGTTTCAAATCTAACGTTTTAATGTGAAAGCATGGTGAGATATCGGAACTCAACTTAGTAATTCATTTTTTAGTTTTGCCAAGAATGACAAACCGATTTCCGAATGGTTGAAGGAATATCGACCAATTTACAGTGGCCTAACTATGTCACTTCCTGCAAACGTGCATATTCTCACCCTTGAACCCCTGTCTGCTGATGAAATCATCTTGCGATTGGAGCATTTTTACGAGAAAAACGAAGATTCGAAACTGTCGAAACCATTGATTGTCGTTATTACTGCACTATTCACAGATTTCGAGGTTTCCGATATGGTTGAGTTGAATTTATCGGCAAATCAGTATATGGCTGAAAAGAAACCTCTGAACTGGAAGACGACAAACGAAATTGATTCCGAAGATTCATCGCCCAGTTCCGAGTTGAAAGTCGGTAGCTCGTGGCAGGTCTCGTTGAATCCGATGCAGATTCGCACATTCCGATGCAAGATTGCAAGGAAGTAGTGGAAAGCCAAACTCATGATAATTGCTGTTGGAAAAACGATCAGTTCTGTGACAAATAACGTTTTTGATTTATCAAAGTCTTTGTAGATGATTTAAGAATAAAATAGAATAATTTATAATTTTGGTTGAGGGGTTTTCGTCTAATTTTGTGAGATAACGAAAAAATTAGCATATTACCAACATTATACATCAGTGCTTATCAGTAGCTTATCAACACAGAGAGTGAGATGACTGTATCATTAAATAGATAATAGAAAATGAAAATGATATATGTGATTAAATAATAGAAAATGAAAATGAACGAGTCTTTTGTAGATGATTTAAGAATAAAATAGAACAATACACGTTTTTTTTATAAGAAACCTAGCTCGGGCCTAGTTCTAAAAGTTTCTTAATTTTTGGCCCAATTTTAGTTCTAAAAGTTTCTTAACAGTTGCTTAATGAATTCAAATAAATTGCAGTAAAAAGGACAAAAACCTTCTGTGGGATACAGTATTGCTTACAGATGCGAGAAATCGCACGAAATTAGCCACCCTGGTGCGAGAAATCGCATGGAAATGTTTGAGAACTAATTACTACCTCCTCAAATGTGAGTCAGTATGTTGGAAAACAGACGCAAAAATTCTACAGTTTCTTAACTTCTTCCTCCTAGTTCTAAAAGTTTCTTAACTTTTTGGGTGTCGAGTTCTAGGTTTCTTATAAACCGGTTTCTTATAAAAAAAGAAACGTGAATATAATTTTGGCTAGGAGATTTTCGTCAAATTTCGTGAGATAACGAAAAAATTAGCATATTACCAACATTGTACATCAGTGCTTATTAGTAGCTTATCAACACTTACACATCTTTATATTTAGATTATAGGTGAGAGAGTGAGATGACTGTATCATTAGACTATTACAAGCTCTGACTAATCTTGTTATCTAAGTGCATACTAGTCTCAAAGTATTAATATTTGGTAGTCTTAATATTTTAATTAGTCTCATTATTGTGTTACAGACTATTCTCATTGCATTACTTTAGATTGGTTTCGTTGCATTAGTACTATAGACTAGCATAAAGATCACACGATCATTTATGCAGAATTTTTCATCAAGACAACTGAATAAAAGAATGTCAGATTGATGGATGAAACTGAAAGACAAACACCATTCCATAGCTATGGTATTAATATTTTTAAAATGACGCTAGTCTAATTATGCTATCAAAATTGCGATGAATAGCGGAATCATTTTCGGGCATACTTAAAAGCTTTTTTCGTCTGACACTCCTCAGAGTATGAACGTCAGAAACAGACCGAAACAATAGACTAAGGCGGAATTTATACCCAGATGCGGCTCGAAATGCACCAATCAGAAAGAACGAAAAGCTGAATTGGCATTGTGTTTTAAACACCAATCAGCTGGTCGGATACAGCGGGAGGACCAATGAATTATTTGAAGAGTCCAAGTGAGAAAACGAACTCTTTCTGTCTACACAGAACCGGCCTTTTGGTTTTGATGTAGACAGATTCCAAAACCCCTAAGTGAAACAAAGATCTTGCTTGAATGTTAGTAGGGACATGCTGCTTTATCCTATCACCTAATCTCTGGGAAGTACGACCTACGTACCTGGCATCACACCGGCACGAGCATTCATAAATGACCAAACTTACGTACCTTTGGATAAGACTATCGGGATTTGCGCTAGAGCTCTATACCGGGGTGAACTTGTCAGTCCGCCGTTCCCTGAGGAGGTATTTGTCGAATTGATGGAGTCTGCTACCAGGTCGGTAGAGTTCAGCTTCAACAATGAGATTTACCGACAAAGGGACGGAGTCGCCATGGGGAGCCCATTGGGACCAGCGCTAGCAAACATCTTTGTTGGTTTCTACGAAGGTCAACTTTTCGGCTCCACATCAAAACCTCCGGTTTATTTTCGATATGTTGATGACACTTTCGCCATTTTCAAAAAGAGTCCGATTGTAACGTTTTCCTCCAAAAACTCAACGCCTTGCATCCGTCTCTAAAATTTACTTTCGAAAAGGAGCAAAACAACTCTTTGCCGTTTCTCGACGTCTTTGTTGAAAACACTGCTACTGGATTTCTCACCAGTATATATAGGAAACCAACCTTTAGCGGGCTCTATACACGGTGGGATTCCTTTAGTCCAAAACAGAGGAAAATTAACCTCATCAACACGCTAGTTCATCGGGCACTTATGATTCGCTCTAAATCTCGGCTTGATTCGGAATTTGATAAAATACGGTATATTCTCATTGAAAGCGGTTACCCTGAGGACGTCATTTCGGATTGTTTTCGCAAGAAGATCGCAAGTTTTCGGCTGATAAAAAGTATGGTCCACAAAAGTGTCCTGTTTACCTAAAAATGCTTTGGATAGGAAACGTCTCATTGCGATTCGAAAGTCAAATTAAAAAGGCCTTTACTAAGTGCTTCGCTGCTGCCAACCCTCGGTTAGTTTTTGGCACTCGGAAAGTTCTACCATCTATTCAAAAGGATTGCGTACCTACCACACAAAAAAGTTTGGCCATTTATGAATTCTCGTGCCGGTGTGATGCCAGGTACGTAGGTCGTACTTCCCAGAGATTAGGTGATAGGATAAAGCAGCATGTCGCTACTAACATTCGTCTGCATAATTTTCGGCAAAGAGAGCAACCACCCCGTGGGTCTAAACAACAACCTAGTCTTCAACATGATTCTGCCATAGGACAACATCTACTCGATAACCCGATTTGTGCGGAAAATTACAGCGAGGATTTTTTCAGAATCATTGGCAAAGCAAGATCTTTGTTTCACTTAGGGGTTTTGGAATCTGTCTACATCAAAACCAAAAGGCCGGTTCTGTGTAGACAGAAAGAGTTCGTTTTCTCACTTGGACTTTTCAAATAATTCATTGGTCCTCCCGCTGTATCCGACCAGCTGATTGGTGTTTAAAACACAATGCCAATTCAGCTTTTCGTTCTTTCTGATTGGTGCATTTCGAGCCGCATCTGGGTATAAATTCCGCCTTAGTCTATTGTTTCGGTCTGTTTCTGACGTTCATACTCTGAGGACTCTGAGGAGTGTCAGACGAAAAAAGCTTTTAAGTATGCCCGAAAATGATTCCGCCATTCATCGCAATTTTGAAGTTTTGTACAGGGCCGTAGCTACAGGGGGGTGTGGGGGGGTGTGACACCCCCCAGGCAAGTTGTCCGTCGGCAAATTTGAGAAGAACGGAATTTTTCGGCAATAATAACTAAGGGCGAGAAATGTTGCAAATCAAAAGAAACAAAAAAGTGTCGGCAAATGTCGAGAAAGCGTTCAGCACATAGCTTGCCGACGAATGCTAGCATCCACTTTCCACAGCTGCCGACATTTTAGGTATCAATAACGGTTAGGGGTTGCTAACTGCGAGCAAATGCCGAGAGAAAGTGCTTCCTTACCAGCTAATCGTATCTGCACATGCCAGTTTGACAGCCATAACTGATACCTGCGCGCAGCAGCGAACAGGATGGAGATACAATGCACGGGGTCACCAAGACTGCCTATGTCTAGAATTAGAGGTTTAGTCCTATTTCAAACTGTAAAGTTCTCTAGAGTGCATTATCAAACAAGTCTCAAATTATACAGTGTATACAAGAATCAAACTGGTAAATGATTACAATGTTGTTGTTCAACAGCTGAAAAGGTTGTGTTTCACGACATTTTACATTTCAAATTTTCAAAATTTTCCGGGGGAGCATGCCCCCGGACCCCTCTTGCATGTGTGTCCCCAGGTGCGTCTGGCCTGGGGGCAAAGTGGCGATCGCCAGCCGGGCCCTCTAATAGATGAACGTTACAGACAAATTACGGGCCCTTTCCTTGAAAGTTTGAGAAGATAATTTACATGCACCAAATTATTGCAGTCATGAGTAGGGCCCCACAATGACCGGTATCTACAGTTTTCGAGAGCAAATTCAAAAAGCGGATGTATATTAAAATCGTTTCGTGCCGTGCGTCGTGCGACGGCTGCGACCATACGCAAAATCATTCTCCTTATCACAGTGAACAAGATGGTTGAATCTTCACCAGAGGAAAGCCGATCATTATACATACTGTAATGTTTCTACAGTTTTATTTTGAAATTCTAAGGTTTTTCCTTCTCTTTTCGTGGGGTTTACTATTCTTTCATTCCAATGATGAGGTGCTCAAATTGCTAAAATAGCCGTTTTAGAGGGTCTAGCTACCAAAATTTTCTTCGCCGCCCAACCATGGTGGGCGGCAGATTTAGTCTTTCCACTTGAAGTTTATAAATGTTGAAATTCGAAAAAGCGAAAAAGTGCAGAAGTATGTTTCTCAAATTGAAAGCAAGCATAGGTCCCCCTCAGCACATCTATCAATTAATAACAAATATCGACTGAGCGTATTTAAGATGAATTCTTTATAAGTGGGTGTGGTTCAGAAACTTTATTTGTCACGCCCTGAACCGGGCCCTTTTGATTTGGTAGCCACCCTGCAATTGTGGTGCCAGACCGCCCCTGTGTGTCCCCATTTCTATATGATGTTCTATGATTCAAGCATAATATTCCTGACCTGACTGTTGTGTGCAAAGCATGGGAAACAAAAACAAATTCGCCAAGGAAAGAGCAACAGCCAAGCCACACCCATATCTAAAGGCCACGCCCATTTTGTCGGCAGAAAGCTTAGCTACACCCCCCCAGTCGTTGAGTCCTAGCGACGGCCCTGGTTTTGTACAACTCATAGACAATTATGCTATCGTTATTCTCATTCCATTTCTATAAGCAGGTACCATCACATTAGTAATATAGACTAGCATAAAGATCAGACGATAATTAATGCAGAATATTTCATCAAGACAACTGAATAAAGAATATCAGATTCATGGATGAAACTGAAGGAAGAACACTATTCTATAGCTATGGTATTAACATTTTAGTATGATGCTAGTCTAATTATATCATCCTACACTATTCTCGTTCCAGTATTGTAGACAGGTTTCAGTGCATTAGTAATATAGACTAGCCTGACGATCATTTATGCAATTCATAGCCAGAACTCGGTGACCCTCTTTTTCTTTGGCTATGATGAACAGTACATTTCTTTGCAAGTTTTCTGTTAGTTTTTAATTGACGTTCATGATAAAAAAAGTATGCGTGTGCTTAAACAAAGGTAATATGTATTGTACTACCATGTAGTGTGGGCAGACTATATTTTAGTTTTAGCGTGAATTTTATTAGAATTCTATGCAAAATTTAAGCATTTTTTCTTTATTCATGTAAAAGAAAATAAACATACGACCCCTTATTAAAACGTTGATAAAAATTACATAAGTACGTAAACTGAAAGTAACAAATCTCCTTATGCTTCACTTCCGCAGGGGTGGCGCTAGGCTTTGTCCGATTAGGGGGCTAGTCTCCCCGACGAGGGGGCTTACGTAAAGTCGTAAAACATATTCTTTTCTATACTTCAATAGACTCCTTATCTTCATGCCGTGATGGTCTTTATAAGTTCACGACGATTTAAATCTTTATAAGTTCATAGCTTTGAATCTATTGACAACTATTTCCAGATTAATTCTGCTTCCCCTTTCAGGGCCAAGTTGGCCGGTTAGTTGGCGGAAGACCGATTTAGCAAACGCCAAGCGTGCGTAGCTCCAGCGGGAGATCTGGGAAACTCCACAAGAAAAATTTTGATTCTGGATGCCCTAAGATGCGATTTCCGAGCATCTGGGGGCGAACTAACTAACTAACTAGCTAACTAACTAACTAACTAACTAAGTAACTAACTAACTAATTAAAAAGCAAACAAACAAACTAACTAACTATAACTAACTAACCAACTAACTAACTGACTGAATAACTAACTAACTAACTAACTAACTAACTAACTAACTAAATATCTAACTTACTAACCAAATAACTAGCAAATTACAAACGACGTTCTACCAACTAACTAAATGACTAGCTAACTAACTAACTAACTAACTAACTAACTGACTAACTAACGAACTAACTAACTAACTAACTTATCAACTAACTGACTAACTAACTGGCTAACTACCTAATTTACTAACTAACTAACCAACTTACTAACTAACTAGCTAACTAGCGAACTAACTAACTAACTAACTAAATAGCTAACTAACTAACTAACTAACTAAGTAACTAACTAACTAATTAAAAAGCAAACAAACAAACTAACTAACTAACTAACCAACTAACTAACTGACTAACTAACTAAGTAACTTATTAACTAACTAAATATCTAACTTACTAACTAACTAACTAACTAAATGTCTAACTTACTAACCAAATAACTAGCAAATTACAAACGACGTTCTACCAACTAACTAACTGACTGAATAACTAACTAACTAAGAAACTAATTAACTAACTAAATATCTAACTTACTAACTAACTAACTAACTAACTAAATGTCTAACTTACTAACCAAATAACTAGCAAATTACAAACGACGTTCTACCAACTAACTAACTGACTAGCTAACTAACTAACTAACTAACTAACTGACTAACTAACTAACTAACTAACTAACTAACTAACTAACTAACTAACTTATCAACTAACTGACAAACTAACTTGCTAACTACCTAATTAACTAACTAACTAACTAACTTACTAACTAACTAGCTAACTAGCGAACTAACTAACTAACTAACTAACTAGCTAACTAACTAACTAACTCACTAACTAAGTATCTGACAAATTAACTTACTAACTTACTATCTTATTAACTAACTGTAACTAACTGTAACTAATTAAACAATTAACTAGCTGACTAACTTAACAACTAACTGACTCAAAAAACTACCTACTAAATGAGCTATAGCACAGAGAAGTCTTCAAATATGCTTTACTCCCATCGTTAATCAAGATGTTCTTTTTAAATCCAGGGTAAGGCGAAGATAATCAAAGAGTCAAAACAGATAGCAAGTTGCACTATTAATTATCAATTTATATAACATATATAACACACACTCTTATAGCCTTGATTAAATATCATTTCTATTTAATATAACTTATAATAAATGTATCTACAATAAATAATTTCTCAAACAATATCATATTTTGCATTAAATACTAATATTTAATTAAAGTCTTCTTGGGAAGACTGTCAAGTGAACAGAATAAAATGTTTTGAAAATTGTTTCAAGTGTTTCATTAAACAAATGTTTTACGAACTAAAGTCAGAGAAAATATTGCCTCTTTTGACAGATAGAAGGCTTCTTTGCTCGATTCTTGAGTGATCTTGCTTGATGGCAGCAGTCAACTGGTCTTCACCGTGCATCTTCCTAACGTGTTTCTTCAAATCAAAGTTTCTGCAGAAACCCTTATTACATAATTGACATGTATACGGTTTGTTTTCATTGTGTGTATGCATATGAAATGTCAGATTATACACTTGATGAAATGCTTTAGAACATATATGACATTTGAAGGGTTTTTCGCCTGTGTGAGTCAGCCTATGGTTTTGTAGTTGCCTTTCTGATGGAATCCCTTCCCGCAGATTTCGCATGTGAATGGACGGTATCCGGCGTGTATTCGCATGTGAGTGTTCAGTGTTGACGAGCGGTTGAATGCTTTTCCGCACTCCTTGCATTTATGCGGCTTTTCTTTCGTGTGTATGATTTTATGTCTGCAGAGTGTACTTGCTTGCCGGAAACCTTTCCCGCAGATCTTGCACTTGAACGGACGAGCGCCAGTGTGTACGGGCATGTGACGCGTCAAGTTATAATGCGCGTTGAAGACTTTCCCACATACATCACAAGTGAAGACTTTCGCCAGGCCGCTAGCACGTTTTCTCCGCATGCGATTTCGATCATCATCTTGAGCGGCTAGTTGTTGAAGTCGTATAGCTGATGCGAAGCCCCAGTTGTCGAATCCATGTGGCTTCTCATGTGGACTGAGGCTAAACGCCGAGCTTAAACTATGCTCACTTGCTGTAGGAGAAGGGATGATGTCATCTTGCGAGTCGCTGCTTGATGATTCTGACGCGCGTCTCTTGAACTGATGCTGTTTCTGTTGTTCTTTGGAAATGTCGTACCAGAAATTCGGTATAACGAACGGAAACATCGCTGGTTCTTCTAATGCTCTCTTGTAAGTTTCCCTTGAAAACGGGAAGGTTGGTTTGGGTTTCACGAGGTTTCGCCCATGATCTGTGGAATGAGATGTCTGATTTCCATTCCTGGTTGCTTCTATTTGCTTCCCAAAGTGCTCTGGAATCTCTGAGACTGTAGGTTCTTTGGAAATACATGAGCTGACGTCTGTTTAGAAAAGATACTCAAGTTAAAGTTATTTTACTGCTATATTTCAACAGAAAAAGCTCAAACTGGCAGACATTTTATCTGGACTGAATCAGACCAGAACAAAATACCATCACATACATGTCGAAACATAGAATGAAAGAGCAAGGACAAATGTCCGACAAGGATTGGCTTTTGTGCTGTAGGCAAATACCAGAACAAATATACTCCATATTTTCAAACTTCACTTGCAAAATTTGAAATGAAAGTCATTCCTTTGACTGAGGACGAAATTTATCTACAGAAATGGAATTTCTCCGCTTTATTATCCACAAAACACATAAAAAACAAGACTGACTTTTTTCGGACATTTTCAGACTTGCGACCGAAAAAGTGAAGGAAACTGAGGCTAGATTCCTTTTCTTTTCGCACCAATTTAAGGAAAAAAGTCAGTTTCAAAGTACACTGCTTATTTCCAGCCTTTCCATAGCGAGAAAATCGAAACACTACATAAGAAACGCAAAATTTAGGCCGTAACGAGAATGCAAATGGGTAAAAATTTTCTATTAGTCAGCAAATGGACACTAGGTAGCTAGGTCTAGAAATGTGAATAAACGAGTTATGGGCCTAGGTCTTTTTTGAAAATCGAAGCTAGGTTTAGCAGTATTGAGCAACACAAGTATATTTTGGTTAGGTGAGATGATTTTACTGAAAAGGCGAAATGAGTTTTAACCGTTCAGGGGATGGCTTAGAAAAATGGTTGTCAAGACTCGCGTTGAACATTATAGCGTAATTAATAAAATTTGCGCTGAAATACTGACAAATGCATATATAAAATGTAGTAAATAAAACACTATTTAGATCGTTTGGAATTTTGAAAATTCCGAGGCTAGTTTTGAAAAAAAAAAAACATTGCAAATTTCAAAAAGGTGGCATCATTTCTAATATTGAATATAAAGATAGTTGAGGAGAAAATTCATTTGCTTGATGAACTAGAGTGAATAGTTTAGAGAAAAAGTTTCAGCCTTACGAGAAAGAAAAAATAAATGCAAATTTTAAAATGAATGAAATACCTACAGAACAACAGTTCAATTCAAATAAGAAACTCACCAGAATCGATTTTGTCGTACGCTGTGACGTTCTTCTTCTGTTTGACGAGGAATGACCGAGGCATTGCGACGGACTATTGTAGATGGACACTCTTTCAACACAGATACCAAAAAGACGTGTCCTTTACGCTTGGCTGAAGTTTTTCAATGTCTTGCTTTCTTATCTGATTGCTATCTCCGGATAACTGAGTCGCGAGCCGTGCGCGTGCAGCTTTTAAAACGACAGTGGCGCGTGTCTCGTTTTTCTAAAGATACAAAAGAAGGCAGCTGAAGCCGTGAAACAATCTCTTAATAACCATTGGCTGATTCCATCACAGAGATTTCAGCACTACGTGAACCCACCGTCAACAAAAGAACAATAAACCTGGACGCTCGCGTACTCAACGTAGGACGGGAATTAAAAGACAAACATTCAGACAATACAATGTCACATTCTGCTAAAAGAAGCAAAATGCGTTTTATTACACTGTTTACAATAAAAACTATGACCGCACAACGTATACAAATTAACAATGCTTGCAATAGAAAAAATAACAACGCTGAAATATACAACGCTTGAAATTGACATACTAAAGGACATTTAATTGAGATGAAATACAATTTGAGACAATAGGAAATATACAATACCTAGTGGAAATGTATTCAATAACGAGATTTGTTATATTAAGTGTGTAAAAAGTGTTGAATTAGAATAGCAAGTACACGCTGTTCGGCAAACACAATTAATGTGCTATTGTTTGAAATTTTAAGTAAACTTGCAATTAGAGCCTGTTCGCTTTGATAGTATGCGTAAACAATGTATTTGTAAGATAATGATTTGTATACAACATGTTTGAATTGTACGAAACAGTTAGGGCGGTTCTCTTTTTAAATCTAAGACGTGTGAAATTGTTAGAATAGTGAATGGAAAAGCAATGTGTTGCACACGAGTGTTGTACAACAAAGTTAGAAATGTTTAACGTAAATTTCAATAAAAAGTTTATTTTCTTTACAGAAGAAGCAAATTAGTAACCTCGTGCTGAAATACGCAAGAGGTGATAACACTCTTTTTCTTATAACAACCAGGAAATTTTTATCGAGGCTGGCTGTTCTTAAATTTTTTGCCTTTTTGAGCCTGAAATTTTCTTAATCTGTTCTTAATTAATTCGCTGGTTACTTAGACATCTACATTTTTCAGTGAATGTCTGGAATGGTACTAGGTTCGTGTAAAAATGCAGCATGCATGTCCATTTCTTTTGCTTGCTTTTTTGCATTCAGTCTGACTGTCTTACTTTCATATTCAGCCGATATTCAAATGGCTTATGAAAAGGCCGGCCAGCCTCAGCTTGTTCTTATTTTGTTCTTAAAATCTGGGCGAAATCCAGGTTCGTGTTCTAATAAAACTTTTCTTATAAAAAAGAGTGTAACAGCTTCTGTACTGTAGGCCTAAGATTCACGTCATCCACTTTTCTCCCAGGTTTTTGAGAAAAATCGAGCTATCCCAGTGATTTCAAAACTACAAGAGTCCTTCTCCCAAATAGCGCGCTTAAAAAATCATTGTTGAAATCCCACCTGTGCTGGAAATCGCAATGTATTAACGAAAATCCCTTAGACACAATTTTACTGTAGATTAACGGAAATCTCGAACGCCTATTTGCAGAGAAAAAAAAATGCGTCTCGTTCCAGCAGCGCAAACTCAATTTCAACTTTCCCTGTTTTCAAGTTAAAATGTTGTTGTTCGGTGGTTTCAAAGTTAATTTTGTTTATATTAAAAAAATGTAAAGAAACGACGACTTGAGTTGTTTATCGCAAATTAATGAGAATGAAAAGGACATTTTCCTTTAATATTGGTATCTTTTTCAACTCGTATTTCCTTTTTATTGAATGAGCAAAATGGAGGTCAAATTTGGAAGAACTCGACCAGCTGTCCGAAATTCTAGCGTGGCACATGTCGCTTTTGTTTGTAATTTAACATGTAGCTAAAATGAATTGAAATGAGTTTTAATAGTGATTGGTGCCTAATTACCGCCCTGTGCCGCTAATAATTTTTTTTGAACATTTCCATAATTCCCCCCAGGTTCATGTGATTCCCGTTATTAAAATTTTCGTGAAAATTGAGACCGTTTCTAATTAAGCGAAATCAAAAGTGAAAAGTTAGTTAATTTGTAGCTAGAATTTTAGCTATCTAGCGAGTAAGTTCATTGCATTCGCTCTTTGAGAAAATACGTATCAAGGCTAAGGTATTTGAGAAAATTCCGTAGCTTCTACACGGATACGTCTTTAGATAAAGCGCAATGATTTATGTGTGTTTTCATCTCCCATTTTTACGATTAATCTGCGACTGACAACGCAAGAAATTTCATTAGGAAAAGCAACTTTTAAAAAATGAATTCTTGTAAACGTTAAAAGCTTTAAGTTGTTTCTAAAGCTAAAACTTTTGGTCGAGGATTTATTGAACGGAAATTTGAGCTCCCACCGCCACTCATACCGACCTCCAAGCACTTAAGCACCTATCAAAAAGCGTATCTTGAACTACTTGTAGTCTCGGTCTAGTATTAAGCCAACGAGAGTTGCATAGAGATGAGTAGGAAATGCTGTTAACAAAAACACTTCTTAGAGATTTGGACGATGCATATTTCAGTTCCATACTCATTCCAAACTTAAATTTCGTCTCGTGAAACGCTCAGGGCCGTTGGAAGCGGGGGAGGGGCTGATAATAATTTTGAAAACAATAAAATGACGTCATAAAATTATAACGACATCAAGTACTTTTCAGTTGTTCAGCCCCCCCCCCCCCCCCAATCTGAGATTCCTTCTGACGGTCCTGTATTTTCCTGCGCGTGAACGCGGAAGAAGCTTAATATTGTGCTTGCTGGCCTGGATCTTTCTTTACTCGTGTATAAAGCTGAATGCAATTTTGCTTAGCAAGACCTCAAGGGCTTTTGTAACGTGTACATATTCTATCTAATAAGACACAGGACACATCAACCGGACATCAACCAAAATTTTGAAAACCGAAAGACTTCGTGAATGCTTTCAGCTATCATACGTAAAAATAACTTTTACAAGAACAAGGGAATCTAGGACATTGCTAGGAATGCTAACAAGGAAATTGCAAGGAATGCTGGCAAGGAAATTTATAAGAACATGAAAGTCCGAGCATAGTCCAAGCCTCCCCGAATACCCAGCATGACTTATGGACGGACGGGGATGTGCCGCTCAGCCATCTACTTATATCACAGACACTGACCCTATACTATGAGTAATAATATGCGGAATATGACAGTAATGAGACTTTCTAGGCCTTATATAATTGCTTGAAATTGTACTAAGAACATCTGCATCGCGAATTAAACACTATTTCGTCACAAATAAGTTGAACGTTTGGAGTTTTCACTAACTTTCCAACCTCTCATATGGGGTTTTGGTGAAATACATACCCATGTTTAGAGAATTTCAGGGCCCAAGACCCACCCATATGGGCGGCACATACCCGTACCCAAAGTATATTAATAACCCCCCTTGGGCGCCCAATGTATTGAAAATTAACGTTTAAGGTTACACCCGTCATTTCAAGGTAAAGCCTCAAGAATTTTCAAGAAATAATTTCAAATGCTAACCCTTAAAGATCCTTGGCGAGGCGTAATCTTATTTCAAAGCGATTTTTGCTGAAAAATTCTAGCTTATTTACATAAAACTTGTTTCCTCGTGCCACAAAACGCATAACATAAACGTTGAAAATGTGCTTAAAATTCTAAAGATTTATTGACACAGTCGAACTGAAAAGACTTCTTTTTAAAAGCTGATTATGAGTCATTCAAGACTTTGGATACATTAAAAATTCATCAGCCCATTCCACGACATGAACTAGCGAAATTACGATACATCTTCGGAGCAAATTGGAGGCAAATTATTGCATAATATAGGCAGATTGCAAGTAGTTTTTTCTGGCTGTTAAATGCTCTTCGGTATCGATCTCAAAAGGAGCAATTCGAAGTTGCTAGATGCTAAAATAATCTCCAACGCAATTCGAGATCACGCCTTGACAAAAGCAAATGTTTGACCGCGAACTCCTTATTTTATTGAAGACATAGAAATAAGACGAGTGAATTTTCAAAACCACAACTCGGATTTTCGACGACTGAAGCTGTTTTTTTGTGCAGCGGTTTCATTAATTTTTTATCTAGCTTCACTAAGATCGACGTAGGTAATAAATTATTAAATATTGCTCTTTAGAAGTAATCTCCAGGTTCCATCCGACCAATGTTCAAGTTAGGGAGGACTGTATCGGAATTTCTAACTAGTAACCACACCTTGTGTTATATAACATGCTGCTTTAAACTATTTAGTGCAGCAGATACACAAGAATATATCATCATACTGCAAGGTTGTAATTTACGCTACAGAAAGCTTTAGAAGCATATTATCATCAACAACATCATCAACACCAATCAATTACGTTTACCATACATTTAATGATTTTTCGCTGACACAACAACCACGTAGCATAGCATAGCATAGCATAGCATAGCATGGCATGGTATAGCATAGCTTAGCATAGCATGGTATAGCATAGCATAGCATAGCATGGTATAGCATAGCATAGCATGGTATAGCATAGCATGGTATAGCATAGCATAGCATTGCATGGTATAGCATAGCATAGCATAACATACGTAGCATAGCATAGCACAGCATAGCATAGCATGGTATAGCATGGTATAGCATAGCATAGCATAGCATAGCATGGTATAGCATAACACTGCATAGCATAGCATAGAATAGCATAGCATAGCATAGCATAGCATAGCATAGCATAGCATAACATAGCATAACATAGCATGACATATTATAGCATAACAATCGTAGCATAGCCTAGCATAGCATAGCATAACATCGCGTAACATAGCATAACATAGCATGACATATTATAGCATAACATACGTGGCATAGCATAGCATAACATAGCATAGCATAGCATAACATCGCATAACATAGCATAACATAGCATGACATATTATAGCATAACATACGTGGCATAGCATAGCATAACATCGCATAACATAGCATAACATAGCATGACATATTATAGCATAACATACGTGGCATAGCATAGCATAACATAGCATAACGTAGCATGACATATTATAGCATAACATACGTGGCATAGCATAGCATAACATAGCATAGCATAGCATAACATCGCATAACATAGCATAACATAGCATGACATATTATAGCATAACATACGTGGCATAGCATAGCATAACATAGCATAACGTAGCATGACATATTATAGCATAACATACGTGGCATAGCATAGCATAACATAGCATAGCATAGCATAACATCGCATAACATAGCATAACATAGCATGACATATTATAGCATAACATACGTGGCATAGCATAGCATAACATCGCATAACATAGCATAACATAGCATGACATATTATAGCATAACATACGTGGCATAGCATAGCATAACATAGCATAACGTAGCATGACATATTATAGCATAACATACGTGGCATAGCATAGCATAACATCGCATAACATAGCATAACATAGCATGACATATTATAGCATAACATACGTGGCATAGCATAGCATAACATCGCATAACATAGCATAACATAGCATGACATATTATAGCATAACATACGTGGCATAGCATAGCATAACATCGCATAACATAGCATAACGTAGCATGACATATTATAGCATAACATACGTGGCATAGCATAGCATAACATCGCATAACATAGCATAACATAGCATGACATATTATAGCATAACATACGTGGCATAGCATAGCATAACATCGCATAACATAGCATAACATAGCATGACATATTATAGCATAACATACGTGGCATAGCATAGCATAACATCGCATAACATAGCATAACGTAGCATGACATATTATAGCATAACATACGTGGCATAGCATAGCATAACATCGCATAACATAGCATAACATAGCATGACATATTATAGCATAACATACGTGGCATAGCATAGCATAACATAGCATAACATAGCATGACATATTATAGCATAACATACGTGGCATAGCATAGCATAACATCGCATAACATAGCATAACATAGCATGACATATTATAGCATAACATACGTGGCATAGCATAGCATAACATAGCATAACGTAGCATGACATATTATAGCATAACATACGTGGCATAGCATAGCATAACATCGCATAACATAGCATAACATAGCATAACATAGCATGACATATTATAGCATAACATACGTGGCATAGCATAGCATAACATCGCATAACATAGCATA
>JACTAT010000077.1:22081-76149 GCA_014526335.1 Chrysaora quinquecirrha | reverse complement strand
AACCGCAGACTTCCAAATTCTTGCTTTCGAACGCAGGAAATATTTTAAGGAATTTTCAGTGGTGGGTCAAATAAGGAAATTGGCCTTGCTTTCTTTTGAATTTCAATTATAACTTAAAAAGCTTTCTTCTAAATCAATATGACACCAAGGGGGCTTCTTGGCCAAATGGCCCATATTTCTAACGGCTTGACGTCACAGTGGCACATTTCTGAAAATGAGGCTATCGGAGGCAACATTTTCGCGCGCTTTTTTTAGCTAAAAGATGAAATTGAAAAGAGAGGAAGAGAAACGAGAAAGTAATGGCGTGTAACCTGTTAGAAGAATTATCTGAAGACGATGAAGATGAAAACTGGGCTGAAAATCTTGAGCAGGAAGAAAGAGAATTCCCTCAAGAAACTTCTCTTTATCAGGAAAGTCTTAGAAATGCAGGAAACGAAGCTGTGGAAAAGGAAAATGAAGAAGACGACGAGGACTTAGGCCCTAATGAGCCCTCGCAATCCTCCCAAAAGCCAGTCCAAAGAATGACATTGAATGACCATAAAGCGGGCATGGAAGGCTTGGATAAAGAAAAGATAAATAAAATTATCTTTGAAGCAAGCAAGGGCTCTAAGTTTTATGAAAATGAAAAGAAGAAGGAAAAACATGTAGCTGCAAAGATCAGTTCTTTAAAAGATGAGCTGGCTAGTTTTTCTGAAGATGACTTCAAACGTGCCAAAAAGGCTGCAAATAAATATGTCAAGGAGATTAAAAAAGAGCGTGATTTGAGTAAAGTAATAGTTCATGTTGATATGGATGCATTTTATGCTGCTGTTGAGACCAGAGATGATCCTTCCCTCCAAGACATACCTATGGCTGTGGGATCATTATCAATGCTCAGCACTTCAAATTATGCTGCCAGAAAATATGGTGTCAGAGCAGCAATGCCAGGATTCATTGCAAAGAAATTATGCCCACATTTGAAGATTGTTCCACTGCATTTTGAAAAATACAAAGGGGTTAGTAATCAAGTAAGGAAAATAATAGCAGAATATGACCCTAATTTTAGTGGGATGGGTTTAGATGAGGCTTATTTGGATCTCACTGAGTATGTTGACGAACAGGTCCAAAAACAAAGCAACATTTCCATTGGTGAGTTATCTTCACTTGAAGTTGAAGGTATGACCATGACTGAATTGAAGTCTCAAACAAATTCAGAAGAAGGTAGTCCTCAAGGCATTTTTAGAACTGTATCAGATTTACAGAATGAAAATATGACTGTAAACAGGTGTCCTAATATCAAAGAGTTAAGTGATTTGAATGCAAGTACAGACACAAGTAGTATATATCAAGGAAACTCAGCCAATGACAGACTGGTAGATTCAGAATGTGCTAAGAATTCAAGCCAAAAAACTAAGAAAGGTTTGGTTGAAAATTCGATGGCAGAAATTGTGCAGAATGATGGACAAAAAGACCTCAAGCATCATAGTGGCAAAAATTACAAAGACATGGCCTTTTCTGAAAATATTACCAGTGCCACAAGATCAAGTTCACATGCTGAGAATTATAAAACAAAAGATGATGGTCATATTAATTATAAAAATTCGGCTAGTTTGAAGAGAAGAATTCTTGTTGAAGAAATTGTCAATGAAATGAGAGCAAGAATATTTGAGGAAACAAAGCTAACTGCAAGTGCAGGAATTGCTCCAAATGTCATGCTTGCTAAAGTTTGTTCTGATATGAATAAACCAAACGGTCAGTTTTATTTGGAGCCAAATGAGGAAAGCATAATGGAGTTTGTAAGAAATCTGCCAATTAGGAAAATATCAGGCATAGGGAGAGTTTGTGAACAGATTTTAAATTCATTTGGGATTAAACTATGCAAAGATCTTTACGAGAAAAGAGATATGCTTTATTTACTGTTTTCCAGTATATCATTTGAGCATTTTATGAGAATTTCTCAAGGTATTAGTGGGACTCATCTTGACAATGATTATGAGAGAAAAAGCATGAGCAATGAGACAACATTTTCCAACACACAAGATCCGGAGAAGCTGATGAAAATTTGTCATGAACTTTGTTTAGCTCTATCTTCTGATCTGAAGAAAGAGAATCTTGCTGGCAGAAATATCACATTAAAAATGAAACTGTCAAACTTTCAAGTCAAAACAAGAACCAGGACTATAAATAATTATATTAGCTCAGCTGAAGATTTATATATGGTTGCAAAAGAAATTTTGAAAAGTCAGATATCAAAGGCTTTGCCGGGGAAGCTGAGTCTTCGACTGATGGGAGTGAGGGTTGCAGAGTTTGGACATGAAGGAAAAGGCCAAAATAGGCTAGATGTGCTGTTTATGAAAAAGTTGAAAGGAAATGCTAAAAATGAAGACATCAGCTGCTCAAACCCTGTGAAATTTGAAGAAAAGATCCAAAATGCGAGTGCAGATTGTGAAAATACATACAAGGTTAATGGTGAAATTGCAAAGGACCTTGCAGGAACCGAGGAGGAAATTTCACCAATGTCGTTTGAAACTCAAACTTGTAGTAGCTCTTCCACATCAGACAATGCTTTAGTCTGTCCTGTTTGTTTACATAAGCAGCCGAATAATGCTGATATAAACAAACACATTGATGCTTGTTTGAATAAACAGGTCATCAAAGAAATGTTGCAACAGGATAAAAATGTGAATTATGGACGGTTTGAAATTGCTAGCTGTAAAGATGCAAGAAAGGAGAAGAATTCCAAACGTAAGTCAACGGAAGAAACCGACGTTCCCGTGCCGAAAAGGAAGAAAACGTTGCTTAATTTCTGGGCTAAGGACAAATAAACAACGGTTCGCACATTCTAAGCTGTTTTTACTCATACACGCTTTTTTTTTATAAGGAACCACTTTATAGGGAACCTACATGTAGAAGGCCCGAAAATTTAAAGAACTTATACTACTAAAGCGAAAAACGTTAAGGAACTTTTGAATGTTGAATACTTTTATCACTGCAAATAATCAAGAATTAGAAAGCCGGTGCCATTCATTTGCAGTCAAAAATCACATAAATTGTCGTTAAGCATGTATCCAATATTTCTTTGAGTGGTCTCGAGCTTTGCTCACATGCAAATGTCTCTCTTTTATTGCTAAGACCACTGTATGTGCAGTTAAAATTAAGGAACTATTAAGGAACTTTTGGAACTACAATTGCCTCAAAAGAGGCCCAAAAATAAGGAACTTTAAGAACTAGGCCTTGAGGTAGGTTCCTTATAAAAAAAAAGCGTGTAACAGAGCACCAAATTCTATGTAGTATCTTATTTGCACGGTGAAGATTTCCTGAAGAACTCTGAAAACGTTTCCTGGCGTAACGCACAAAGCAGGTCCAACACGAAAAGACTTTGTAAGAGAGAAAAGACGGAAAAAATCGAACACCATTCAAATTCAACCGCCACATGAAACGCGTTTTCGACACAAAAATCTATACAGAAAAAGCAAATGCATTTAAGTCAACCGCACAGTGAAACGAAAATGCTCTTCCGGGCGTTGCCACATGGTAATTGCAATTCAATGACAATAGCTGAGGCAACGAGTTGGAGACAACAAATGAAATCCTCGCAATAAAGACATTTATTTGAGCCTGAGAAGAGTCGACAACATGCTAGATAACTATTCGATGGCAACAAGGCAACAAGTTGTGGAGATCAAATGAAGGCCTCTCAATGCAAATTCAAAGGCATTTATTTGAGCACGAAGAGTCAGCAACAGTCTGGATTTCTAATAATTCCATGGCAACAAGGCAACGGGTTGTCGACCATAAATGAAAGCAAAAGCATCCCAATGCCAATTCAAAGGCATTTATTTATTGTGTTCAAGAAATCAAGTCGTGACAAACGCCCACACTTCAGTTCCTACAAGGAAATTCGACAGAATGGAAAAACTGTGGGATTTGATTTTCCTGGAGTGCATTTTCCAGGTGCTTGCGGATAGACGTCAGATGCTATTCATTTCTTTCAAAGATTTAGGATTTCACGTCAATAGAAACTGAAATATTCGCACGAGAGGATACCCTTTGTTCTTGAATTAAGTCACATTAGTAACCTCTTGAACCTCTTTGTATGCACGAATTCAAATATTCAAACATTCAATAAGTCCCATACAATCAAAAAATTACAATTTCCTTCCAAATTCAACGTGAAAGCATCCCAAAGCATAGTGAAAGGGTTCCTAAGTTGTATTTGTATTTCACACTTTGAGCTCAGCGTAGGGACTCCCTATTCTGTGCTTTGATGTCTGAACTTTCAAACCTATTTGTTTTCGATTTATCTAAAGGCCAAACTTAATCATCGAAATTACTATGAGTTAACACGATAACTTAACTTAAACAATTATTGGACTAATTAACGCTGGAGTTAATTTATTTGTTTATATTTGTCATGGTGACACATTAGCCTTTCAATTCAACGTGGTTTTGGATGAGGGATAATAGCTGCTGTCCGTGAATGTTTTATTTTGATCTTCGAACTGTAAACATGACTTCAAAATATAGCGCTAAAAGCAAATTATTTACAAAATGGAATCAGATGTATTTAAAAGCTACAGACGCGGATCGTTGGAATCAACATGGTGAAGCAATTGAACAGTATGAAAGGTCTGTATGCAAAATTGCGATTCACTGATGTTTTTCACAGGTAAAACGCTCATGTAATATACTCTGAAATATGACATAGAATGAGCTGTGTAATATGACATTTGTGTATAACTTTTACAACATGTAATATGCCGGAATGTTGGGCAATACTGGAAATATGCTGTGTAATATTATGCCCTGTGTAACAATACGTAGTGGGTAACGGTACGTGTAATATGACATGAGTAATGAGCTGTGTAATATTACACTTTGGAGTAACAGGCTAGTAACTTCACAGTCTGAGTAATATGCCATGTAATAATACAGCACTAGTAATATGATTTGTAACACAGGAGGAAGAGTAATTGCCAAGAAACATTTTGCTGCAAGTAATATTTCTCGTTTTATTTAATTTCCATAAATAATAAATACATCACAGTAAAGGAGTAAATTATAAAAAAAATCAAAGTTATCAATATATAACAAAAAGTCAAACTGAGTACCTACTAAAGACAATATTTCTACACAAAAAGTATCACAAATGAAAATGTCCACTCATACTTCAGTTTATTGCCATACAAATGGAGCTGTATGCCATCTGTATAATCTCTTCTGTGATGCAATCTGCTAAAACGGTTGAGCACCAACAGTCACATATCATCAATTTCAACCTGGAAATAAAGTTAATGAATCTTAAGAACTTGAAATAAGAATCGAGAATAGGCCCAATAGGATAGAGAACTGGAAACGCATTGGCAGATTCAAATTATCTAAAGAAATAAAACTTTAAGTTTACAAATGTCTTCCTTGTGTTACTTACTTTGGCTTTTATTAATTCCAAATTCTTTTTTTCATTAGACTTGAAATGTCACCAGTCAAATTATTTTTGCAATTTGTTCATGCATCCATAATCTAAAATGTTATCAGAAAATAAATAAATCATCAATAAATCATCAGGATATCCTTGAATAAACTTTGATGAAAACAATAGATAACATGATCATGAATTAAATGTCTTTGAAGAATATTAGAAAATATTTACCACTAATTATCATCCTGCAGCATGACAAACAAGTGACTTGATCTTGACTTCAACAAACTTGAAATGATTTTTGAAAATGTTCATGTCTGACAAAATTCAATCACCAGCAGGCAGGCAGGCAGGCAAAAACTAAAACGAATTTCTAACAGAAAGTGCCCAGATTTCAAATAAAATATGTCACTATGATTGGTTGAAATGTGTCCCTTTGTTTTCCTGCTTCTCTCTTCCATTGTCACACAAAGTGTAAACAGGATAATAAAACACCTTTCTTTGTTCAATCAGTCATTGTCTTATTCATGTGTAATATGTAACATGTGTTATATAATAATGAGATGTAATAAGCTCTGTAATAAGACATTTGTGTGTAACACAACACCATATTACAGCACTTGACATAATGTTACACAGGGCCCTCATTTCAATAGAATGTTATGTGTGTAACACTATGGCATATTACAGTATCCCTCTAATTACACAAGATGTCATATTACTAAAGGAGATTGATAGTGTGTCATATTTCACATAATGTTTCATGTCCATATGTAATATAATGTTAGATTACACAGAGTTATATGTTACACAGTACCTGTAACATAATGGACATGTGCAACATGACATCACATTACACAGAGAGTTTTATTACTAGGCCGTAATATTACATGAGTGTTCTACCTGTGTTTGTCTAGGCCTGGAAAGTTATTTTGGTTTTCAAGAACCTCCAGGAGCGGAAAGTTCGTGCAACTAGTTTCTAGTTAGCAGTCTTTACGGTATCGGACTGCAAAATTCGAGTGATTTTTGTCTAACATTCAGTTTAAGGCTTTGGAGTGCTTTAGACTTGATTAATCTTTGTGTTCATCACTAACCAGCCGAAACAACAGCTCCCGAGGGGGTTTCACTTTCCAAAAAGGCGCACGATTGCACTACATTTCGGTGAACAGATTTCAAAGAAAGACCCTTACAAACAAAAGGATTTCCAGGTAGGGTCTAAGAGATTTCCAAGGTTTGAACTCGGTTTGAACTGTCCCCCACAAAAAGCACAAAACATGTTTTTCTTTGGAGAGTGGTAGTGGTACTGAGGTTCAACTGCACTTGGGGCACAGAGTATTATGCTTGGGGGCCGTTCATAAATGACGCCGAGTAATTTTTAACAGATTTTCCCATCTTCCTCCCCTTTTCGCACACTCTCACTTCAAACTATTCCGCCCCCACCCTAACAGGCCTGCGTTGAGTCCATAAACAATTTCATGACAATTTTTTTTAGGGAAAAATGATTTTTGCATTTAGAATCGTGACAAGATAATTCATTTGATTGCAAATAAATGTAAATTATTTATGATTCATATTCTTTATTATTTATTTAACAATATAATATCAGGGCCGTCGCTAGGACTCAACGACTGGGGGGGGTGTAGCTAAGCTTTCTGCCGACAAAATGGGCGTGGCCTTTAGATATGGGTGTGGCTTGGCTGTTGCTCTTTCCTTGGCGAATTTGTTTTTGTTTCCCATGCTTTGCACACAACAGTCAGGTCAGGAATATTATGCTTGAATCATAGAACATCATATAGAAATGGGGACACACAGGGGCGGTCTGGCACCACAATTGCAGGGTGGCTACCAAATCAAAAGGGCCCGGTTCAGGGCGTGACAAATATAGTTTCTGAACCACACCCACTTATAAAGAATTCATCTTAAGTACGCTCATTTGTTATTAATTGATAGATGTGCTGAGGGGGACCTATGCTTGCTTTCAATTTGAGAAACATACTTCTGCACTTTTTCGCTTTTTCGAATTTCAACATTTATAAACTTCAAGTGGAAAGACTAAATCTGCCGCCCACCATGGTTGGGCGGCGAAGAAAATTTTGGTTGCTAGACCCTCTAAAACGGCTATTTTAGCAATTTGAGCACCTCATCATTGGAATGAAAGAATAGTAAACCCTCGAAAAAGAGAAGGAAAAACCTTAGAATTTCAAAATAAAACTGTAGAAACATTACAGTATGTATAATGATCGGCTTTCCTCTGGTGAAGATTCAACCATCTGTGAGAGACACATATATTATCGTAAGAAGGAACGTTGACCCCCGTCTGGGACTATTTTAGTTTTTTTGAAAGCTGATCTTTGTTGATGCGTGAGGAGACGGTTGAACTTGTCTAGAAGACAGTTTAGTTTTTCCGTAGTTCTATTAAAGATTCATAAATGTAAGATCTATATCTAATATTCCGCTGCGATATTTAAGTCGTATTTGTTTGTTATCTTGACTTTTGGTGTCTTTTAATTTTTGAAATCCGAGGGCCTGACACATCTTGTTCACTGTGATAAGGAGAATGATTTTGCGTATGGTCGCAGCCGTCGCACGACGCACGGCACGAAACGATTTTAAAATACATCCACTTTTTGAATTTGCTCTCGAAAACTGTAGATACCGGTCATTGTGGGGCCCTACTCATGACTGCAATAATTTGGTGCATGTAAATTATCTTCTCAAACTTTCAAGGAAAGGGCCCGTAATTTGTCTGTAACGTTCATCTATTAGAGGGCCCGGCTGGCGATCGCCACTTTGCCCCCCGGGCCAGACGCACCTGGGGACACACATGCAAGAGGGGTCCGGGGGCATGCTCCCCCGGAAAATTTTGAAAATTTGAAATGTAAAATGTCGTGAAACACAACCTTTTCAGCTGTTGAACAACAACATTGTAATCATTTACCAGTTTGATTCTTGTATACACTGTATAATTTGAGACTTGTTTGATAATGCACTCTAGAGAACTTTACAGTTTGAAATAGGACTAAACCTCTAATTCTAGACATAGGCAGTCTTGGTGACCCCGTGCATTGTATCTCCATCCTGTTCGCTGCTGCGCGCAGGTATCTGTTATGGCTGTCAAACTGGCTTGTGCAGATACGATTAGCTGGTAAGGAAGCACTTTCTCTCGGCATTTGCTCGCAGTTAGCAACCCCCTAACCGTTATTGATACCTAAAATGTCGGCAGCTGTGGAAAGTGGATGCTAGCATTTGTCGGCAAGCTATGTGCTGAACGCTTTCTCGACATTTGCCGACACCTTTTTTGTTTCTTTTGATTTGCAACATTTCTCGCCCTTAGTTATTATTGCCGAAAAATTCCGTTCTTCTCAAATTTGCCGACGGACAACTTGCCTGGGGGCTCACACCCCACACCCCCCGTAGTGTCACACCCCAATCATGCTGGAACTACACCCCCCGTAGCTACGGCCCTGTATAATATACGAATCATTCATGAATTTCCTTTCAAACAGAATACCTCAATCATGCTGGAACTATTTCGGGAAGTTCTTAAATCCCGTTTACGCAACAGGATATTGATATCGTGTCCATCACCCTGGAAACCGTTCGAAACTTTTTACCATAGGCGAAGACCTATCCATTTATTGTTCCACACAATTTACAGCCATACATACTAAGGTCTCTTAAAATTTAAGGGGAAAGTAATTCTCATACTCCAATCAAGGAAAAGTGCATTAGGCTTTCTTTTCCAAAACCAAGCACACCAGTACACCTGTCCTGTTTATTTCAGAATTTTCTTCCCAGCATTCAAAGCGTAAAAAGAATCCACCATGCTTTGAGGCTTAATCTAGACTTATTACCAATTTCAATTTTCAATTTCATATATTCAACACCCGATTAGGGTCTAGTAGTTAACAAAATTACCGTATACTGTAAACATAACAATGTTACAAGGATATTTTGTTAAATCTACAAAGTGACATAAAATGTTTCTGAGAATACACACAACAGAAAAATAATGTTAATGGTATTAACGTTTGTACTCTTTTAACAATTCGACTTTAATTATAAACTATTACAGTTACATGTTAAATAAATGTATCTAAACTAATTAAGATCTATCAATTATTATGTTAACTATCTTAACTTAATAACTTATAACCTGAGTCCGAGTTATCCCTCATCGGACCGAGGCTTACACCAAAGCGAGATTCAAGCATTTGAACTCAATTGCAAAAACAACAACTCAGGTAATAAGTCTAGGATTAATCTTTGATTTTGATGCTCTTCAATAATTATAACGTCATCACATAATAACTCTTTAACATGATGTCATAACCCCATAACACCTTATTTGCAATTTTTGTTCTTTTGTCTGCTTTTTTTGTACTACAGTAGACAGTATGCATACTCATTTTGGATGTTCTCAGACAAAACTTGAGTTAAAGAGAGGGTTTTGCAATGTACAGCCTTGATATCCTTACAAACTGTATTATCATAGAAAAGCGATGATGCACTAGCCAATTTTCCTAAGCATATAATAGACTTATTACACGACCTCGGTTCCGCTCATAAAATCTAGACCAACAACAAAATCAATTCTCTCATATTCCTGACAATGTTCAAAACCGGCCAGTTGTAGATCAAAATTGTCTTCCAAATTCAAATGTTTTAATCGAAGTAGCATTCGCCATTTCGGGTTGCTGCTCACTGATTGGTTAGATTTTATTCTATCGTTCGATCTGTCGAAAAATCGAATTGCAGTAAAAATGGGAGGACATTGATAAGCCAATGAAAATGCAGCAAATAAAGTTCTGCAATCTCATTGGCTCCGCCAATTTTTCTTTTCATTCTTTCAATTTCTTCGCCAGTTTTCCAATAACAGTAACAACTAATGGTAGCTGCGATAACTGGGGCTCGTGTAATAAGTCTAAGCATATACAATAAATATAGAAAGATGACAAGAAATATACTTAACTTTTAATTTTTTTCGTTTTCTATTCATCAGGGCCCATAAAAAGCGCGTATTCTTTGCGTGTTATAATTAGAACTCAGAACGTCGTTATCTAATCTTTAAGTTAAAATATGATATTAAATGTTTAACCCAAGGTGTTTGTTTTATGTTTTTTTTTTTAGATTTTCTTACATTATTCAAACAGAAATCGACACTTGTTCAACTTCATTTTCTTCTGATCAGTTGGTAAGATTGAGATTACGTTTATCATTTAAAACATATTTTTCTCTCTCTGAAAACTGCCATTTTACCCCCCCCCCCCCCTTTGAACTTTTATTCTAATTCATTGAACTCGATGTGCTAATAAGGCAAGGGTAAGACCTTCCTTTTACTTCCACGAGAAAAAGGGATGTCGAAAGATTTGTTAGTGCACATTTAGGTAGCTTTCCGCCTGTTTGTATTCGTTCGGTTTCTTTAGTGTTCCGTCCATAGTTTTATTGTTTTACACATAAAGCCAACCAGTTTTATGATTTTAGTAAGCCTTTTGTACCAAATATTAAGGAAATTTGATTGTATACCTACTTTTAAGGTATTTTCAGCATAAATTAGACCCAGTTGTAGAGACTCCTTGGTGAGAAACCCACCCATATGAGGGGCACATTACTGTCAGCTTACATAAGGCCCCTTGCCAGTAGTGTGTGGGAGTGACAAATCGACATAAGGGGAGCGTAAAATAGAGACTCGTGTCGTGAGTCTAGGGTGGGTATACATGTGCCTCTGAGAAACCCGAGGGTGGATCCATAACCAACAGGGAAGATTTTGGAAAGATAGTCCCCTAACCAGGGCCTCATCTTGAAAACATACCCCAATAAGTGAAAAGATCTCCCAAAGAATATACACTTCATTCACTGCTGTACTAAAACTAAAATTTAAACATGACATTGGCATATTTTCATCAAACAGACACATAGCTGGGGCAACAATTTCACACTGTAAAAGCTGACCTAGCTAGAACCCAGCCAAACAGTCAGAGAACACGGCCCATAACCGGGCAAAATACTGAAGCTAACCCATAACCCATAACCCGAACAGGCACATGTAACCACCTTCCTATAGGAGTTAGACCCCCCCCCCTTGAGCAAAGAATTAAGTACGAGTGTTAACATAGCGGCATTAGCTCATTTACATAGTTCGACAATAGCTAGCGACTTTTTGGAATCCATGTTTTGGAATTTAGGCTCAGAAGAGAGGCTTTTAGGGACCAGTCATTATTTATTGTAGCCTGGATCGTTCGTAGCAGAAGGATCTTTAGCTGCTGCTTGATACGTGCGCGCAAAGAACACGCGGAGTCAGACGACATTTGAGAGCCGATTCTCTATCATGTCTGATCAACTGACTTTACTCAGACTTCGTACTGACTTCATACTGACTTCGTACTGACTTCGTACTGACTGACTACTTATTTACAGAGTTTCTAAGTTATAGTATTTACAAGTCACACGATCTATTACGCAGTTAGAAATTATACATGCAACTATGTTCTAACAGAAAGTTCTAGTTATTATGACATACAAGTACTTACGTAAATAGATAGAAGGTATAGAAAGATCATAACGTGCAAGAAGACATACATAGTGTTTACATGAAGTAGATGTTCCTACTACATTTATGACTGGGTGGGGGCTGAAGAGAAAATGGTGGGGTAACTAAAAAATATAAGTTGTATGAGGTGGGTTAACCAAAAATATCTTGAACACAAGGGTATATTCTATCGCTAAGCCAGATTCATTTATCTATATATTAAAAAGGACCCGCGCTTCTGGCTGTAATTAATTGCCACTTTTAATAAGTAAAATAGGTGCGATGGTAGAATAATTCAGAGTCAGGAAAAGTTACGGTCACACGGTCATTGACCGGAGGAAGGTCCATTAGAACAAAAGAAAATGTTTTGCCACACCCAAAACTCGCCTATTTTTCATTGTTAAGTGAGGAAGGTTTCCAGCTAGGGGTATATTTGTCTGGAGGAAGGTTGAAGACTTTTCTGGACTCTGGAATAATTTTTAGTCCTTCCAGTGGTGAGGTCAAGAAAATTGCTTTCTCTTCAGCCCCCACTCCTGTTATAAATAATGACCGGTGCCTGGAACAGGCCTAGCGTAAAAAAAGTAAAATGTTTCGTGTTGCGTGGCGAAAAAAGAAAATTGTTCTTCAGCTGTTGGTATTCTTCTTGTGGGATGTTCTTTGAATTATTTCAGATGTTTCTATTCATACATTGTCAATTCCACAGCTCCGTGCCAATTGAAATTATAAATAGAGAAACGGTTCATAAAAATTTAATCCTCTTCATGTACCATTGTGCCTAACTTAACATGACTGTTATTGTTAATAAATTAGAATGTTACCATGGGAAAAAATACAGTATCGTGATTTATCCGAGTTTCAACTTAACTCTTGAAAATTTCTGGTTTGATTGCGCTTGTGTTACGTAGAATTTGTCTGTCTGAAAGAATCTTATAACGAAGTTCCTCAGGGCCCAAAAATTGCCTCGCCGCCCAACCTGAGATTGCCGGTTCTCCTAACTCTGCTCGATTTTGTTTCTAGAGATTGCTGAGCAAGGTCTGTGCCTGTCTGCGTTTGAGAGCTAGAAGTTTAAAGGTATTTCATTGTACTTTTCTTTCTTTTCTATTTTATATATGTTTTGTCGCTTATTCATTAGAAGCCAGTTTTTGTGAGGCCCCATTTGGAGGGTCAGAATATCCCATATCCCTTAACATTTTTCAAAACACACCCCTTATGACCTCTTACCCCCTGTATGCTACTACCCCCTTATCCCAGAATTTCACGAAAAATATCCCGTATAACCTTTGTTTTGTCCAGAATTATCCCTTATCCCTGTGACTTGTCTAGAAATATCCCAATAGCACCCTAATGGGGCCTCTTGCAACTCGTCTTGCAACATCATTGATGCAAAAATCGAAACAACTGAGCTGGCAACAACCGCTTTTTTAGAGGGGCGTTAATAAAAGGAGGCATAGAAGAGAGGTTTCGGTAGGCCTACATAATTCAAATTTTATAGGGGGCTTAAGCCAGGGGCCGTTTAAAACAGGGGTTTTCTTTCTTTTTAACAAACAGACTATCGTTAAATTCAAATTAGGATATCTCGCAAAAGTCTTGGTTCTGCGCCTCTCCCAACAAACGCTCTCTCTTTTAAAGGCTTTTTCGAAAACCGCCTGGACTTTTAAACAGAACCCCGCAGCATATTTTTGCAGGATAACATAATTCGGTTGTCGGGGTATCTTGGTACGGCATTCGTTATTTGTCGAATAGGATCATTTTGCTGACCAAGTGAATGACCTGAGTTGTGTTATTCAATTTTGTTTCAATAACAACAAAAAACTTCGTTCCCTTGCAAGCCATGCGCTAGACTCACTACATAAGTCTCACTACTTCTCTCGATCTTGTTGTTGTTGTTTGTTCACAATCCCTCTGTTTGAGTGACAACTTAGTAGGGGAGCAAAAACTAGAGACTTATGTTTAGTGAGTCTGGCAATGGGCAATAGCTCAGTTTTCGCTCCTCCACAACCTATGGTTTCAGGTTTCTTCTAGTCAACACACCCCACTTCCAAGTCGCCACATTTCCAATTCACCCCATTTTTGGGTCAAGTTGAGCGTTACCCCCGTTACCCAATCTGAGGAAATGCCAGTCAGGTTATGGTGGTTGTTGCTGTTTCTGAAGAGTGCGACGAAAATTAAACAAGTCTTTGTGTGCTACTGGGTTCTGAAATTCTAATATCCATTCCCATATCAAACCCTTGGGACTCTTTGGGACTGTTGAACGCCTTGCACCATCCACCTGCTCCTGCCCTTCGATTTATGAGTTTTCGATAACATGTGCTTGTTGCTTAGCACCACAAAATATAAATTAATTTACACAATAGACAAAAGATCACAGCTTTGGTTATATCACGTGACCCATTGAACAATCAAACGAATAAAAGATTTTGACCATGTGATACAATTCCCTTGATACAATTTTTGCTTTGGCAACAAAGTTATTTTACACAAAAAGTGATAAGAAATAAAATGTAAACAGCTTGTTGTGGTAACGAAATACAAAGATCAAACATTTTTAAAGTTCCCAGGAGGACTTTTTATCCAGCAAATGCGATAATTTGAAAGGAAAGTAAAGTAACATTCCACAATCGCTATAACTCATAAAGTTGTTTTCGACTCGACGCAAGGAAAAATTTCTGCAAAAGTGAAGGATTTTAAAGATTTTGTTTATGTCATTTATTCCAATAACTTGTCAACTTATGATGCCTCGAAAAGCAGTAAGTACCGTTCACTCGTTTTCTTTAAGAAATATGCACTTAGCCATATTAGTATCTAGGGTATATTGGAGTACAATTGGTAAAGGGGGTTGGTAACTTTGAGAGCACAATTGGTAGTGGCAGCCAAAATATGAAATGCTGCATTTTAAAGTGGAAATAGTTTCTAATTTTTTGTTTTTTTGTTAGTCAATATAGAAGAGTTTCTTGATTTTTAGAAGAAGGCATAGGTTTCTTATAGTCGGTTTCTTAGGTTTCTTATAAAAAGATGAAATGTCGAACATCGCATCGACAAGCTTACAGTCTACAATTTTTTAAATAAGCAACTGGTCAATATCTAAATTACTAGGCCCGTTATATGCTCACAACTCCTTGTAAGTTTCTCAGATTTTTTAGAAATCTCAGCCCAGAATTCTTGTCATAATCCTGACTCAAAGGAAAGTTCAAGTTACTGTTGTTTTAGCCGTTGCCAAGACTGTCGCAGCCGTGCGGTGCGATGCGGTTTACTGCGGTTTCCAATTTCTTAGTGGATAATCAGTTGGTTATTATGCTTGATGTGGTGGTCTTTTTGGCATGTTCTATTCGCTGGACCTCAAGACCCCAGACCCCAGGACCCCCGAAATCTTGAAATGTCGAAAACTAAGATTAAGAACCAATAGCATAAGCTTTGATATTCTGTTGCTATCTAATTCCTAGAATTTCAGTTTTAAAATGATGATATCATTCAGAAAAAAACCTTTATAGGCCTATTTAAATTAGAGTTCGATAGCAATAGAATATCAACGCAATTGTCTTTTTTTTATTAAATATTTATTTTCAATATTTCAGTATTTTTTGTTGGGGTCTTGGGTCTTGAGGTCTGGAGTCTTGGGGTCTTGAGGTCCAGCGAATAGAACATGCCGGTATTTTTACCTACTGTGATGGATTTGTGGTTTTTCCTTCCTTGATCTATTGATTTTGCTATGATTTCGTATTCACCATATCAAGCATAATAACCCAGCCAAGTAGTGATTATAGGTTCGCTAGCGTGAGTTGTCTACTTTTTTGCTACCTATGTCGAATCGTATTTAATCGCCTCATTTCAATAAATTACATTTTTCTCTCGGTTTTTGTTTTCAGAATATGAGCCAGTGCCATCCGGTGACCCTCTCTGACATGGAAAGACTAAAACCATGTAAGTGAAAACTATTTCCTATTTCCTTATCAAATCTTATTTCAACCTATTTTGTAATGGCATCAGGTAAGACTTTAATTTTATTTTAGTAGCTTTCCTGTGTTGAAGCTAGGTACTCACTGATAGTTTAAGTGAGATTACGTGGGTTTTAATGAGTTTATCTCTGTGAGTTTATGTTATGTTAAATTTGTTAGACTTTACTGTACTGTACTGCATTCTCTCTGATAAAAGTCCCTTCTCCTTTGAGTACCCCTCCCGAATGAGCACCCCAAAATTATTATGAAAAGAGATGGAGACCAGCAAATCATCACAATAGTCTTCAATCATCAATCTGCAAATATTTTCTGAACCAAATATATAAATCCATACAAAGATATTGACCAGTTAGATGTTCAAGATGCAACTCCGTCATTTATCAACGAGTATTCGGACAAGGAAGAAATTGACATCATCTAAATATTCGGTCCATGACAAGTGCGATACGTATGGAATATTATCGTTTGTATTTCAAAACGTTGGCAGGCAATAAAGAGGGTTAAATTTTGCAAAAAAATAGTCGGCAGAAGAGGAAAATTTCGCCAAATAATATAACAATCGAAAAATATAACTCTTTGTTGTTATATGTAATCACACTGTAATCATACACTCTTTTTTTTTATAAGAATACTATAAATTTTGCCCAGCCTCAATATTCTTAAGAAATTTTTGTTTTGAGCCTGAAAATATTCTTAAAGTATTCTTATTTTTTCAAACATGATATGGTTTCAGGGGAACATAGTTAAAAGAAAAATTACGAGGAAATGGCGGAGCGAAAGAAAAATTCAACTATTATAACAATAAGAATGTTGTTTAACAATCATGAAGTTTCTTTTTAACATTGCAAAACAGGCAACTGCTGAAAAATGAGGCACAAATATGCGAGCTGAGGCTCAGCATATTCTTACAATATTCTTAAAAATTGGATGATTCTGAGCCTCAATATTCTTATAAACTTTATTCTTATATAAAAAAGAGTGTACACCCAATCGAAAGTTCTATCCGAATAGTAGGGGTGCTTAGATATCTCTATTAAATGCCCCTCTATGGAGAGGCGGGGGCGTTTATGCAGGAGCCGTTTAAAATAGAATTCGTTTTTAATTGAGGAAGATGATGTCAAATTTATTTTCAATTTTATATTTTTAGTAATGAAGAATTTCTCCACTTGGCGTGCACCGTTCCCTGTAACAACAGGATCAAGCATTGATAGTGGAGAAAGGTGAGGTTGTTTTTTGCTATAAAGGTTCTGAGAGCCTTTTTTTAGCTATTTCCTATTAAAATATTTGTGAAAATAAAAGACGAAAATCATGAAGATGCAAATGTACAACACAGAAATGAATTCAAATGTCTGGACTGTGGTGGGATGTTGATTGCGGTGTTTAGGGGGGAGGGGGGTTAAAACCCGTAAAACCTCAAGGTCTGTAAAAACATGCAATATATGAAACAAAACTGCTTGGCAGGATGTTTAGTCTACTTTTTCACTAAACACCGCAAAATCGATTGAACAGATGGTTACTACCTTTTTTATCCATCCCGCGTTTTTGAAACCCTACCCATAAAAATGTTGTGTTTTTATCATTCAGCTTTAGCGAATTGTTATCCATACCCACAATAGTGGTGATTTCAAAGGGGGCTGAGCCACCCTTGTTTAAATTATGATTGATTCTGGGGGGCTCAGCCCCCCCCCCCAAAAAAAAACATGTTCGCATTGATCATGCTTGTGAGAATCTCCTGTGTTTAAACGTGCTTTATTTGCAAAGATCTTAACGTACATAGTACAGTAGTTGTTATTTTTTTTTATCCTAGTACCTTTTCAAGTTGTGCCGATTCCTAAGGTTGCAGTGCTTGCCAAAACTCCTGTTTTCCGGGCATCCCTTAAACTTCATTCCGCTATCGTTATGGTTAATTGGGAATTTTCTAATGGCTTTGTACACAGTTTTTGCTATTTAAGAACTTGGATATCATATTTTCGCCAATTAAAATATGGGTATGGTCACAACAAACCACACCCCTTTCTTATGACGTCATCTCCGGAGCCCCCCTTGTTGAATATTTTAGGAATCACCACTGACCCACAATGCAAAACTGTCTGTGGAAAACGGTAAAAATGCCCCACAAAAATTCAAAATTTCAAAATTTGCATTAAACTCGTATTTTTTCCTTGATATTGAATTGGATTGAATTGAATTGATTGTTACGACCAAAATTGTGACCAAATTGTGACCAAATGGTTTTAATTTATATCCATGATCGATCTTCCCTTGCGATGCGAACGATCAGGAAACGAGCAATACGATTTTTTGGAAACCAGTGTTATCTGCTACGCTAAAATAGGAAGATCTATGTGGTACTGGATAACACTTATTTTCAATAAGCAACTTGACTTTGGTCCAGCCCTCAAGAGTTGCTTAACATATTCAGTATTGCAGCCCTCACACAATGACTGGTACCCCCTAAAACCACTTATTTTGGCTCTTTTCTGACTTTTCAATGTAATTGACGAGTTTGTAATGATGTACTGTATAAAGAAAGCTATTTCACCAAATATTTCAACAAAATTTCAGCCCTAGTTGCTTATTGTTATGGATCCTTAAGTATCGAGGCCTGTGATATCAAAACACGCCCGATTCGACTCGTTCTCCTCCAAAATGTCGATCCAAAGAAAACAGCAAATGAAACACATTGGTGGATACACAAATGATATTAAACTATTTACACTATATACAAACCATTAATTTCTCAATACGATTCTCTGTCATCCTAGATGATCAAATGATAAACATTTACTTGTCCTCGGCAACCTCTTTATTCTTATATTCTTAAGAATTATTCCGTCCTCTCAGTTCACTATCCTCAGCCAAAAAAAAAAACTAAAAAAAAAAAAAACAAAACTAAATCTCTCAAATAGAAACGCATCCTCCCTCGTGCTCTCAAATTATGCTAATTTATGCGAATAAATAATGTCCTTTCACAACACTTAGTGACCAGTTGCTTATTAAAAAAGTGTACGTGGACGCAGAGGCCCCATTATGGGGGGGCAGGAGTGTAGAGCTGGGGGAGCTGAGCCCCCCAATTTATAGAGAAAATGTGATTTTTCATGTTTTGGTATTGTTGTTCAACAAAATTCACAGCAGAGCCCCCTAGTCATTTCCAGCTCTACAACACTGGTGGGGGGGCTAGAATATCCCATATCCCCTACTATTTTCGAAACATATCCCTTATCCCATGTATGTTTTCTCTTTTTTATCGCGGAATTTCTCAAAAAATATTCCGTACCCGGTATGCCCTTTATTTTGTGCAGAATTATCCCCTATATCTTTGATTTCTTGGAAAAATCCCTTATCTCTAAAACCCCAATGGGGCCTAGATGCATTTACGCTGTGTCTTGCCTGTTCCTTTCATCGCCTTTAAGTTTAGCGCCGTTTTCGGATAGTAAACTTTGGTGTATTTAGCTTATTATGGATTTATTTTATATTTTAGCTCGGCCACAAGTAGCCTTCAAAGTTTTACTTCATCCGCAGACGAAGACATTCTTAGCTTCAAAAATTTACATGGCGGTAAGTATTTAATATCCTTTTATTCCCTGACTGCGGATGGATATTATTTTTTCAAATTTCATGCATAGAAACTATTTGCTTTTATAGATCAAGCGCAAAACATTGCAAAAATGCGAAAAAAAAATCAGCAAGTTCGAAATTTTTTGTGTTCGTTTTATTCATTCCGAAATCTTGTCGATTCACCCTTTGTCGATCCACAAAAGAAAAAACTAAAATAGGAATCTTTGCAAAGTTTACCGAATCTTGAAGCCTGCTGGAACCTTGGGGGAGGTACTTCCATTGTCCATTACACTAGATCTGCACCCCAAATGGGTAATTTTTCAGCAGCTATTTCCCTAGATATGGGTTTGTTTTTTATTTTCAGAAGAAAAGGCCATCGTTAGCAAAGTCATCGTTTGGCTTGAAATTTCCCTGTTTTTTTTCATTGAAACATTTGCTTCCATTTCAGGCAAAACTTTGCTGCCGAGGCTTCCAGCCAAACCAGGTTTTACAAGATTAACCATCAAGATAAAAAGCATAGGATTAAAAGACGCTGCCACAATGATTCAGCCGTGTGTGGTTGTTTCAGTTAAAGGTTAGTTGGTATTTTAACCTGCAATGTATTTTGGTCAGGACCGCAACTCTGTTACGCACTATGATTGGCTGAAAACGTTTGAATGTGACGGAATGATAGGGCATTGGCGTTATTATCCGGTATAACGCTCGCTCATTAGCTCAAATGCAACACCACATGGCTTCGAACGCAGTTTAGAACACAGCATCAAATGGCCTCGGTATAATGGCTTCAAACAAGAGTTTCGTAATCTTTGGAGGTCATGACCATGCCCTGTCCATATACCATAGGGTAATTGACCATAGCTCGGTTTTGTACTGACGGCTTCGGGTTAATATTCTCTTATATTACACTCGGAAACAGTAATTAAGACCCAATATAGCGTTATAGAGCAATGTAATGATACTGTTATGCTAGAGTTAATTCAAAATTTCGGATACAGGTCTTCAGGGATGCACAATACTGTCTAATAAATTAGAACTTGTATTACGGACCCCTTTACAACGGGCACCTCCGATAGGAATATTGTGGCGGCAAATGTCAATGATATTCGATGCAAGGAACCGCCATAGTGCGTAGATATGTCTCTAAAGCGGACAGTAAAATTGGGGCAACAAGAGTTGTAAGATGTGGATTCAACGGTAGCATTGGTCTAATACAATAAAGTGGAATTCCTCCAAAATTCCATGTGAGAACTTGGGCATCGAAGGTAGCCTCGACCTCTTATTAATAACAATACTTGTAGAACTGACAAGGTTAACCCTAAATGGATATCCTCTTATTTCACGTCATTTCAGGGAGAGTTGGTGTAGTTCAGGACTTGATAGTTTTCTTATTAGTTGTGGCTCTCCAATTTGTCTGTGTATCACAAGAGTAGTAGAGCACTTTTTTGCAGACGAATTACGGGAAATTATAGGAAATCTATAATTACGTAATTTAAAGATTGAAGTTAAAACTTTTTTGCAGTACACGTATTTTTTTTATAAGAAACTAAAAAATTGATCGAGTACTGAAAGTTTCTTAAATTTTTTAGATTTAGAGTACTGAAAGTTTCTTACGAGTTTCTTGAATATCCATATTGGCAACATAGTTATTCTATCTGAATGAAGTTCCAAACCCATTTATCGATCGTATTTGTATGCATATGGGTTTCCTGCTTGCCTGCTTGTCAAAGAAATGCTTTATCGCAGATGAAACTTGGGAAATGAAAGAAAATTTTTCGCTGTCTGAGGTGAAAAGTTTCCTATGCAAAAAAATTCCAGTGCTGGAGTTTCTTAAATTTTTGGCCCCTACAGAGTATGAGTTTGTTAAGAAGTGTTTCTTATAAAAAACTTCGTGTATTAGATTTTGTGACTTTATATTTCTGTTTTCTTCAGATTCTGTTGGTCTGAGTATAGAGCCTGATCAAGTCGTGGCTGGTCCACTGCGAACTGAATCACTTTTCTTACATTATGAACGCAATGTTGAAATACCAAGATACATCGAAAAATTTACAAAGGTGAGTTTTGAGTTGTCTCAATATCTTTGTTCTTCTACTCTTGTATAGACCTTTTCGAAGAGATCTGGGTCGGGCGTGACAATTTTCTGGAAAATGGTAGGCATATCGAGTAAGGGAATCCTCTCCACTGACATAGACCTGAATCGCAATCGCTTCAGAGGAAGTAGTACAGCAGCTTTTATTCCAAATTCACGAATAATGGAAGCAAAAGACAGAAAAGGGAATCCCGCGACAGCAATGTTTAAAATATCTACAGAACCTCAGGAAACAAGATGCAATTAACTAACAAAACGGAAAATAATTGATTAAATCGATCCTAGACCGGATAAACTGGGACTTGAATCCTTTCTTTCACTTAAACTCCCATTAAATGTGAATTTGAAGCAAAATTTGATGCAATATCTCTCCTGGAACGACCGCAATTCCGGTCTTTGTCTGCGGAGAGGATTCCCTTACTTGATATGGCTACCATTTTCCAGAAAAATGTCGCTTCCGACCCAGACCTCTTTGAAAAGGTCTATTGCAAGGTCCTATGCTGAGACCACTTGAGACCTGTTAGAACTGGTTGATCATTCCAATTTATTTGTAAACCCCTTTTGGTGAGGACGATCAAGAAGTGAAAAAGTCTTTCTAATTTCTACCACTTTCAGACCCGCCATGAAGAGCTAGGATAGGACGGTCTTTAGCTCACTGCAGGGGCCCTCCCCAAATTTTTTTTCGTTACTACCCATACATTTTTTTAAAGCAACTGGATTTTTGATCCAACCCTGAAAGTTGCTTGAAATATTTATTATTTCAGCCCTCATAGAATGACTGGTACCCCTTAAAAACTCTTATTTTGGCTCTTTTCTTGCTTTTCAATGAAATTGACAAAATGTACTTTATAGGGAATAGCTGTCTTAACTAAAAAGTTTAGCAACATTTCAGCCCTAGTTGCTTATTGACCTGTTGCTTATTAAAAGAGAGTGTAATATCTTGCGTGAAATCTTGAATTTTGAGATTTTTCCATGATTTGGAAATAAAAGAAGAGAAAAACAAGCATTTTAATCATGTCATTTTTCGTTAGGTTCTGCCATTTTCTTCGAAGTAAGACACTGTAAACAGAAAAAGCGAATAATGAAAACAAAATGTTACACGTTTCTTGAGCCTCAATCGATTAAACCTGGACCAGTTTCTTTGCGATTGTAAGTATTAACCACTTGTATGTTATGTTTTGATTCGAGACAGAAACTTGCTTCTTCGCTTCATCGCGGAGAAGCGAAAATCTCTTTAAACACGCTTAAAGTGCCTATGAAATGAAATTTTACATTTCAAATCATCAGTGTTTTCTATTAGAACAAAATAAGCTGGTCTTAGTTATGCCATTTTTTGGATTTGACGTTAGGGAATCTTCTGATATGCACGACGGAAAATCAAGTATTTAGTGTCTTTTGTATGACAAAAGGGCGCTATTTGTGACGTCACGGGGTTTGCAGTCTCTACAAGAAAGTTCAGTCGTTCAGGCATTGTACACTGAAAATGAAGGTCTCTCTCGGAACAACTGTTAAATTTTTCTTCCTGCTATATTTCTTCCCTTAGTAGCCACAGCATGTCTGCTTCTGTGTTATGAATCGTGTTGCAAACCTCGTGACGTCACAATTTGTTTTTTTTTGTCACAGCAACCTGTAATTTTCAAACCTCCTGAAACAACCCTTCCCGTGCAAACTTTCTGGCCACGTATCAATTTTTAGCATTAGGATATTTCCAAGTTTCTATTTTTGAGTTCATTTGAGTTGAGTTCAAGGTTCAAGTAAAATTTCATTTCATAGGCACTTAAAAAACTTTTCGTCTGACATTCCAATGCCAGAAACAGGCCGAAACAATTGACTAAGATTGGATATAAAAAGCCAGATGCGGATCGAGATTCACCAATCAGGAATGTGAAAATGTGGATTGGTAGTGTGTTTTGGACACCAACAAGCTTACGGAATACAACCGGATGACCAGTACTGACATCTTCAAGTAGTTTTATCACAAGTCCGTTGTTCGTGAGGCTACGCCAGCCTCAGTTGACAGTTTGTCTTTGCAAAAAACCTTGTCTTCTTATGAAATCGTTATGAAACGAAGGGTGTATCTAATTTGTAGATTCACTTCAGTACATTCCTTTAGATATGAATACGAGCTAAAAATGTACACGCTTTTTTTATAAGGAACCACTTTATAAGGAACCTACATGTAGAAGGCCCGAAAATTTAAAGAACTTATACTACTAGAGAGAAAATAACTAAAGAACTTTTTATTGTTGAATAATTTTATCTCTGCAAATAATTAAGAATTAGAAAGCCGGTTCCATTCATTTGCAGTCGAAAATCACATAAATTGTACGTTACGAAGTCTGTGTTTCGGTTTACCGAAAAAGTGCTCGATACATTTAAGTAGAGCGGTATATATATACTAAGAAGACAAGACTCAAAAGACTAGACTCTTCATCTCGACAAGCCTGTTTCGTGGTTTCCCACTCATCAGGAGATGTTGTACGTTAAGCATGTATCAAATGTTTCCTTGAGTAGTCTTGAGCTTTGCTTACATGCAGGTGTCTCTCTTTTATTGTTAAGACCACTGTATGTGCAGTTAAAATTAAGGAACTATTAAGGAACTTTTTGAACTACAATTGCCTCAAAAGAGGCCCAAAAATAAGGAACTTTAAGAACTAGGCCTCGAGGTAGGTTCCTTATAAGAAAAAAGCGTGTAGGTCATCTACCTTTCTTTCTGTTTTTAGGCTTCAAAAGCCGATAGATTTCTCAAGAAAGAACACAAACTTCTTGACGAAAAAGCCACTATATCTGAACCTCGAATTAACAATTCACGACTGATCTAGGATGAAAATATATCAATTTACAATTATTGAATAAACGGAACGGAATGAAGAGTTGAAATTGCAGAACTATGCTGCTGATGTACCTCAAGGATCAATCGCAGGGACGATTCTACTTGATAGATTGAACATTTGCAACTGATGACAACAGAATAGACGGACATTCGTAAACGTAATGTTAATATTTTTTATTTTCATAAGTAATAGCATTTTAATGTAATTAAAGTTTAACCACCTATTGCTAAGGCGTATACAAGAATTTTTCTTTCTGCGTCCAACTTTCTATTGTATTCTCGAAACATAGATAACGGTTTGGCCAAAAAGTAACCCCCAGATAGAATGATTCACGCATACTTTTTCTCGGAGTAGAACTCTTTATGTAATTTATTCCAAACAAAATTTTTTTCAACTAAATAAGGCATTTTCTTTTGAAATACATACACGCTTTTTTATAAGGAACCTACCTCAAGGCCTAGTTCTTAAAGTTCCTTATTTTTGGACCTTTTTTGACGCAATTGTAGTTCAAAAAGTTCCTTAATAGTTCCTTAATTTTGATTGCACATACAGTGGTCTTAACAATAAAAGAGAGACACTTGTATGTAAGCAGAGCTCGAGAATACTCAAGGAAACATTTGATACATGCTTAACGTACAATTTATGTGATTTTCGACTGCAAATGAATGGAACCGGCTTTCTAATTCTTGATTATTTGAAGTGAGAAAAGCATTCAACATTAAAAAGTTCCTTAATGATTTTCTCTTTAGTAGTATAAGTTCTTTAAATTTTCGGGCCTTCTACATCTAGGTTCCTTATAAAGTGGTTCCTTATAAAAAAAGCGTGTATCACTGCGTTACTGTCTGTTTTCTTCAAGTAATTAAATTATGAAAAATTTCTGCCACAAATATGGACCACTCGCTTCGGGGCAGAAACAAGGGCTTTACATCAGCTGACAATGCAAAAAGGCAAAGCAAGTACTCAGCAAGCTCTTTCTGATAAGAGTTTTCGCTTTTTCATGCACCTATTAGAATTCCTGTCATTTTCAAGGTTTCGATGTATACAGAAAAAGTTTAAGGAGAAACACGAATCGCTGCTAGATAACCCTCTCAAGTTATTTTGAGTTTCCCCCTTATTTTTTCGGCTGTATTTTCCGTAGAACCCCCTAACTAACGCGATTGTTACAAAAAGTGCAATTAAATGCAACAAAGCAAAAAGAATTAAAGGTACCCATTAGCCATGTTTGAAGAATGAGATCAGCTCAGATCAGCCAGAGATCAGCCTATTAGCTAGCAGCTTGCAACAAATAGTGTGTAACAATCTCCACATTTGTTCCCTGAGATTCTAGCAATTTCAGGCTTTGTTCCTGCTTTCCCCCGCAATCGTCATTGATCCCCATTTAGTTTCAACTTGTTCTCGCTTGTTTGCGGTAATTTCCCTTTTTTGAGTTGTTCCTTCTTAAAGTTTAAGGCCTTCTACATCTTGGGTGCTTATAAGTGGTTTCTTATAAAACAACTTCGTGTACATCAAAATATGGCACAGCCAACAGATTTCAAATCAAGGTTGGTTTCTGTACTTGAGTGAAACATCCAGCTCATTTGGCCACAATGTTCAGTTACTCAACCTTGATCAGTGATTTTTTTATCAGAATCGACCATGTTTTTCACACAAAATTTGTTTAGATGTATGTAGTGTATTTGGCCACTGAGCTGAACAAACTCTGAACTATCTGATAAACACATGCGCGTGTTAATAATTTGTGGATTTTCTCTCGAAAATTTCGAATTTCGCGCCAAAATAACTAAATGAAAGACTTACTGAAAATGTTCAGCAAATGTTCAGTGAAATGTTCAGTTCAGTTCATTTTGCCACGGCCTAATAAATTCTAGGCTTTGCCTTTGACATTGATTGGAACAACAGATAGGCATCCTTCACCAGGAGACTGGACTTTGCCAATTTCAGGTGTTCGGATTTCGGACTGTTCTTTCCAAAAGGATGCGGATTTAGAATTATGTACGTCCGGCCATGTACGGTTGCGGGTTTCTCTTGGATTTTACTCTCCGTCGTTATCTTACTTCTGTCACAGAACAGAGTCAACTACAACTTCCTATTCTGTGCTTCTGTATATATTCTTGCGGATTTGGATACAAAGAAGAACGAAAGAAGCTGTTGCTTCCTGCGAGAAGCAACGCCCAACGTTCATAGACTTGTCCCAAGTCCCTAACTTTCGCTCACATTGAATTGAATTGATGTTGTTGTTGTTCGCTGCAGTTAGTTTGAGCGTCCAACAATTCAATTCAATAGCGATAACTACGACTCAGGTAATAAGTCTACAACGTTCAGCCATCATCCATGCAAGATTCAACCCAACAACAACAACAACCATCTAAGAGCTGGGAAGACTTTTCAACACAATGAAATTGGTGGAAAGTGTTCCTATCCAGTTTAGTTGCTTAGTTGGCTGTTGTTTGGTCTTGCTTGGGTGCTGGCTCGAAGTTGGAGAGTGCGCTTCTTGAATCGTAAGCAGCATCTTCTTTGTTTGGGCCGGAGCATTATTTATGGTCTTGTGAGTATCGTTACGTTTCAGCCATAGTGGGCTGGAGCCGTACGTCTCATGCAAATGTACGGCACATGTCGAATATGTACCGCTCATGTCTAATTTCAAAAATAGTCTAAAAATAGAGAATGCATTGAAATATAGCAAAAGATAGCATTTTATTATTGTTAGATCCTCAGTTTACATATTCATAAGCATTTTAGATCATTTAAAGAAATATTAATTCTTAAAACCACAGATTTACTTTAGGCACTTTTAGGCCCTATTGCCAGTTCACAACAAAACTCTTCTGAAGGCCTTTTCCTAATATCTAAGCATCATTTCTTGGACATTTGGTCAACAAATCTTTACCAAGTTTGTATTAAAAGATTTTCGTAAAGATTTTGATTACTTTTCCAACTTTTTACATTTTTCGTTGCCTCCGATGTACCGCTCATGCAAGAAAATGCTCCGACGTACGTCACATGCAAATCGCGCATATTTTGAAAAGTATACACTGTATCAATGTAAGAAATGCACAAATGAAGACGAAACAAGTACTACATATGGATTTTAAAACAATTTTGATTACTTTCTAACTTTACATTTTTCGTTGCCTCCTATGTACCGCTCATGCAAGAAAATGCTTCGACGTACGTCACATGCAAATCGCGAATAATTTGAAAAGTATACACTGTATCAATGTAAGAAATGCACAAATGAAGACGAAACAACTACTACATATGGATTTTAAAACAATTTTGATTACTTTCTAACTTTACATTTTTCGTTGCCTCCGATGTACCGCTCATGCAAGAAATGCTCCGACGTACGTCACATGCAAATCGCGCATAATTTGAAAAGAATCGCAAAGTAGTGACGAAGTCTGGGTAATTTGCAATGAAAATTAAGTATAATCGTCTTTTGCATTAAGAAATGCAAGGGTTCGGATAGTACAGCCTATTGTCGAATAGCCGGGATGGGTGTGGTCACGAAGGTTCATAAACGAATGCATGTTCACACTTCAACCTGCATTATTGAGCGTGATATGGTTTCCGGATAGGATTGATGCTCACAACGAAAATGTGTGGGAATCCCAGGAGATGGTTGAAGTAGCAATTAAAATATGTTTAAACGTTAAGAGTACCAAAGGAGGAAAACAGAAAGGTAGCATTACTAGTTAGAAAGTAATCAAAATTGTTTTAAAATCCATATGTAGTACTTGTTTCGTCTTCATTTGTGCATTTCTTACATTGATACAGTGTATACTTTTCAAAATATGCGCGATTTGCATGTGACGTACGTCGGAGCATTTTCTTGCATGAGCGGTACATCGGAGGCAACGAAAAATGTAAAGTTAGAAAGTAATCAAAATTGCTTAAAAATCCATATGTAGTACTTGTTTCGTCTTCATTTGTGCATTTCTTACATTGATACAGTGTATACTTTTCAAAATATGCGCGATTTGCATGTGACGTACGTCGGAGCATTTCTTGCATGAGCGGTACATAGGAGGCAACGAAAAATGTAAAGTTAGAAAGTAATCAAAATTGCTTAAAAATCCATATGTAGTACTTGTTTCGTCTTCATTTGTGCATTTCTTACATTGATACAGTGTATACTTTTCAAATTATTCGCGATTTGCATGTGACGTACGTCGGAGCATTTTCTTGCATGAGCGGTACATAGGAGGCAACGAAAAATGTAAAGTTAGAAAGTAATCAAAATTGCTTAAAAATCCATATGTAGTACTTGTTTCGTCTTCATTTGTGCATTTCTTACATTGATACAGGGTATACTTTTCAAATTATGCGCGATTTGCATGTGACGTACGTCGGAGCATTTTCTTGCATGAGCGGTACATCGGAGGCAACGAAAAATGTAAAAAGTTGGAAAAGTAATCAAAATCTTTACGAAAATCTTTTAATACAAACTTGGCAAAGATTTGTTGACCAAATGTCCAAGAAATGATGCTTAGATATTAGGAAAAGGCCTTCAGAAGAGTTTTGTTGTGAACTGGCAATAGGGCCTAAAAGTGCCTAAAGTAAATCTGTGGTTTTAAGAATTAATATTTCTTTAAATGATCTAAAATGCTTATGAATATGTAAACTGAGGATCTAACAATAATAAAATGCTATCGTTTGCTATATTTCAATGCATTCTCTATTTTTAAACTATTTTTGAAAATTAGACATGAGCGGTACATATTCGACATGTGCCGTACATTTGCATGAGACGTACGGCTCCAGCCCAACCTCGCTCTTACGTTTTGCTACTCTTAAAAAACAGGAACTGTCTTATGCCTTATGATTTTTCAACCCAGCAGGCCGGGGAGGAGGGCAAGAGACAGAGAACAGAACGGCAGGCCATCTGTAACTTGGCATGTTCTGAAGTTTTATTCTGCCTCTAAATGCTTTCTTTAAGGAAAAATGTCAATAAATACAAGAGATCCTTTGCTGGCCTTGTCAGCCATTATTATATACAAGTTGTAAAACCAAAGAGAAGTCTCAATGAATTTCTCGACAAAGTTGGAATCAGACAGGGAAAAAACAATTCTGACGAGGAATGTAAATTCAAAATTTCTCAAAAATTTGAAAGGTTCAACCAGAAAAATGAAATATTTTGCCGATCTTGGTGGGATGAAAAAATAAAGTCTAAAAAATCGGAACAGTTTTACACATCTTATCGTCTTCCATTGAAAGCTGAATGGAAAGGAAGGGGGTCAGGATTTTCCCAGAGAGATTTTGCCCTAAGGAATGCTTCATGGCATATAACAGATGTATTTGCAGAGTTTAAAGAGAAAGAAGACCGAAGGGAAGGTTTTTTGGATAGCTTGTCAGTTCTTAGAGATGGTCCTAATGAATGTATTGAGTTTGAATCAGAAATTGAAGCAGCAAAAAACATTAAACATGTTGGAAAGATTTTTGGTGCAGATATGATTGGGATAACTAATTATGATGAGAGATGGACATATTCTAAGAAATACAGTTGTGCCACGGGAACAGAAAGGGCAAACGAGGTCGACTCTGATGTAAAATATGTCATAGTAACTGCACATTCCATGGACAAGGACCTCCTTCAAACTGTCCCATCTGCTCTTAGTGGTGCAGCAACGGGCTTTGACTATGCAAAAGATGTTTCTGTCTTGCTGTCCCTCAGCCAATATCTTAAGAACCTTGGGTTCAAGGCAGTACCGAGCATGAATGATACTGCCATTTCAATACCATATGCAATAAAAGCTGGGCTTGGGGAATTAGGCAGACATGGTTTATTGATAACCCCAAAATATGGCCCCAGGGTACGGATTGGCAAAATATTCACTAACCTCCCAATGACCTGTGATAAACCAATTAGCTTTGGAGTGGAAGAATTCTGTAGCATATGTGATCTCTGTGTCAAGGCATGCCCAGCTAAGGCTATTTTTGATGGTGTGCCACAAAAAACAAGGGTGACAGCCTCATCCATACCAGAAGTTGAGAAATGGTCAATAAATCCAGAGAAGTGTTTTAAATATTGGACTTCTATAAATACTGATTGCTCTGTGTGTATTAGAGTTTGTCCATATAACAGAGGAGGTAAATGGTATGATGCTATATGGCGATATTTGGCTGGGACGTCTCTACGCAAGGCAATGCTGTACATTGATGTCAAATCAAAAAGAGGAAAGAAACTAAGGCCCAAGGATTGGTGGGCTGAGGCCAATGAACAGGGAAAGTAACATGAATAATTTTTTTCTGACAGAAATATTGCTAAATGATTGCAAGGGTGTAGCATCTGTTCAGTGATGTGCCAGCTGTGGCTGGAATAGGGAACATGACATCCTTAACCTCTTGGGGATGTATATTTGTATTTGTATTTGTATGTATATTTGTAATATGGATATGAGTTTCAGAACTTTCTTGGACTTTCAAAATGTCACATTACCAATTTTCGTACAATTTTCAAGTTCATTAATTATGCTTTTTCTGCTGCTAATTTAAAACAAGTGAAGTGTAGTTTCTTTAAGATTTGGTCAAATTTTCAAAAAATTATCTCTTTTGAATAATTTAACAACATAGATTTATAGGCTCAAAATTCAAAACTTTTATGAAGGTGAAGGTGAATGTGAAATGGTGTATTTAGCGCCAGTTGCTATGACCTCAGTATTTAGGTTAACTAATCGAGACCTCGACCCGGGGCTGTGACGCTACCATTGCTTGGGCTTAACCTCCCTGAACATCACGAGCCATCTGGACTGAACCAATGTGGAGCACGACGTCACAGCACGGAAATAACCGAGTAACTCTCCAACTCATACAGCCCAAGACTGTCCTCCCATTTGACTTTTGTGTTTTGGCTATGTTGAGCCTTCTTTAACTCTCCAAGTCATAAAGCCTAAAGGCTCTCCTCCCGATCGCATTCCTTGTTTTAAGGTGTCATCAACGTCTTGCCATCATTATCGTCGTCACCATCATTACCATCATCATTATCGTCGTCGACATCGCTGTCATCCTTCTCCTTCGATCATTGCGACAGCGTTGCTATTGTTTACATGCAAGTGCGATAGTGTTATTTGACAGATTTTTTCGGAATACCGTTAGAGTGCTATTAACTATTAAGCCCCTGGGTGCCTTTTCATTATGGATGTTTTTGAGGAGAGGCGTATTAGAGAGAGAGGCTTATTAGAGAGGGGGCACGGATGTTACAGACGGATGTTGCAGACATTTATAAATGAACTTTATAAGAAATTGTAAACCTTAGAGCATATAAAATTAAAAGCTAGATAGAAGTTATCAGTAGTTTTAACACAATAGTTTGGGATATCAAACACAAATATATAGAAGGGGGCTTATTTCAAATTTTCACTTGAAAGAGGGGATTGAATAGATAGGGGGCCTAGAAGAGAGAGAGGGGAGGCTTGAATGAGCTTTTATAGTATTGTTCAAACTCTCTCTCTCTCAAGGTCTCCTGATCAGTTTACGCCATCTCTCTCTGTCAATTCAAGCAATGCACTGAGAAGAAGTGCAACTCAGAAAATAGTCAAAATATGGAAAAGTAGAGGTGTGAGCACAAGATTAAAGGTCAGATTGCTTAGTGCTATGATATTTCCCATTGCTTCAATGCGCTATGATATCATCCACCCTTTCTTCAATGCACTAGACGTGCCGCCCGCGTCCAAATGGGTTAATTTTTCAGCCAGAATTTCCGTATTATGGATTTGTTTTTCGTAAAGAATCTCTACACATGGTTAGTTTTGTCGATAAATACTTAGACATGGGTTGGTTTTGAAAATCTTAATATAGTTTCTTTATTAAGGGTCAGTTAAACAAATGACGTAAAACCGTTTAAGGTGCTGCGGCGTCCTGGTGTAATCCAGCTGACTCGTGGTGTCAGAAGCTCAGTGTGGTCAGGGTTCGAGCCCAGCCACGGTAGCGTCACAGCCAGGGTCGAGGTCTCGATTAGTTAACCTACTACTGAGATCCTAGCGACTGGCACTAAAACACCATATCACCTTCACCTTCTCCGTTAAATTCGTAGTTATTAGTAGGAAGGGCTTTCCAAACCAAATCTAAAGTTGCCATAAAACGGCGGTTTAACTGGGTGCACAATTTTGAGATATTGCTTTAGATGGGTTAAATGGGCACAAACATCTTTGTTTTTCTTTACATGGGTCCACACGGATAGCAAAATTAAACGGTAGACGTGGGTAGGTTTGGAAAACCTGGGCGCCACCTCTAGTATTTTGAAGGATGAAGTGCCCCCTCCCCCGAGACCGAATTTCGATGCAATTGCTTGCCAGTAAAATGCCGAAAGTTTATACCTAGATTCGGAAGGATTCAGAAATTCGACACCGTCGAGGTTGATTATCATTAATGTTACCAAAATTGCATCATGCATGAAACGTGTATAAAAAATAATTGCTACAGAGAATGATGGAATTCTGTACGGGTAATTCTTTTGGGATGTCAAAACTTTTGAAAAAATGGGATTAATTTGAAATTTTTCAACTTTCTGTTCACGTTATGTGGTTGCAAAATATATTTGCCTCAAGTCAGATAGGATTTTCTTTGCCTCTTGCAACAACGACGTCTCAAGGGACTTAGCAATAGTAAAAATCTCGGAATTTTTGTTGTTGTCCAATTTTCAACATTCTTGGAGTCGATTGGGGGGCAGGGCATCTTTTAACGTACTGAGTGGTGGGGCAATTGCCCCACCAGGCCCCTCTGACTGCCCCAGTACTCGTCTGTGAAAACCTGGTTTTGCCCCACCAGTGATGGGCCCCTGTTTGGTTTGGTCTTTGCGAAGCAATATTCTTTTTTGGTAAAAGGAATAACTACTGTGTACTGTATTTTAGTTTAAAGGTCTCATTTCCAAAGAACCAAGCTTTCTAATCTCCCTTCCCTACCACATTATCCCTCATGGATGGCCAATTTAAGCCATTCTAGAGGCTTGAATTTCAAAAAATTTTCTGGACAATCTTCAAGGAGCCTTCTACGTTCTAGAATAATTGCTCCTTGGTGATTCGGCTGTCCACTATACAACATTGCAATTAAGCTGCTTTGGCAAAGTGGCAAAGACCTCATCTCACAATTTTAAGGAGAGAGCTGTGTCAGCTGTAAGATACAATATTATCAATGGTTGTTTGCATGCAAAAAAAGCATTCTAAGCCGATGTAGAGGTATGGAGATAAAAAATTTTCCCGGGGAGCATGCCCCTGGACCCCCTAGAATGATGCATTGAAGGTACTTGGTACAGTAAGGTACAACATTGCGCCATTGGTTTACAACTACTAGAAGACAGGTATTCCTTGAGTGGACGCAAATTGTGCATCACCCCGCAGGCGCTGTCAGTAGAAAGGATGTGTCAAGTGGTTAGTGCGCGTTCCATGCAGCCACAAATTCATAGGACCCGGGCCCCTTGGAATCATGCCCCACCAGTCGCAAATCCTTAAAAGATGCCCTGTTGGGGGGAATGTTGTCAGCTAGCCCTGGAATCTTCACACATAGTGTGCGTTTTTCCATGAGATGCTAGAAGATACCTTTAGATGTTTGTGAAAAAATACAGAAGACAAGTGCAAAGGAGACGCAAAATGGGACACGCCGTTATTGGTGTGGTGAGTCTGTTTATCATTTTCATAGATAGTCTAGCTTTCTAGCTTCTGTCTAGTCTTCTGTGTTAATGGCCTATTGACCTACCAATTTTTCTTCCGTCGGCCATCGTGTTTTATGGATAAATGTAGAAAACTCGTTGCTCGTTCACTTCATTTTCGCACCCTCGCCAACCAACACGGGGGGATTCTGGGCTAAGTATTGGGTAGGGGTCTGCCACCGGCATATTAAAAATGGTACTGTTGGCTAGACTAATTTTTACGAGAAAATGGTACCCTTGGCTAGACCAATTTCCACCAAAATAATACCCTTGGCTGGACAAATACGCTCGAATTTGATGGTCTTTAGTCGGGAAATTCAAAGGTCCACTTCAGAAGAAGAATCTTACTTTTACTTGTTGGGGAGATGAGAAGCAGTAAGTCCGAGGAAATATTAGTACCCCCGTTTTCGCGGTTAAAGCGCAGGCGTACTAGCTATTTGCGGTCAAAACTTGTAAGCCGGGTGTCAGTTATTTTGTTGGCAAACGAGGTGGTCAACAAAAAAAATGGAGGCAAACTTTTTGTCCAACCTTAGCTTTGAAGGCGCAAAAACTGTTGTTTTTGTGTTTCTAAGCTGTTTATTTTGAAAGAGGCCTAATCAATAGTTCAAGATATGCTTGCGAAATAAATTATTGAATTGAAATAAATGCGAATTATTGATGTGAGATGACATTGGAAGGTTGAAAGAAGAACAGGAGATTGTTGGGGAGATGAGAAGCAGTAAGTCCGAGGAAATATTAGTACCCCCGTTTTCGCGGTTAAAGCGCAGGCGTACTAGCTATTTGCGGTCAAAACTTGTAAGCCGGGTGTCAGTTATTTTGTTGGCAAACGAGGTGGTCAACAAAAAAAATGGAGGCAAACTTTTTGTCCAACCTTAGCTTTGAAGGCGCAAAAACTGTTGTTTTCTCTATTACTAAACTGCTTAAATGCAAATTAGGTTGACCCTTTGTTGTGGCCCATTGTTCGATTGTGCACGAAAGGCTTTTTCCCTGGGCCACCTAGAAATGCGATTCTTTTTATGATCGACGCCCTTTCCGCCCAGGTAGTGCATGCGCTATTTTTCTAAATGTTTTGAGAACCAAAAGATAGTTAAATTTTCGATTTTATCTCGACTTCAACAAGTTTTGGTTTTGATTGCGGCCATCTATTATGTTCTTTTCACTACACGTACATTGATTCTTTTGCGTGCAACTCTCAGGGGTTTATTCAATGACATGTGGCTTTAAAAGCCTGGATTCCATACAAAATCTTGACTGTCGTGTGACTATCGCACAATCGTGAGACGTGAGAATTTCTTTTCGTTCGATTATCGCACGACCATAAATACAAATGGTGACATTTTGGTCGTAGCAGAGCCTTCACGATTACATTACTATGATTTAGTTGTGATGTAGTCTTTCTTACAAGATATTTTGAGATATCAAAATGAAACACGCTTTCCAGACAATGGAAACCTTTCCCAACGGTATATTTATTGGCAGCGTGCGATTGTGTCTTATCTCTCAACTTCACGCTCAAATACAATACTACATTACTGTTGTGAACAAAAAAGGCTTTTCCGACTCCAGCGATGTAAAAGCTTTTTATGTCAACAAAAGTCCCAAGACGAAAGTAGAATTTTTAAGAGTTAAGAATGAAATATCAAAAAACATGAGAGTTTCTGGTGATTTTTCAAGGATTTTCTACCACTGAATAGATGATTCCAGGTGAATTGGACATTCTTGGGTGGTTTTGGGTGCTTTTCATCAAGTTATGGTTCGTTTTGAGTGCTTTTGGCTGGTTTTGGGCAATATTGGGTTGTTTCGCGTTTTTGGTAAGTACGTTTTCACGTTTTCAGGGGTCAAAGGACACTAGGAGACTGTTATTCATTTCGGAATTTTACTCATATTCTTTCCGTTTTCAAGAAGAGTTCTTGCTTTGATCATTTCCATAAATCGCCACACTAAACTTTGTGTTTTACTCTTTTAATGCATATGAAACACTACTAGGAGGCCATAAATTTTTCGGCTTTCAAGTTGAATGTTCCTTTGAAAATTCAGAGCACAAACACGCAAAATGAAAACCGTCCCGATAAAGTGAGATACCCTATTTATTGTTCATGAAGGACATTTAAAATTAAAGTCTACGATAAGATACGGATAGGATTTTCGAATTTACGCAGCAGTAATACTACTAATTTTGCGTCTTAAGATGATACAAAAGCGTTTGGATATTCTCAGTTATACTGGAAATTTGGTAGAAACATCGAACTGTTTGACTTTTATGGGCTTTTATTTAGGCTGTTAATAATGGGATTTTTGGGTGCAGACAGGGTATAGAAACGTTGCATTAGAATTCGAGTGAATGGAACACAGTCAGAAATACCCTTAACCTCCTTGACTCACTTGCTCACTATCCCACACAAGGTTTTGTTTTATAAAACTTGGCTTATAGGCCTCTTTCACCTTCAGCTTTCATATTATAATGATGACGATAATGATGATTCTGATGACATGAAGATAATGATGATTTTGATGATGATGATGATGATTATCATTAGTATTATGATTTTGATGGCTTGATGATGATGATGATGATGATCTGATGATGATTATGATGATGATGATGATTATGATGATGGTAATGATGATGATGATGGGGATGATGCTAATGATGATTAAAATGTTATAGTTGATGATGGCGATAATGATAATTTTGACGGTGCTGATAACTATAATGATGATTGTGATGATGATGATAATGTTCTTTTTTTGTCCACAGTTTAATACCCTTTTATCAATTCTCTTATGTGTTTCCCATTACAAGTAGACTAGCTTTTTAAATTGACGCCCGCGATGCGGGCGAGCTTTTTACCTTGACACCTGTGGGTGAATATTAGTACCAGTTTAGCCTTGGAAAGACAAGATACCACTCAGCTGCCTTTTAACTTGCTGCCTTTTAACTTGCAGCCTTCTCAACTTTCGCTAGAGTCCGGGGAGGTTAGCTCCCCATGGCATCCCACAACCTCCCCGGACTCTAGCGAAAGTTCAGAAGGCTGCAAGTTAAAAGGCAGCAAGTTAAAAGGCAGCTGAGTGGTATCTTGTCTTTCCAAGGCTAAACTGGTACTAATATTCACCCACAGGTGTCAAGGTAAAAAGCTCGCCCGCATCGCGGGCGTCAATTTAAATTGTGTTTCTAAGCTGTTTATTTTGAAAGAGGCCTAATCAATAGTTCAAGATATGCTTGCGAAATAAATTATTGAATTGAAATAATTGCGAATTATTGATGTGAGATGACATTGGAAGGTTGAAAGAAGAACAGGAGAGTGACGGACCGCATGGCCTAAGCCTAAGCCAGGCTAGGTACCCTACCTGCTATTGTTAAGCCGATTACCCTACTTGATGTAAATGCTATCAAACGCACAGTAACGCACTGGAATGAACGTATTATGTATTATTAGACACTGAGATTGTACGGTCGAAAATTGTGTTCAAAACACAAACACAATAAACTGACTGTGCCAGTGGAAGATCTCTATTTCATTTGGGGCTTTTGGAATCTGTCCATTTCAAAACGAAAAAGGTGGTTTTCTGCAGAAAGACTTTCTTCTCTTGAATTCTTCAACTAATTCTTCCTTACAGCTGCTTTCAATCTACATCTTCATATATACTCTGCTATAGTTTCTTGTTTCAGTCTGCTCTATCTGATGACTGAATTCAGGATTGTCAGATAAAAAAGCTTTTTAAGTATGCCCAAATATGCCTCTGCTTTTCTGTGCAATCCTGCAGTTTTGTTCCATTCAAAGAATATCTACTTTAGGTATAGAAATGTTCTTAGTCTGAACTCTACCAATCGGACCTTCCTAGCATGGGCAACCCTTAATGGAAACAAAGTTCCAGCTAGTAGAGCTCGTAGGGTCACTTTCCACCTGTTTTTTCAGCAGCTGATTGTAACGAGAAAAATACTGAGCCAAGCGTTTGGCAGCAATATAAACTAGCATTTCTACTGAGGATGGCTTTCTATTATGACCAAAGGCTCTGAGAAGCAAATTAAGATTGTTGTCATTTTGCAATAGAATGCTGAGCTGTCTTGTCAATTCAGATGTTATTTTGAATTGACTGGAACTGATGTCAGATTGAAAATTTCTGCCTTGTGAACAATACATATCAATAGCTTTAAAAGATTCAAAAAAAGTTTTCCCATTTAATTTTCTGTCTATAAAAAAGTGGTTCAACAATAACCGTTGCCAGGCACAATCATCTTTAAGATACAATATAACCTTTTCGTTAAACGCTTTGCATGTAAGAGAAAGAGACTTAATGTCACTGAAACTTAGAAAACTTAAAACTCTGATTAAAACTTTTCTGTCTACAGAGAGCAGCAAACTTGTCATGTTATTATCATGGTCATTGGAAGAAGAATCACAACTTATAGAATTAGTAAGATCTGAAAACTGAGTTCTCTCTTGTATACTGTCCACTGATCTCTGTAATTATCAAGAGATCGCTTAAGTTTATAATTATAATGATACCAATTCTTCCAATGCTCACTACAAATATTGGCTGTGTCAACATCAATGTTTTCTAGTCCAAAATAAGTTATCATGAGCATTGTACTTTCCCAATCCCATGAATTATGTCCACCACCTCTTATTTTCTTCTTAGCAAAGATTTCAGTTTAATATTAGCAAAACGGTTGGGAATAATGCATTCTGCCTGCTTCTCAACAATGGTTGATGTGCATTTACCAATATTTTCAATATGCAAGTCAGTCTCATCATAAAATTGTGCATTGTCTGAGCTGTTGCCTGTTTTATGAGAAAGGGGAGAAACTCCAGGAGAAGGAAAGAGCACATTACCTGGCTTTGCAGAGACTGGAGTTGAAACTTTACTCTTTTTTAGAACAGCACCTTTAGGAAGATTCAAAGGAACAGAAGAATAGGAAGATTAACAACAACCAAGTCCCTCAATATCTATCTGAAATGTTTCACTCAAACTCACAAATTCATGAGCATAACACGAGACCAAAGCATCATTTACTTGTACCTATGTCCACAACAGCAAGCCATCACAGAAAATTCTTGTTTCAAGCCACTGCCAAACAATAAATTACCATCAAGAGTGCAGCAGTCAAAAAAATTTCATCATGTTAAACAGAACTTATAATCATTGGGTTTATAAAACGTTCACATATTTAATTTAAAACTCTTATCTTTATAATTGCAAATATTTAATAGCTTAATTTTATTATGAATAAGGACTTCAACAATATTTAATAACATTTATTAAAAGTTTTTTATTTTTTTTATTTTATTTTATTTATTCATTTTCAATAATTATTTATTTATTTTACTGCCAGTGAAAAACCTAATTGTACTCAGGATCTGTGCTATGAATATATTAAATTCCGTATCAAGAATACTTTGATCTGGTGCTGCAGCAACACTGTCTTTAACACTGTGAGTACTCTGTAAATTGGAGTCAAGTTTAGACGCATGGTCACTCCTACTGGTAAGCTTCAAAATATTAGCGTGTTTAGAACGAAGATGGTGTAACATTCTATCAGCAAGTAGGCCCTTAAATGCTATCAAACAAAATTTGCGATGATAATGGCCATGTCGAACACACTCTATCTACCTCTACCACAGAAAAACAAACAACACTGATCCGACTCAAACTCCAAACAAAATCATTCACCAGTTTTAAAGAAAATCCTACGTCCATGGCCTAAACTCACACCACAACGAGTGAAGCTTGCAAGGAGAGGAGAGGCACAATTTTTGCGGGAAACCATGTCGTAGATCGCATGCGCTTTGACCGCAAAGCCGATTGGCTCGGACAAACCTATTAGTCTTTTGTTCTAAACAATAGAGTTGAAGACTCGTCTCCCCAACAATTACCAGTTTCTTTTAAATGTGCTTACGATGAAATTTATACTTTCCAAGGCTACTAAAGACGAAAGCATGGCCGCTCCATTGCCAAATACGATACCCTTTGCTAGATCAAAAGTGCCAAAAAGTATACCCTTGGCTAGACAAGAAGTGCGAAAAAGTATACCCTCTAGCGCGGCACATCCCCAGGTACCTTTACTATAGAACAACCCCTCGTGCCAACCAATCACCAACCAAGGAGATTTAGTGAATTCTTTTCGACTTTTTCTCCCTGGTTCCAAGACAAACTTACTTTTTTGCCAATAAAATAAAGAGAAGGCAAAGGAAATTTATTGCAAACGTCAAAAGTTCTTGGTTAGAGCCACCTAAAAATATGAAGAAAGACTTAGTGAACTTAACATACTGATAAAAGAAAGAGAAAATTATTAGTGCATTAGTATTGAGAATAAAATACTGTCAAGTTCCCTTCCGACTGTCGGCCTCATTGGATTCAAAGGAATAGGACCCTCCTTACCCGTTCTACAATGTTGTTACCAACTTAATTTGTTACCAATAAAAGGACGCTAATTAAGTTTGCATAAATACCCATGCTGATATTTTTTGATAAACTTACTTTGACGTTCTTGGTGTAAAATTTCACTTGTACATTCAATTTGTTGGTTAGAATCATAGTTTTTATTAGCCTATATGCACTATAGGGACCCTCGCTTTGTGTTTCAGCAGTTTCCAGACAAAGTTTGTCAAACAAAGTCCGACCCCTCCCGTTTATTCAGACCCCCGCCAATTACATCCTGACTTTAGTTCAAACCCCCGCCTATCCCAAGCCCCCCAGGCACCTAGGCCCAGCCAGGACGGATTTCGAACCTATGACCTCTGGCTCTGAACGCCTAACGTAACCAGTCAATGACATGCAATGCCAAGGATAACAAGTTCGAGACCTGCCCTGGTCGTATAAATCCCTCGCTTTATCTATAATCATTTCAGCTCTCTTCCCAATCCTACCATCCTAACAGGTTCTCGTGCTCGTGAAAACAAATAGAACTCTCAGTAGATGGCGTGTTCTTCTTTTTCCCAATGTGTCTTTCTCGAACCCATTCCTCTGAAAACGGAAAGTTTTGGAGCTCTCCAAAACCTTCTGCCATCAAAAGCAGAAGGTTTCCTAGACTTTTATTTTACTAGTTGCCAGGAGACATCCCAAGAATGGGTCTGGGGAAGAAAATTGACTGATGTTTGGAACAAACTTTTGAAAACTCGGATTTTCAGAATTCCTGTTTTTGAGGTCCAAAGATTGAACATAATGAAATTTTGATGAACCATACCCGATTCTTGTGCAACATTCAAGACCAGAAGTTGGGTCCCTATTATAAGCTGGACTGGAAGTGTTTGGACCAGTTTTTTACCAGGGGTCCGGCAGTTACGCACTTAAGTGTAATTTCAGAACTCTGTATACACGTTTTTATAAGAAACCGGTTTACAAGAAACCCAGATCTAGACCCTCACAAATTTTAACAAACCTATAGAACTACATTAAGGAACCTGTGATATTGAAACTCTGTTTCTAACTGGAGCAGATGTCGAAACAACTCATTTCCAGCATATTTTGGACATTTTGAGTCTTTCATCTCTTTTGCCCCTTTTGGCCTTTTCCTATTTTCATTTATTTGAATAAAGACACGTTGTATAATACAGTTCAATTTTTTACGTTAAGGGCAATTTTCAGAAACCTCTTAACCTGTTATCGTTCAATTAAGAAACATTTAGTAATAAAATAGGGTCAAAAAATAAGAAGGGTTTAGAGCCACACATTTTTTTATAAGAACAAATTATATAAGAACATAAGGCTTTGGAGGCTGAAAAGTTAAGAAGATGCTAAGAACATTATTACAAGGCTTTGTGAAGCTTGATCATCTTCTCTAATTTTTTAATTTTTTGAAATAAGAACAAAAGCCAACGATAAAACCAAGTACACGTTGTTTTTCTTATAAGAACAACCTTTATAAGAAACACCAGGCTGAAATTTGTGCCAGACTCAGAATTTTTTTACTATCTCCAAAACTATTTGAGATAAACAAAAGAAAAGTTCGTCAGCGCGAAACCTTTGCCTGAAAACGCATTTTAAACATGTATTTGAGAAGGGTAGGCCGTAGGGGGTGATAAATTGAAAAATCATTTCAAAATTAAGAAACCAACAGGCTGAAATCAAAGCCAAGTGTTCTTATAAAAAAAAAGCGTGTGAACACAACAATATTTAGAGAAAAAATAGTTAAAATGATCTAAAAAACTTTACATCAAAATCGTTTCAAAACCCCATGAATGTCAGAAATCGGGTTTTATGATTGACATTATACGCTTTTTAAAAACAAGCAAGTACACGTTTATATGATTGATATCATACGTTTTTCTTGAACATTTTAAGCACATTTTAAGCCTTCAAATGGAAAAAAAATTAAGAACATTGCATGGGTTCTTCAATTTCAGTGTTCTTATAAAAAAAACATGTAAGTGTTGAGCTGGATTTCTTATTATAAAAAGAAAACGTGCAATTAAATGAGTTGGCAACCACTTCTTCAAAATACTTCGATACAGTAGTTGCAATTATGGTCATTGTACACGCTTTTTTATGTTCGAAGAATTTCGAACATATTGGTGTGGGGTGGCGTGTCACTAACTAACTAACTAACTAACTAACTAACTAACTAACCCACTTACTAACCAACGCTTGAACAATGGAAAACGTGTAACAATAGTATAAGCATCTCAAGAATGCTGATGCGCAATTAGCGGTTGGCTCTTCACAAAGGCGGCCTGCAAACGGCTTTGTCAATCTTAGGTCACACAAATAGTCTTATAACTATATTGTATAGCAAAAAATTGTAATCTACTAGACCCTTCGGGGTGTTGAATACATGAAATGAAATGAAATGAAATGTGACAATTGTTCTACTGAGTCGTAATAGTTCGCCATGAGTCATCGTTGTTTACTTAATAAACGATGGCAAATTGCCACATAGGTTTAGTCAATGACATTTCAAACATTCTCATCATCGATCATAGAGTCTGGGCAAGAGCGGCAATTTCAAAACACTTTTCAAAGCAAATCGTTATCATTCTCATCATCATAATCATCATAATCACCATCATCATCATGATAATTACCATCTTTGACGATGTGGCTGGGCAAGATCTAAAGGAATGGCACCACCACCACAAACACCCCTACAACCATCACCACGACCACCCCTATCACCACCACCACAACCACCCCTACAACCATCACCACGACCACCCTTATCACCACGACCGGCCCTCCCCCCATCACCACCACCACAACCACCCCTACAGCCATCACCACGATCACTCCTATCACAACCACCACAACCACCCCTACCTTCAGCACCACACCCACCCTACCACCACAATCACCCCCTACCAACCTGCATTATGGTCATCTTGGTCATCAACATCATCATCATAACCACCACCATTATAATAATAATCATTATCATCTTCGTTGTGCATACCGATAAATATCTTTCATCGTTTGACCGAAATAGCTTAAAGTTCCTAATTTTTGGGCCTCTTTTGAGACAATTGTAGTTCCAAAAGCTCCTTAATAGTTCCTTAATTTTAACTGCACATACAGTGGTCTTAACAATAAAAGAGAACATTTGCATGTGAGCAAAGCTCGAGATTACTCAAAGAAACATTGGATACATACATGCTTAACGACAATTTATGTGATTTTTGACTGCAAATGAATAGCACCGGCTTTCTAATTCTTGATTATTTGCAGTGATAAAAGTATTCAACATTCAAAAGTCCCTTAATGATTTTCGCTTTAGTAGTATAAGTTCTTTAAATTTTCGGGCCTTACATGAAGGTTCCTTATAAAGTGGTTCCTTATAAAAAAGCGTGCAAATGTAGTCAGTATAAGATAACGTATAGCCTTAAAACAATCTTCTGTCGAGAAGCGTATTATCTATAACCGATGTTTATAGCTATGTTGTCATATTCGATTCAGACCCCTTAGAAACGATAAATATACGTTCTTATCAATGCCCCACCTGTTAAATTCATACATTGTTAATAAAACCAAATATCTTAGGATAAATGGTTGTCTTGAAAACAAGTTGTGAGGACAGAAACAAGTCTTTATGTAGTCTAGACTTTGTAGACATAGTATAGACTCTTCTGTATAGTAATAAAATAGGGTAAAAAATAAGAAGCGTTTAGAGCTACACGTTTTTTTTTATAATAACAAAGTATATAAGAACACAAGGCTTCAGAGGCTGAAAACTTAAGAACATGCTAAGAACATTACAATGCTTTGTGAAGCTTGATCATTTTTTCTGATTTTTTAATTCTTTAAAATAAAAACAAAAGTCAACGATAAAACCAAGGAAACACAAGTTAGAGTAAAAGTAGTAATGATCTAAAAATCTTTACATCAAAACCATTTCAACCCCATGAATGAATGAATCAGAAATGTCAATCATGAAAACGTACCCTCTTTTTATTGTATAAGAAACTAAGATTTTTTCCAGCACCAAAAGTTTCTTAATTTTTGGAGAATTTTGGTACTGAAAGTTTCTTAGCAGTTTCTTTGTGATCAAAACTTGATTGGTTCAAGACCTTTATATTTGACAAATAGAGGAAGCAATACAATCTGCGTTTATAGTAGCTGTAACAAAAGCTGTAACAAAAGTTCGTTTCTCGAGGCTATTTTTCTAATTCTAATGATTGTTGAGAATTGATCTCAGCACTGAGTTTCTTTTAAATAAGTTTCTTATAACAAAAAAAAGTGTATACGTTTATATAATTGACATTATCATTTTTAAAAAGCAAGCACGTACACGCTTTGTTTTTTAAAGAACCACTTTATAAGGAACCTACATGTAAAAGGCCCGAAAATTTAAAGAGCTTATACGTACTAGAGAGAAAATAACTAGAGAACTTTTGACTGTTGAATACTTTTATCACTACAAATAATCAAGAATTAGAAAGCCGGTTCCATTCATTTGCAGTCGAAAACCACATAAATTGTACGTTAAGCATGTATCAAATGTTTCCTTGAGTATTCTCGAGCTCTGCTTACATGCAAGTGTCTCTCTTTTATTGTTGAGACCACTGTATGTACAGTTAAAATTAAGGAACTATTAAGGAACTTTTGGAACTACAATTGCCTCAAAAGAGGTCCAAAAATAAGGAACCTTAAGAACTAGGCCTTGAGGTAGGTTCCTTATAAAAAAAAGCGTATACACGTTTATATGATTGACATTATACATTTTTCAAAAGCAAGAAAATTAAGAACATGTTAAGAACATTTTAAGCCTTCAAATCGAAAAAAATTAAGAACATTGCACGGCTTTCTTCCATTTCAGTGTTCTTATAAAAACATGTAGGTGTTGAGCTAGGTTTCTTATTATAAAAGAAAACGTGTAATTAAATGAGTTGGCAACCAAGCCTTCAAAATACTTCGATACATTAGTTGCAATGTCAGTGTAAATGTAGTAAGTATATAAGATATTATAGCCTCAAAGCAATCTTCTGTCGAGAAGCGTATTATCTAACCGATATTTACAGCCGTGCTGTCATATTCGATTCAGACACCTTAGAAACTATAAATGTCCGTTCTTATCAATGCCCCACCTGTTTGATTCATACAATGTTATTAAAACCAAATGTCTTAGGATATATGATTGTCTTGAAAACAGGTTGCGAGGACAGAAACAAGTCTTTATGTAGTCTAGACTTTGTAGATTTAGTATAGATATAGTAGATTCTGTAACAGGCGATTCGAGAGCAAGGCTCCGTGATATTATCACTAACGCAGGCTTAAGACAGAAGACAGTGTAGGCTGTTTCAAAGTAGGCGCGGTTCAAAGGAATGTCTTATTTGCAAGTTGCCTAGTACTGGCTGTTTAAGTTAATTAGAAGCAAAGCAGACGGATGGTCGACAAACTCTTCGGTTCTCGTTGAAGGCTACGAGGAATTCTTCTTGAGCTCAAAATGAAGTTTTTTAAGGTCAATTGCAATTGCAAAGCCGTACTGTCCACTGCCGGACTCATCTTCGGTTATTTTCTATTTCTTTTATTCGGCGGTTTCATGTTTTTGTTGATTGAGAAAGAAAACGACGAAAACCTGAAGAATGCAAGACGCAATACGTTTTTGAGTGTTCTGGCTAAGCATAACATCTCGGTAAATAACACTGTTATAAAGGAGATTGTCACTGCCGCTGTTTCTGCTAGTGAAGTGAATGGCCTGTCCCTGAAGGATTACGCAATGGCTACTCTATCTGATTGGAATCTTGGGAGTTCTGTTTTCTTTGCTGGGACTATTGTTACTACAATAGGTAAGTGTTCAACTTTGTTTGTAACGTTTTTATTTTGTTCTGTTAATTTTTGCCACAGAGCCTGCGTAGTAGCAGTATAACCTTGAATAGAAATGCTTTAATTGCTGCCAAATGCACGGTAAATGGATAACAGCAGCTGGCTATCAACGACTGTGAAGGTTGTGTGGCGTCGTGGTCTAATGCTGCAGGCTCATGGTGTCAGAAGCTTGTTGGGGTCGGGGTTCGAGCCCCAGCTACGGTATGGTCACAGCCAGCGTTGAGGTCTCGTTAGTTCCTCTTCTTCTGAGATCCTAGCGACTCTGACGTTAAAAACACAATTTCACCTCCACCACCTAGCTCTATGCATAAAATCAGCATCGCAAATACTGTAGCAATTAAAAACATAGGGGCCCTATGGGCATGTTCGAGAACGACTCTGGTCGAATACAGCTATTTCGGCCCTATGGGCATGATCGAAGAACGGCTCTAGTTGAATACAGCTATCTCGGCCCTATGGGCATGTTCGAAGAACGACTCTAGTTGAATACAGCTATTTCGGCCCTATGGGCATGTTCGAAGAACGACTCTGGTTGAATACAGCTATTTCGGCCCTATGGGCATGTTCGAAGAACGACTCTGGTTGAATACAGCTATTTCGGCCCTATGGGCATGATCGAAGAACGGCTCTAGTTGAATACAGCTATTTCGGTGGTGGTTATGATATAATGATGATGACCACGATGATCATGACGCTGGTTGTGGTGGTAGTGGTAGGGGTGGTTCTGATGGTTGTGATGATAGCGGTTGGCCTGGTTGTGGTGCTGGAGGTAGGGGTGGTTGTCGTGTTGCTGATGGTAGGGTGGTTGTCGTGATAGTAGTAGGGTGGTTGTGGTGTTGTTGTTAGGGGTGGTAGTGGTGGTGGCCCTGATGATCCCATTTCTTCCAAACGTCGTCATACCTTCGATGATGAAGACAATGATGACGATGATGATGATGATGATGATGATAGTGAGGAAGTCAATGGTGATAGTGACAATGATGATGATTACAGTATGATGATGATGATGATGATGGTGACGACGATGGTTGTGATTGTGGCCCGGTGGTGTTGGTGGTGTTGATGGTGGTAGGGGTAGTTATGATGGCGATCGTGGTGATCCCATTCCTTCCGACCTCGGAACAACTTCGATGATGTATCTGATGACGATGATGACCATGATGATGATTACGATGGTGATGATGGTCATGAAGATTATTGATCATTATCACCATGACTCTGGTTGTGGCAGTGGTGATAGTGGTGATGATGATGATGATGATGATGATGATGATGATGATGATGATGATGATGATGATGATGACGACGATGGTTGTGATGGTGGCACGGTGGTGGTGGTGGTGTTCACGGTGGTAGGGGTAGTTCTGATGGCGATCGTGGTGATCCCATTCCTTCCGACCTCGAAACAACTTCGATGATGTATCTGATGACGATGATGACCATGATGATGATTACGATGGTGATGATGGTCATGAAGATTATTGATCATTATCACCATGACTCTGGTTGTGGCAGTGGTGATAGTGGTGATGATGATGATGATGATGATGATGATGATGATGATGATGATGATGATGATGATGATGATGACGACGATGGTTGTGATGGTGGCACGGTGGTGGTGGTGGTGTTCACGGTGGTAGGGGTAGTTCTGATGGCGATCGTGGTGATCCCATTCCTTCCGACCTCGAAACAACTTCGATGATGTATCTGATGACGATGATGACCATGATGATGATTACGATGGTGATGATGGTCATGAAGATTATTGATCATTATCACCATGACTCTGGTTGTGGCAGTGGTGATAGTGATGATGATGATGATGATGATGATGATGATGATGATGATGATGATGATGATGATGATGATGGTTGTGATGGTGGCACGGTGGTGGTGGTGGTGTTCACGGTGGTAGGGGTAGTTATGATGGCGATCGTGGTGATCCCATTCCTTCCGACCTCGGAACAACTTCGATGATGTATCTGATGACGATGATGACCATGATGATGATTACGATGGTGATGATGGTCATGAAGATTATTGATCATTATCACCATGACTCTGGTTGTGGCAGTAATGATAGTGATGATGATGATGATGATGGTGATGATGATGGCGATGAAGATAATGATGACGATTCGCTTTGAAAACTGTTTTGAAATTCCCGCTCTTTCCCAGACTCTATTATCGACGATGAGAATGTTTGAAATGTCATTAACTAAACCAATGTGGCAATTTGCCATCGTTTATAAAGTAAACAACTAGGAGTCATGCAGGTGAGCTATTATCAATCAGTAGAACAATTGTCACATGCCATAAGATTGACAAAGCTGTTTGCAGGCCGCCATTGTGAAAAACCAACCGCTAATTGCGCATCAATAGCCGAGACAATGGCTCTAAGAGCATTCCTGAGATGCTTAGTATTGTTACACGTTTTCCATTGTTCAAGCGTTGGTTAGTTAGTTAGTGAGTGAGTGAGTGAGTGAGTTAGTTAGCTAGTTAGCTAGTTAGTTAGTTAGTTAGTTCGTTAGTTAGTTAGTTAGTTAGTTAGTTAGTTAGTTAGTTAGTTAGTTAGTGATACGCCACCCCACACCAATATGTTCGAATTCTTCCAGCATAAAAATCTTAATGTTACCAACAATTTCGGTGATAAATATAATGTAGAGGGTATGAAACAATATTAAAAGTTGGCTAACTAAACAAAAGATACGTTTTGCATAATTTAAAATAATGTAACATTTAAAAACTTCCTTGCAACTTCTTTTCCTCAAAATCCTCCTTTTCATCCGTTATGATATCACTTTCGAAAACAATGCTTGCTTATCGGCCTTTGGGATGTCTTGTACTCTACACGATGGTGCACAGCAGGTCTAGGATCAACTCAAGCAGCAGTTGGCATGTTCTTGTTGATGTCCAAGTAATGGCAGAAAAGGCAGAAAATGAGACAATCGAGACAATGACAAAAGAGAATTTGTAGAAATATCACCCGATTTAACCCTATTCAGTTCGGAATCCGTACAGGTAGAGATTGGTCCTGGGAGCTTTAAAGGCGGAAAATATTGAGGCTAAGGGGCCCGAGCCCCAGCCAGCGTCTTCCTTTCTTGCTAGAAAATACAGGATAATCAACCCCCTTCCTCCTCTCCTCAAAACAATATGGTTCTGTTCGTCTACACTCTGAACTTTCATAAAATGCATTGCGGATGCTTGTGTGACGCTTTTGTTTGCGGGGGAAGCTGCTATAAATTAAGTGAAAATAGTGCAAAGTGTTCCAAGACTTTTGCAGGCATTGTACAAAACAAGTAAAATTAATAAAGTGTAAGTTGTTTCAGTTGAAAACATAGTGAAGCAACTGGACTTAGACCTGAAGTTTTGAAGCTCATCACGGTTTGGGCTTATAATCCACATAATTAAGCTAAAATGATGATATTGATGGACATATTAAATGAGTCACATTTATGCCTCATGAAACCGAGGCTAACACTAAAATGAGATCGCTCAAACTCAGTTGTAGCGGGGTGTCGGTGTGGTGGAGGAGCAGAAACTAACGACTCAAGCAATAAGTCTAGATATTGATTATGATAGTTGGTGGTTATTTCAGCAAAACTACCTTTTTCAGCAACGTCCGGCAAAGGCTACATTTCGCGGCCAGATACGTATGACTTTGCATGGCTAATCTGCTACTATGGAAAGTCCGCGCAGCGCGCGTTTCTGCGAAAGCTAGTCTTGATAAACTAATATCAATAATAATAATAATCATCATCATTATCACCATTATCACCGTTCATTGTAGAACATTTACTATTTAAACTTACCGTGTGAAAACGTAAATGCAACATAGGGAACTACATCTGTAACTGCCTGCTGCTTCAAGACAACTTCTTCAAGAAAGAACCTAGCCTTTTTAAATGATTTTTTCCTTTTACATATTATACAACTGTACTGCTACATTTAGCCGGCTTGAAATAATCGCCCTGATCTTCACGAAGTTTATTCTAAAATCCCAATATAAGATTAGTTGGCGGAGTATTTGCAAGGGTGCAAGAGTGCCACGACGAGTTGGGCCGCAACTGACTGGCAATGGATTGATGATGATTATGCCTGCTTCATCCTTGAGGAAACAAATCGATCCAACTCCTTTCCTGTGTACTAAACAGATTTTGTTTTAATTTCTTAAAATGATAAGAGGAAAATGTCCCTTTTAAAAAGTATGTACTTAAAGTAGAATAAATTTTTGGCCATCGGTAAAAACACAAGTTTCTTTTGACTTTGTTAATATCCGACATTGTTTTCCTCTTTTACAAGGACCTCACTGTTTGGCATACCATATACCGTTTGTTAATTCTTGGCGTTGACGTAAATCACTACGAACCTACCACTTACAAATCGCATTGGAATATCCGTTGTCCATAGTGCGTTGTTTTGGCAAATACCCTGAATAAATATAGAACGTTGTGGTTTTGAAGAACAGAAGTTAAATCTCTGAGCTTACCTAGCCTGCGTGCAGCCTGAAACGCTTCTTCAAGGAAGTGTACACTTCCTTGAAGAAGCGTTTCAGGCTGCGCGCAGGCTAAGCTTACCATGATCGGGCCATGATTGCGGAAATATTTCTATTATCTTACTGCTTCTGTTCAAAGAGAAATCAGTCGGCCGCTGTGATTTTCCATTCGCCACCAACAATACTGGAGAAGGGTGCATAAGTTATGATCGTTTAATTAAATAGTAATGCACTCAGAGCGCTAAAATCTATAAACAAGTATTCTAAAGCGCTTAAAAGCTTGGGGGTTTGAAACCTAGATTACAGAAAAAAACTAAAAGCTCTTATTTACGTGTTAAAATAAGTATGAAATGAATACGCTTTTTTGTCTTCTTCATCGAATATGAAAAGTTTGGACGCTATGGGATGGTCTAATTTAAAGTGTCAGTTTGTTTGCGAAATGAAGGAGACTTTCAGGTGACTCGCAGGATAAAAATAAGATTAAGGTACCCCGAAAGTTTACATGTAGTGAGATTTTAAATCAGTGATTTCCTCTTTTAAGGGACTGTAGTGTCCCCAAACAGAGAATTGTCAGATGGAGACAGACAAGGAAAACTTGGTGATTTTACTGAGCTGACAAAAAACGTGATATAATAAAGTAAAAACCCTCAAATAAGAACCTTCATTTACTAAGGCTATATATTTACAGCTTGAAACTAGGTTCACAATAAAGGGTTTTCAAGCCACCCACTTGCGTTTAAATGCAATTTGAATGAGTAAATCTATTTAACGGACTCCGAAAAATTGCAATTAGACCAATGGTAAACCTGGCCTGGCCTGTGAAAGCTGCAAAACCTTGAACCATAACCTTGTTTTCTGTCCGTTGCTTCAGAACTTATGTGAAGAACCTACACCCTGATTTCGGTATACACCTCTTTACATTAAACAGGCTGTGTCCAAAAATTAGGTTCTCATATGCGGGTTTTTACTGTATGCTGATATGAACAAAGCGAAAATACGTCATTGTCACATGACCATGAACACTACAACACTCCCCTTGTTGTATATTAAAGTCCATGAAAGAAAAGTAAATATCTTTGGGTTTACCATTTCATGACAAACGAGCCTTTCTCCCACGCTCTGGGCTCAGCTGAGTTTGCTCAACAGCATTGATCATCTCTGCTTTTACCGCTCCCATCATCCGAAGGTCCTTGTAAAATCTCCCGTGAGGATGTATACGACTGTTTCCCGTATTTTCTCGAATAGAAGCCGCCCCAAATAGAAGCAGCACTAACCTAGGAAGGTGGTAATTAACGCGAACGGGAAAAGTTCGCATTTATTAATTAAAGGTACCCATTAGCCATGTTTGAAGAATGAGATCAGCCTGAGATCAGCCTATCAGCTTGCAGCTTGCAACAAATAGTGTGGAACAATCACCACATTTGTTCCCTGTGATTCTAGCTGTTTGAGGCTTTGTTCCTGCTTTCCCCCACAATCGTCATTGATCCCCATTGAGTTTCAACTGGTTCTCGCCTATTTGCGGTAATTTCTCTTTTTCTGAGCTGTTCCTTCATCTTTTCAGTGAATCCCTGTTTGTTCCACCTAATCACCTCTGATTCCCACGTATTACCACCGATTTCTACTTCCTCCCATTTGTTCCCTCCGATTCCAAGCTATTCCCACTTTGTTTCAGCATATTACATTGGTTCCTTTCAGTTCCGTATATTCCCACTCATTCCACGAGTTCCCAGCTTAATTGTCTGTTCCAGATTTTAGCGCATGCTGGCTAATGGCTTCCTAATGAGTTTAAATTGTGTGCACAGAGAATAGAAATTCCTATCTTTTGTTACAACATTCCTGATTCCTATCTATCTACCTGCCTATCTATCTATATATCTATATGTATTTCTTCCGGCTTGCCGAAAACCCCTACAAGATGTTTTCATTCTTCAAACATAAAAATCACATTTAAATTATGCACCGTCATGATTCCATTACATTTCTCAATTCAATTCCAGGCTATGGCAACATTCATCCAAGAACGACATGGGGAAAAGCATTTTGCATTATTTTCGCAACCGTTGGCATTCCATTCACTGGTGTTGTGCTTGGAAAGATGGGCCTAGGCCTAACCAATTTGATAAAAACCGCGGACGCATTTATCGAGAACCGCATCAAGCAATGTTTCCCCAAAGCATCTCAAAAAGACAACATAAAAAGTCACGTGCGTTCGATTCAACTTGGTTTTGTCGTCATCATGTTTGTTTTGATATTTCTACTCGTCCCCGCTGGCATAATGACAAGAACAGAAAAACAGTGGGAGTTTTTTGACGCCTTTTACTTCTGCTTTGTCAGTCTAAGTACCATCGGACTTGGTGATTTGACGCCGGGGGCCTCAGAGAATGGCATAGAATTCACAGCACAATTTCAATGGAAGACTGTCGAAACCAGTTTGCACCAGGTAAACAATTTATTTTGGCTTGCGTGTTTTCATGAATTGCGTCACTGTGTGACATTAGCGCCAAAAATGTACACGATAGTTACGATGGGTAGAATTGCAATCCCGATAACTCGAACCGCTGAAAATTCGAGCGTTCGTCACCTCGAAGGGCTCGCATCTTTTTCATCGACTCATGTTGTTCTGTAAACACTGATACAAGCAATTTTCAGTAGTGTAATGCGTAGTCTCATGGGCGAGGAACTTTTGTCTATCCCCATGATTGCACTTAAAAGCAAGCTCGTTGCTCGAAAGTCGCTGATGAATTTAGAAAAGGGGAAATGAAAATGTTTGGAATAATCAGCATTAGATGTCAACGGCGGTACTAGTGCTCATGCCTAGATGATGGACTCGGACCCTGCACGGGAGTCCGGGCAAACGTGCAAGTTGTATTTGCCAACGCAATTGAATTCGCGCTTGGCATAGGCAAAATTGTTTGTCAAGCAGTCAAAGGCGAAAGGCAAAGACGCCGCTATGCATCGGAAACACGGATACATTAGTTCCGAAAATAATCGGACCCATATATTTCGGAAAAAATATTTTCGGACCCTAAAATTTCGGACGATATTTTATTTATTTCTGACGATTTTCCATTCCGATCTCGGACGACAGAAAAAGGCAAGGTGTTTAGAATTTTTCTTTGTAAAATTAATAAAACAAATCGAATTTAAATAGACTTTATCACATCCCTTCCACTAATCGATTCTTGGGTAACTTAATGAGCATACCAGGACTCAAACTTTCGCATTTGAAACTGATTTGCAAACGCGTCAACATTTAGGTCTAAGATTTAAAATGATTTGTTGGATTTGGCGGAACATTGAACATTGAAAATCAA
>JACTAT010000077.1:0-21581 GCA_014526335.1 Chrysaora quinquecirrha | reverse complement strand
AGAAATTTCAGCTCTATTTTTCACAAAGAAATACATTTTCATTTTCAAACTTCATTCAGTAATTTGAAGCTTATTTTCATTTATTTGATTTGACAATCCTTTTTTGTTTATTCATATATTTGTTCATTCACATAATTGCTTATTTATTTATTAAGGTTCATGGGATCTTTGAGAGAAGTTGCCGCTACAATTAATTTGAGGAATCAGAAACGAAAATGTGTTTACGATTATCTGAATCCTGGTGTGGCTGCACCTCAGTCTCGTTGATTAAGACTCAATAAGAACAGAGGTTCATAACTACTGAGTAACTTGTATAAGGAGATTCGTACTAACATTCAAGGAATCTTAAAAGGAATCTTAAACTTAATGAATATGATGCTAACAGAGATTCATTCTGAAATAAAACAATCTAGAATAGAATGTTATACAGAGAAAATTCTGTTTATTGTAATTGTACTGTACATTGTACTAGTCAGAAATATATTCAGAAGTAGATTTGAAGAACTGTTAAATATACTATAAAAGTTCATAAAAATTTGAAAGAACAGTTCTCAATTAATTTTTTCTTTCCAAAAATGATCTGTCTAAATTAAACAAGGAAAACGGTAGAAATATTAAAAAGAAGAGACTTGCAATTGTTCGTGTAAATATATAATGTCGTTTTTCTAAAACGTATTCAAAAAGTTTAAAATGAATCGAGTTTTAAAATTTCTTAAATCTTAAAATCTCCTAATTCAGAACTATTTTCAGAAAATTTAAAACATTCAAAACCTGTGATAAATGTTCCAAATTCCAAAGCCCTAACCAAACAATCAAAACATGTTTCTCAAACAATAATCAGAATGAGCAAACGAATAAAAAGAAGGGCGTCTCGGAGTCCTCCTTTCGAAATATTAATGATTCTTAATGATGCACAGTATTAAAAATCTTACCTGCATCATTCTCATTCGGCTCTGGTGGACTTTCAACCTCCTTAGTACACATTAACTTATGTTCGAATCGTGCGAGTTTCTCGTTTGATATCAACATGAGCAGAAAACCAGTTAGAATCAGAATCGCTGCAACTATTTTATAAACTCCAAATTCTTTATCGCTAAACAGGTAGTCTGCTAACGCGTTCAGCGGTGTCCCTAGCATCGTTCCGAGCGCGATAAACAATGGCGTCGTAAATGCGATGCCGAAATTCACAAAGTAGTTGAATATTAACACCAGAAACCCGGTTGCCGTGAGTGTCTTCCATGGTATCGCAGACAGCACTAGGACCTCGAATCCGGTGAAATGCATCGGCAGGATGATCAGCCAGAATACGAATGTGTTGCACAAACCAAGAAGTGTCAGGAATAAAGCGACTTGGGAACTCGTTGCAGCGCCAAGCAAGCGTTTAAACAATACCTACGAAGGGAGAAACATACAAGTAATTTTCTAAGAGGTCTGATTCAATGCGACATTTTTCTGGAAGATGGCAACAACAGAATGCCCGACAAGCTTATAAGAGGCCCTATGAACGGTCTCCTCCACTTTATTTCATCTGAGAAAAGATAACATGGGGAGCTTTGTTCAAGCTAAGTCTGTCCGATGGAAATTTGATGTGGAAATAACGCATAAAGACACATACCTGATAAAGTGCTGACGCAACCGCTGCAAGAACAGTCAGAATAACTCCTAACACAGTTGGCCCTTTGAAACCGCTCTGCGAAGCAAATAATACTATGCCACCAATCGACATGAGAACAGCTGTAAGCTAAAAAGACAACATCAGTTATTAGAATTAAAAGAAAGCTCGTACTTTGCGATTTCTCTAAAAAATTATCCTTTGTGCTGTCACGGAGATAAAGCAACGCGCATTACACGACGTGCTTCGCCAATGCAAAAGAAAACCGCTAAACGCTGCAACATTGTTGACGAGAAGTCAGATGTCGTGAAAATTTCAACCAAAACAGTGTTCTGCGAACGTGTTTCCTCAGGTCGCAGAACATTTTAATCGAAAATCTATCCCTGGTTACACGCGCGACTCTTAAAATTTACAGTTGCAGCGACAATTTTTATCATGTCTTGCTCATTTCAAGCAAAAAGTCGCATGTGTAGCTAATGCTTTAGTAGGACAAGGTTTCCCATACCTAAAAGAGCGGAGTGTTTAAAATGGTTAAATGATATAACAAACTGCAAAACCTTCCAGCTTTTTGGAGGGAAATGTTAGAAGACCAGCAAAACATTGTCATTTTTTAGGAGAAAGTATCAAAAAACAGGCTTCAAAGTCTATTGAAAAGAAAAGTCGTCTACTGAAAACAGGTTACCATGAGAAATGTGTCCTTACAGTAATTCTATAGAAATTTGATGCTCGAACACAACACATCAAGATAAAAGGGCCCTTGACACAATGATGCAATCTTTTCCGAACTGTCGATACAAAACTTCTTGGTGCAACAGCTGTTTAAAGTAACTGCCAAGAAACAGACACTTACCCTCGTAATGAAAAACTGTTCTTTGAGAAATATCATTGAGAATATATACACAAATGCACTGACTGAAGAGAACAACGCGGTAACATCTGCAGGATTTAAGGCTTTCAATGCTCTGATGTACAGATAATTCGAAGCAAGGAAAGCGACACAAAATGGTACAATGTACTTGACAAGACTTATCAGACAAATCCCTTGAGGTCCAAGTATTGTTGAACTTTGCCTAAAGAAAAAATGGTCATTTTAAGCTTCTTGTTTTCAAATTGGTGTTTTTAATCTTTTTACAACTACTAGTAGTACTACAGTGTTACTATAAGGTAAAAGATTTAAATAAAAAGTTTTTACATTTAGAGCAACAACAAGGACAGCTTTATGTTGCTTGATTGCACAAATTAAGGAGCAAATCATCCAAAGCAGTGGTGCAGCCAGTTCCCCTAGACTTGGGAGGAGGGAGCAAAAACTATTTTTTTAATAAACTCAGGATTCGTTGAGCTTTGAGATTTCAGAAGACAAAAAAGCTTTAAATAGTCGTTTTCGACCTTGCCTTTGCTAATGGCTCTTTGACATAGTGATTTTTAACCATGGGAGAATCAAATTTCTGCATGACCTCACTTTTAGAGAGTTTCTCACAAATTTTGATGGATAACCTACTCTCCTTTCTGAGAAATAGCATGTCCACTGACACAGTGGTTTAGCCAAGGGGGCATGATGAATGGGGGAGTCAGGTGTCAACCCCCCAATCATCACCGAGATAATAAATAAATAATATTAAGAATGTTTCTACAGGGTAAAACTTCAGTTACAAAACTGTTATAAAATTTATGCCCTTAATATGGGCTAAATGTGATTTTAAAATATTTTAGGGTGCAACTTGGCTGTTTTCTCTTAGAACTGCACCCTAAATTCCTTTGACCACACCCTTTTGCCTGTCCAATGTTGCGTGTCTGGATATGTTACTGTCCCAAGATTAATGCCAGTTACCAATCAGTTTAAACTGCATGAGAAAAAATTTTTACTTACCTAAAAAAACTCTTGAATCTCCATGGTTTTTTCTTGAATAATTGTGGAATACTGAATAACGGGAACACAACGATCATGAAACACGTTGTGTACCAAGTTGTGAAATAAGGTGCACTAAAGCCAGGTGTATAAGTTCTATTGGCAAATTGTGTGGCTCCAACCCATGATATTGCAATTAGCAGAACAAGAATGACACCAAATACAATTCGAGCTCTGTCTTGCTTCATGTGACAAATTATTTCTTCTTCTTTAGGGACATTTTCTAAAAATTCAAGCAAGATAAGGTTATTGGTGCAAAACTAACATGATAACAGTCAATGTTGTTTAATGTTAGGCATAATGTGGGAGATGACAGCTATGACAAATATACTGGTGTGCATGCTTTTTGCAAAGGTGTACCATTCAGTATTCGTGACAATGGTGCATAATAACCTTAGGTGCCTAATTGCTGCCCCCACACTAATTAATTTTTTCTAAAATGTCCATCACCCCCCACTCTTATTAGGACCCCTCCACTTATTAAGTTTGCATTAATATTGATGTTGATATTTTTAACTAAACTTACTATGACATTCTTGGTGCAAAATTTCACTTTTACACTCAATTTGTTGGTTAGAACTGTGGATTTCCTTAGCCTATAAGCACTATAGGGCCCCTTGCTTCACCTTTCAGCAATTTCCAGAAAAACGTTTGTCAAACAAAGTCCAACCCCCCATTTATTCCAACCCCCTGCCAATTAGACCATGACGGTACTTCCAACCCCCCTCCACATATTTTGACCCCCAGCAATTAGGCACCTAACAGTACTCTGCCCTCTAGCCCCCTCCGAACTTTGCTACATTACAATGCTGTACATTTTCCGTACTGTTTCCCAATACATTCCATTACATTTATTGCATTTAAATTATTTTTGACATTTAGTTAATTATCACTTCATATCATTCTGATATCAATTACATTTAAAAAAATTTTTTTCATCTTTCATAATCAGCCATAGTGGGCTGGAGCCGTACGTCTCATGCAAATGTACGGCACATGTCGAATATGTACCGCTCATGTCTAATTTTCAAAAATAGTTTAAAAATAGAGAATGCATTGAAATATAGCAAAAGATAGCATTTTATTATTGTTAGATCCTCAGTTTACATATTCATAAGCATTTTAGATCATTTAAAGAAATATTAATTCTTAAAACCACAGATTTACTTTAGGCACTTTTAGGCCCTATTGCCAGTTCACAACAAAACTCTTCTGAAGGCCTTTTCCTAATATCTAAGCATCATTTCTTGGACATTTGGTCAACAAATCTTTACCAAGTTTGTATTAAAAGATTTTCGTAAAGATTTTGATTACTTTTCCAACTTTTACATTTTCGTTGCCTCCGATGTACCGCTCATGCAAGAAAATGCTCCGACGTACGTCACATGCAAATCGCGCATAATTTGAAAAGTATACACTGTATCAATGTAAGAAATGCACAAATGAAGACGAAACAAGTACTACATATGGATTTTTAAGCAATTTTGATTACTTTCTAACTTTACATTTTTCGTTGCCTCCGATGTACCGCTCATGCAAGAAAATGCTCCGACGTACGTCACATGCAAATCGCGCATATTTTGAAAAGTATACACTGTATCAATGTAAGAAATGCACAAATGAAGACGAAACAAGTACTACATATGCTTTTAAGCAATTGATTACTTTCTAACTTTACATTTTCGTTGCCTCCGATGTACCGCTCATGCAAGAAAATGCTCCGACGTACGTCACATGCAAATCGCGCATTCGCCTGAAAAGTATACACTGTATCAATGTAAGAAATGCACAAATGAAGACGAAACAAGTACTACATATGGATTTTGAGCAATTTTGATTACTTTCTAACTTTACATTTTCGTTGCCTCCGATGTACCGCTCATGCAAGAAAATGCTCCGACGTACGTCACATGCAAATCGCGCATAAAAAAAGAAAGTCTCTGCATCAAGTACAACTGTATCAAAAAGAAATGCTCAAAGCGAAATGCAGACGGTAAAAAAACAAAAGAAGGGTAGAAAGCACAAATGAAGACGAAACAAGTACTACATATGCATTTTTAAACAATTTTGATTACTTTCTAATTTGACATCTTTCGTTTCGTTGCCTCCGATGTACTGCTCATGCAACAAATACATCACAATCCTGGGCATAACCATTGACACTATAAACATTCTTTCGTATTATTTTACCTTTGGTGGCTGTCGTTAGGTCCGGTCTAGTAATGCTACCTTTCTGTTTTCCTCCTTTGGTACTCTTAACGCTTAAACATATTTTAATTGCTACTTCAACCATCTCCTGGGATTCCCACACATTTTCGTTGTGAGCATCAATCCTATCCGGAAACCATATCACGCTCAATAATGCAGGTTGAAGTGTGAGCATGCATTCGTTTATGAACCTTCGTGACCACACCCATTCCGGCTATACGAAAATAGGCTGTACTATCCGAAACCTTGCATTTCTTAATGCAAAAGACGATCATACTTAATTTTCATTGCAAATTACCCAGACTTCGTCACTACTTTGCGATTCTTTTCAAATTATGCGCGATTTGCATGTGACGTACGTCGGAGCATTTCTTGCATGAGCGGTACATCGGAGGCAACGAAAAACGTAAAGTTAGAAAATAATCAAAATTGTTTAAAAATCCATATGTAGTACTTGTTTCGTCTTCATTTGTGCATTTCCTACATTGATACAGTGTATACTTTTCATATTATGCGCGATTTGCATGTGACGTACGTCGGAGCATTTTCTTGCATGAGCGGTACATCGGAGGCAACGAAAAGGTAAAGTTAGAAAATAATCAAAATTGTTTAAAATCCATATGTAGTACTTGTTTCGTCTTCATTTGTGCATTTCTTACATTGATACAGTGTATACTTTTCAAATTATGCGCGATTTGCATGTGACGTACGTCGGAGCATTTTCTTGCATGAGCGGTACATCGGAGGCAACGAAAAATGTAAAGTTAGAAAGTAATCAAAATTGAAAATCTTTTAAAATCCATATGTAGAAATGACTTGTTTCGTCTTCATTTGTGCATTTCTTACATTGATACAGTGTATACTTTTCAAAATATGCGCGATTTGCATGTGACGTACGTCGGAGCATTTTCTTGCATGAGCGGTACATCGGAGGCAACGAAAATGTAAAGATTTGTTGACCAAATGTCAAGAAATGATGCTTAGATATTAGGAATAGGCCTTCAGAAGAGTTTTGTTGTGAACTGGCAATAGGGCCTAAAAGTGCCTAAAGCAAATCTGATTTCAAGAATTATATTTCTTTAAATGATCTAAAATGCTTCTGAATATGTAAACTGAGGATCTAACAATAATTAAATGCTATCTTTTGCTATATTTCAATGCATTCTCTATTTTTAAACTATTTTTGAAAGGTAAAGTTAGAAAATAATCAAAATTGTTTAAAAATCCATATGTAGTACTTGTTTCGTCTTCATTTGTGCATTTCCTATATTGATACAGTGTATACTTTTCATATTATGCGCGATTTGCATGTGGCGTACGTCGGAGCATTTCTTGCATGAGCGGTACATCGGAGGCAACGAAAAATGTAAAAAGTTGGAAAAGTAATCAAAATCTTTACGAAAATCTTTTAATACAAACTTGGTAAAGATTTGTTGACCAAATGTCCAAGAAATGATGCTTAGATATTAGGAAAAGGCCTTCAGAAGAGTTTTGTTGTGAACTGGCAATAGGGCCTAAAAGTGCCTAAAGTAAATCTGTGGTTTTAAGAATTAATATTTCTTTAAATGATCTAAAATGCTTATGAATATGTAAACTGAGGATCTAACAATAATAAAATGCTATCTTTTGCTATATTTCAATGCATTCTCTATTTTTAAACTATTTTTGAAAATTAGACATGAGCGGTACATATTCGACATGTGCCGTACATTTGCATGAGACGTACGGCTCCAGCCCAACCTCGCTCGCTCAGGTTTTCTTCTTTTCTTGGCGACGATGCGGAGGAGGGTCGATCAACCAGCGATTACACAAGGAATCAGGATTGCTAACCAGGAAGTTCGGACTCCCTGCCGCTAACTAAAGGAATGGGATTTTGGACTGGAGTGGGGACCTTATACCCTAGACGATGACTTCAGATTCGGGCTAGTGAAGGTTATAGGGTGATAAATAACTGTATAAAGGGGTTAAGCGCTTAAAATATCTGAGACTTCAGTTGCCTGAGTTTTTGCGCTTTCTGTAAGCACTTTGTACTTTTCGTTATAAAAAGCGCAGTAATTTTAGCTGGAAAAGGATAACAAACGAAACATATCGCTTATGGTATAGTTGCTTATAGATTCTCTTATTTCAGTTATAATGTAAAGGCCCTTAAGTTAGTTAACATTTGTGTGTTCTTGAGTGCATTCGTGTGCTTATTTCCTTGTTTATTAAGGGTATTATTGTGGATTCAAAGAGGTAAATTTATTTTAACGCCATATGGAGCGGAAAAGGTAACATCTAAATATGTAAGCCCGAAAGAACCTTATCTGGTGAGTAGATATGTAAGAATTTCAGAGTGTTAGAACCTATTTTGCACGGTGTGTGAATGCGTGAAAGGCTAAATTATTGCGTGTAGCAGCATGAATCTAAAACCCCAAATGAAATGCCCCGTTAGAAGGAGAACAAAAATATATGAGGGACAATTATATCGTTCAACGAATATATTTTTATTTTAAATCTCTATACAGTAGCATATCGTGCCTAAAGTTCTATGTAAAAATATTTTCCAGGTTTCGAATGCAGTATACAGTTTTTACACACATAGTGCTATTGATAAACATTATATATTATTTCTATTTTCTTTAATGATTTAATCAATATATATTATTTACACAAAAACAATTACTAATCAATTCCGATCATGATTAGGCTCTATAGAACAGAACCATGTCAAAATCAAAATTCAAACTAAAATACGACATAGTACAAAGAGTTTCTTAAAATTTGAAATTTTCGGACTCGTCTCAGTAATTAAATAAAGGGTCAAAAAGTACAGTAAAGTTTCTTAAATATCAACGTTTTCGTGTACATACGAAAGAAAAATTTGAGCCGATAAATCGACCCAACAACTTGTCACGATGCTACATGACCAGATTGGGTTGGTTCCGAGGCTGCAGCTATTCCTTTACAATGATAGCTAATGAAGCTATAACACAGCTAATTTAGATTTTCAGTTTACTTTTCTTCTTTCATCCTCTCGCGGAGAGAGTGCGTCATAACTTTCAGTGGTGCACCCAAGGGAGAATAGGGGTCCGGGAACCACACTTTTCCAAAATATGGTCTCCGAAATTTGTCCAAAAACGCACTCACCCACAAATCAACCCCACCTGAATCCCGGATACACCACTGATTACTTTAGTGAGGCAGTGACATTAAACAACGCGGCTATATGAAGCAACAAGCCCCCCCTCCTTCAATCTCCATCCATCATCAAACAATCCTTCATTTCTACGCAGTTTTTGCCAGTCTCAGGCTAGCCAACGGGGGTAACCGCATACTTGAATTACGCTCGTATTTCGGATTTTTAGGAATATCCCATTTTTTACGCTCTTTCGATGATACTACATTTCCATTCATCTCCACTCCAGCATGATTTAAATTGCCATTAATATCGCTAATTTTCTTAGAATTTGATTTTTTATCCTTCTTGTCGAAATGCCTTTGATTCGGGTCAGTATCTTCTTCAATAGAATACCGTGGAGTCTTTTTCTGTTTTGAATGAGTTGGCACTGGAATTCGCGTGCTGAATTCCGTTCCATTAAGTTTTTCAACGTTGGAGCTATCCTCCTCGGTTATTGCCACAGAGTTCCTACCCTTCTTTTTTCTATCCTTTTTCTTTCGTTTTTCTTTTTTAAATCTAGGTGGTTGAGATACAAATGGTGACATAGGACGAGATCCTTCCGTCCCTGAATGCGGTGGACCTGGAGACGTTATCCTGGTCTGTGAATTAATATCAAATAGTTCATGCTTATTGTGGGTTCCATTCCGCGTTTTCGACATGTTACGTTGCTGTTTTCTCCGCTCTTTTTGTATTCGTTCGATTCGTTTTTTCCTAAAAGAATAACATATAGTTTTTATAGAAAGCTGTAAGAAAGGTGTAAAAAGAAAAATTATAAACATATAGTTTTCAAAGAAGAAAAGCTATAAGAAAAAGCACCATGTTTAGGCATATGTAGCTATTGCTATGATACAGTAAACAAGGAACAATAACATTCGAAAAACAGAAGTATTATTCCATAACTCAGATATCCCTAAAGCGTTTTTAATCGTATTTGAGTTGTACAGGGCTTATGATAGCGAGAAACAGCTTAAACTGGCGAAAAACAGCTTTGATCGTACCTAGAAGGAGGGGGGCTTTTGGGTTTCACGGGTTGCGGGTTTGGCCGATTTTACCCTCGGGTTTTCAGGCTTTTGCAAAAAATCGTGCGGGTTTTCAGGTCAAGGATTTTTAACAGGCAACGGGTTTTGCCATTTTTCTAGCTGGGGTTTCGGGTATTGAGTAAAAATGTGCGGGTTTTCGGGTTTAAAACATCACAAAGAATATCAATGTGTAAAATTCTTAAAACAGTTGTTGAAACTAAGGCCATCCGGGTTTTCGGGTTTGTCCCAATTTTCTTCCGGTTTTTCGGGTTTAGATACCCCCCAAAGCCCCCCCCCCCCTAGAAGCTTTTTCGTCTGACACTACTCAGAGTATAGATGTAACAAACAGTTTTGCATAAAAAAGATATGAATATGTTCCTTTTGCATAAGTAAAAGCAAATGGTTTGGGAAGATGCACTGTTCTTGGAAAAGCACATTTAGTGCAAGCATTCAAGTCATGATTTTGCAAAACACAACGCAAATGTGCAAATCGATTGGCATTGGCACTGACATTGTGTACCAGATCAACTGGTTCCAAATTGATCATGAGATCTGTTGGGACCCTTTGCTCTTGAACTAAAGCAGTATAAACTGAGTTGCACATATTTTGTTTTATAAGAAACTCTTTATAAGAAATCCAGACTCTGGAATGACCAAAAATTTTAGAAACTCCAGTACTGGAATATGTTTTCCAAAGAAGCTTTTCACCTCAATCTGCAAAATATTTCATGTCATTCCCCGTGTTTTGTCTGTACTAAAGTACTCTTGTGACATGCAGAAAAATTGGAGAGCCGCAAGCATTCAAATACAATAGATAAATGGGTTTAAGACATCATTTAAATAAAATTACTATGTCACTACGGCTCTAAAAGTTATGATTAACTCTATATTACCTCAGACACTGGCAGATGCAAGCAGTCAAGCTTACAATTAGAAGAATCCCAATCCCAACAGGCAGCATAATAAGATTTAACTGAATTGATGCCCAGTTCTGTACAATTCTATTGCTTGAAGCAACTGTTGGATGGGATGTTGAAGGGATTGAAGCTTGAATAAGAAGCGGCAACATTTTTCAAAAGTCAAGTTTAATCAGCTAGTTCTCCTGTTACATCACCTGAAAGAGAAAAAAACATTGAAAAGAGGAAATTGTAAGATGTTTTGCAGCTTTCAATAGACAATCATGGAAAGGATGCCACGGGGGGAGGAGGGGGAGGGGGAAGGTGAAATGGTGTTGTAGCGCCAGTCTCTAGGATCTCAGTAGTAGGTTAACTAATCAAGACCTCAACCCTGGCCGTGACGCTACAGTGACTGGGCTCGAACCCTGACCACACTGAGCTTCTGACACCACGAGTCAGCTGGATTACACCACGACGCCACAGCACCTTCAAACAATGTAAGTGGGGTTAAGAGGCAGTGCAGTACCTACTGGCTAGCACTTGCACCTTTTGTGCTTAAGGTCTGTGGTTCAAACCCAGGTTATACAAACCCAAACTAAGGTCTGTAGTCCGATCTACTTCCAGCACCCAACAAACACTATCTTATACCCACCGACCCATGCTGTCTCTAGATAGAAGTTAGACTTTCTTTCGTCAAGATCAAAATCAAAACAAACAGACACCCATATGAATCTAAAATATTATTTTTCAGATTTCATACCGCATTATCACCCAGAATGAAATAAATGTTCTGCTCTTGTCAGCAGCTAGTTTTCTTGTAAAGATTCAAAGATTTAGAGAGTCAAATTAACTTCATCATCGCAGCATAGCAACTCTGCAAACATCACCATATGAACAACCACAACCAAAACAAATCTCAACTTATTCTGCAACCTCGACATCATGAGAATTTTGTTTTGAAAAAGAGACTGGGGTGGAGAAAGCAATCCGCGCGCATCCGCGCCGCCGCCGCGTCAACTCACCCAACCCAACGAGCAGAAAAGCGAAGCGGGCGGCGGGCGCCAAGCGAAGACACAAAAAATGCAACAAAACGAAGATACCACGGATACTTTCTGGTTCAAAGAGGGTGAAATTGATTCTTTGTGGTCATTTGTCCTATCAGTAAGTATAGATTAAACAAAAGATGTTCCAGAAACATTTTTAAACAAACTTGACTTATAGGGCCTATAGCTTAGGCCAAAAACTAAAAGGCCTTGCGGGCGGGCGCAGATGGGCCAACCCGCACGCACAGCCTACACTGGGTAACTTTGATGCGTGCACTAAAGAACTTTGCTGTAGAATTTTAGCTCGAACAACAGAAAACCATAGGTATCCCTATTTTTTACATAGCAATCTCTATTGTTAGAAAACAACCCCTATTGTGTGGTTGGAAAACAATACCTATTGTTTGGAAAATAATTCCTTTTATTTGGAAATCAATCCCTATTATTTAAAAGACAATAGCCTTATTATGCACATTGTGCACCAGAGGCACCCGAGGCAAGGCATTGGGGCACCAGGCAGCAGGAGCAGAAGCAACCAATTGAGGGAAAAACAATAGAAAAATCATAAAATTTCACAATTTTTATGAGAACAAGGGGGCATTCCCCCCACTGCCCCCATGCCTTCCAGCACCCCTGTTGTGCACAAATCCCAGATGTCATGCCACCACAATACATCTTTTGTTTATTGTTTTTGTGCTGACAAAACTTAACAATGTTTTCTCTTTACAGATAAATTGGAAAGAAAAATGGCTGATTGGAGTTATCGCATTTCATTTCATTTGTACCCTGGCTATAATCACCACAAGAAAACATCTAAACATTCAGATTGTTATTATGTTCTGTTTATGTATGTACTGATTGCATTTTACATGCTTTTTCTACATTACATGGTTGTTTCACCATATTCCCCCTCATAAGCACCTTCCCTTGAATAAGCACCCCCCCCTTCCTTTGAATTAAGCTGCCTATCAGGTTGGTTTCAACACTCCTAAGTGACTCCTATCTTTATAGAATATTAGTTTATTCATAAATTTTAAAATAATTGTTCATCTTTCAGACCAATTTTTGAATAAGCACCCCAGGTGCTTAAACACCTTGTTAAACAATTTTAAATAAGTGTTAAAATGTGAATTGGGACATTTTTCAGCCTGCGTAAGAAGGTCGATAATTTGCATTTCAGGTAACTTCCAAATAAGGATACCTTTAATAACAACGAGAGATCTGAATTGAAATCGATGCTTCTCAAATCTTGACTAAAAGAAACCCTATTATTTGCAACATTCTACAAAACTTATGTCAATAAAGCTTTTATCCATTTTGAATTTGATTCCTTCAGGTGCATTGACCTTAGCTTCTGAGAAATTAAATGAAATTGGTGCTAGACATTGGAAGTGAGTTTTATTATTATTATCATTATTATTAAAAGGTTTAAAGATATATTATATCTTAAGGATTAACACTAAGATGGCTATCCCCTGAAAATGATCCAATTTTGATCATATCAACTAAAGAGTTACTATTAGCTTTTCTTATTGCTGTATAACCAACAAGTTAAGGCTCATCAGGAATTTGAGACAGAAAATCGTCTAAGCCTTTCTTGAACACATCTGGCGATACCCCACTCAAGTCCCTAAGATGCTTAGGTAATAGGTTGAACAGCTTTGGACCCTGGGTGCAGAAACTTCCTTCTATTACTCACTGCCTGATGATGGGAAATGGAGCTCTCCTGAGCTCTCCTGACACTGATTCAGAAACAGCTTTGATAATTTTGAATATATTTTCCCTGCCTAGAATTACCTTGAAGTTACACTTTCTCCTCATAGGATGTTTTCCAAAGAGCAATATTTTGACTATAATGGAAAGTTCATGTCTGTGATATGGTCTGGACCAATGGTTGTGAACTGCCTTATACTTGTGGTAAGTAATTTGTAGGCAAATTGTTGAATCTAAAGCGAGGTTTATGTCGACATTGTGCAGAGTCAGAACTAGTTTCCGATTGCTAATCAACAACTTTTTGAATTAATTTATCGCAACTGACCTGTCAACATACACGCTTTTTTATAAGGAACCACTTTATAAGGAACCTACATGTAGAAGGCCCGAAAATTTAAAGAACTTATACTACTAAAGAGAACATTGTTAAGGAACTTCTCAATGTCGAATGCTTTATCACTGCAAATAACCAAGAATTAGAAAGCCGGTTCCATTCATTTGCAGTCGAAAATCACATAAATTGTACTTTGCGCATGTATCAAATGTTTCCTTGAGTAGTTTCGGGCTTTACTTACATGCAAATGTCTCTGTACGGTAGTCATTAAACTCTATGTGCAGTTGGTGTGAGTTCTTTGGTTCTATCATATCGTTGGTCAACATCAGCGTGGTTTTCTACTTCTGTGAGTAGTTAACAACTGATTCCCGTCAGTCGCAGTCAACCTAAGTGCTCTTTCGATCGCGATCAACTGTATCCCATACGTTCTAACCAGTTGTTGACATGTATAGATAAGTTAGCATTTACAACTTATTGGAGTTGGTTCTATCGTATCTTAGGTCAAAATAAGCCTTGCTTAAGAGACCTTTGCAGAGTTTCGGTGAAGAAAGTTACGACAGCTATGATAGAAGAGTTTCTTCATCTCTTTGTCTCACAAATAAAACTCGATAAAAATCAAATAACTAAAGAGTTAAAAGAAAACTATTTTAACACAAAAGTTAATCTTAAACATTTGACAAACAATGTTTGATCGTTTGACCAGGGCCTGAAAGTTTTGCTTTCTAGACAAATCGGCCCACTACCAAGTCGGCCCACTACAAGGTCGGCCCACTACAAGGTCGGCCCACTACAAGGTCGGCCCACTACAAGGTCGGCCCACTACAAGGTCAGCCCACTACCAAGTCGGCCCACCCCTATGGACAAGTCGGCCCATCCCTGTGGGCAAGATGGCCCGCCGCAATGTTGGCTCACGGCGTTATTACTATTTATTTTGTTATGTGCGGGGATGTTGGGGGCTGCCGCTCCCATACCCTGGCTTTAACCGTGTACATGCACAACTTGGTCTACACTGGCCCATTTGGCCCGGGGGGTACTTCATTGTTCAAAAGACTAGACGTGCCGCCCAGTTTTTCCAAACCCACCCATGTCTACCGATAAATTCTGTTTCTCGTGGTACCCATGTATAGAAAAAACAACGAAATTTTTTACCCATTTGTACCAATATCTCAAATGTTTGAACCCAATTTAAAGCCTGAGGCAACACTAAATGCGTCGAAAAGTCATTTGCGCTGAAAACTAAAACGCACTTTTTATCAGGCTTTTTCAAAGCAATGCATGTCTTAAATGTTATATATATTTTACTATACCCATGTGTAGAAATTCTTTACGAAAAGCCAACCCATATGTAGGGAAATTGGTGCTGAAAAAGTTACCCATTTGGGCGGCACGTCTAGTATAACGAACAATGGAAGTACCCTCCCGGGCAATTTGGTCTACACTGACCGGCCGACTTGCCTAACACATGGTTGGTCGACTGTGACGTGGGCCGACTTGTCCTGTTACCAAAGTCTTTTTTCCTTTCGCGTGGAGCTTCAATGAACAGCAGGCGGCAGGTGGTTTTGAAAACCGCTGACAAATTTAACTATTCATCTTCCGCTAAGATCCAAGACTGCCGCTGAGAATTTTGTCGTAGCTACATCAAACTGCGTTTTTGCGTCCTCTTTTTAGTTCTGCCTGCACCTGCAGTTAACATCCCAAACAACCACTAAGTTACTTGCTATGTCGACTACTTTTTATATAGCACAACTTTATAAGGAACCTGCATGTAGAAGGCCGAAAAATTGAAGAAACTTACACGCTTTTCTTATAAGGAACCTACCTGAAGGCCTAATTCTTAAAGTTCCTTATTTTTGGACCTCTTTTGAGGCAATCGTAGTTCAAAAAGTTCCTTAATAATTCCTTAATTTTATCTGCACATTCAGTATCATAACAATAACAGAGAGACACTTGCATGTAAGCAAAGCTCGAGACTACTCAACGAAACATTTGATACATGCATAACGTACAATTTATGTGATTTTCGACTGCAATTCAATGGAATCGGCTTTCTAATTCTTGATTATTTGCAGTGATAAAAGTATTCAATATTCAAAAGTTCCTTAATGATTTTCTCTTTAGTAGTATAAGTTGTTTAAATTTTCGGGCCTTCTGCATGTAGGTTCCTTATAAAGTCGTTCTTTATAAAAAAAAGTGTGTATGCTACAAAAGATAAAATCGCTAAGTAACTCTTCAAATTTGAGTATTTTTATCACTGCAAACAGTCAAGAATTGGGAGGATAGTTCCTCTCATTAGCAGTCAAATATGTTACGTCTGTCTGAAATGTTTCCTTGATTATCTTAATTTCCTTAGTTTCCAACTTTGCTTGCATACGAGTCTCTGAAAAATAGTCATTATTATTATTTAGGTTTAAAGATGTATTATCTTAAGGATTAACACTAAGATGTCTATCCCTTGAAAAAGATCCAATTTTGATCATGTCAGCTAAAGAGTTACTATCAGCTTTTCGCATTGCCGTATAACCAACAAGTGGAGGCTCATCAGGAATTTTAGACAGAAAATCATCTAAGCCTTTCTTGAAAACATCCAGTGATACCCCATTCAAGTCCCTTAGATGTTTTGGTAAACAGCTTTGGACCCTGGATGCAGAAACTTTCTTGATGCAGAAACAACTTTTGCTTACGCCAAACAGAAAATGTGTTTGAAGGTTTTCAGAAACATTGCAAAAAATTATGCTTGTCAAGCAATGTTTTTGGACATGGCCAAACGGTCATTGTTTAGAAAATCTTAGAATTGTTTGATCAACAATGTTTGATCGTTTGGCCAGGGCCTTATGGCCTTTGTTTCGGTAAGAACATCAGAAATAGAAAGATCTCTTGTTTATTTTCAGCTTATTTTGTTTTTTGCTTTACTTAGATAATGTGGCTGATACAAACTGGCAAATTATTAATAAGAACAAAGCAGAGACAATTACTTCATGTAAAGGATTCAAAAGAAACTCAACATCCAAAATCAGAGTAAATAGAAATTATATTTATTTCATGTATAGGAATATATTTATGTTTTTACGTTAGAAATAGTGAATTGGATGGAATTCAATTCAATAAGCCGACAGACAGCAGTTGACTTAGTCAGTGTACAACCAACCTTGTCCCCAGGCCGCAAACATAGTTCTTTGATTACAACTGTCAATCTTTGGTTCTTCTTATACTGTCAAAATAGGTGACACAAGTTGTTCGCTTTTGTTGTTGTTGTTGTTGTTGTTGTTGTTGTTTCACGACTCCTGACATCACCGTTAGGCCCTGTTTAATACAATCAAACATTTTTGTTCAAACATATGAAATTTACTTGTCCATCAAAGTAGAGTAAAGTAAAGTTGCTGTTTTGAGTCTACTACTAGCCTAGGGTTACTCAGTCGACTTTACACTTTACCCCTGGTCTGGATGCATTAGCATATAGCAGGGTGCAGCCACACACGGCGCTCATAACTACCGACCAGGTACCCATTTATGCACCTGGGTGGAGAGAGGCACATTTGTTTTAATAACTTGCCCAAGGTTGTTATCTCTGCAACACAAGTGGAAAGACCGTGGCTCGAACCAACAACATTTGCGTTGTGAGTCCAGCACGCTAACCACTGCGCCACAGACACCAAAATGTTTGATAGTTCTGCCACATCACAAAATATTGCTCATCAAATATTTTTTGCTTGCAGCAAGCAGAAAAAGTTTTCAAGTTTTTCGAAAACCTTGCCAAGCAAGCTCTGCTTGTCAAGCAATGTTTCTCAAATGCTTGACCAACAGTGTTTGATCGTTTGGCTTCGGCCTTAGACAGCCCCACCTAGCTCTAGTATAAGCGACCTGTCAGTTCTGACCAAGCACAAGCACATTGAATTTGTTGCATGCCCATCACTAAGGAAACAACACGCTTTTTATGAGGAACCTACCTCAAGGCCTAGTTCTTAGATTTCCTCATTTTTGGACCTCTTTTGAGGCAATTGTAGTTCCATAAGCTCCTTAATAATTCCTTAATTTTAACTGCATATTCAGTATCATAACAATAATAGAGAGACACTTGCATGTAAGCAAAGCTCAAGACTACTCAAAGACAAATTTGATACATTCGTAACGTGCAATTGATGTGATTTTCGACTGCAAATCAATGGAACCGGCTTTCTAATTCTTGATTGTTTGCAGTGATGAAAATATTCAAAATTGATAAGTTCCTTAATGATTTTCTCTTTAGTAGTACAAGTTCTTTAAATTTTCTGGCCTTCTACAAGCAGGTCCCTTATCAAGTGGTTCTTTATAAAAAAGTATGTATTCCCAAAATTCACTTCGAGAATCCTGAATAATAACATAGGACTGACAGAAACGGCCCATATTTTGAAGCCTCTATTGTTAGGAATGGATTATTTGACACAAGCCGTTTATAAGATACTCTAAAAGCCTCTTTCGTGAATATTTAGCAACCCTGCTTATGTTAAGGGGATTGAAAATCAACTAAATTTAAGGAACTTTTTCTTCTTGTTGACTTCAAAACTTTAACTTGTGATGCTGCTTAACATGTGTGTATTCCGATGAGCTAAACTTGTTGAAGTCTGACAGATATTCATGGGGCTATACATATTTCATTAAGGGCTGTCTTGCAGATCTCTATATTCAAAAAGAAAACAGTTTTTATGTGAGAAATTCACCATGCTTGTTGATCAAAGAAAAATCCCCGCTATCTCTTAACCTATCCGGTGAATCTGCAATCGTAACAGTTTGAAGTAATGACTTAAGAGGATGAAAAATCTGAATCGTTAAGTCAACGGAACTTCGTAGTATTTATCAATCCCGTTTGTAGGGTCCAAACTTTTCTCCTAGTTTTCAGCTGTCGACTGATTTCGGCCCCGCGTTCATTGCAGAAATTTTTGGGATTTTAGACCAGAATCGAAAGAGCAGACAGTTTGACGAAGGCAAAGAACTTCCAGGGAACATGTACAGTTGTCACGAATGGAAGTCCCCTTCGTTTCTTCCCTCCTTAACATAGCGTAGGTGATGTGGCGTCTTGGCCTTATCAAGATGGCGCGTGGTGTCAGAAGCCCAGTGAGGTTCGAGCCCGAGCTACGGTAGCGTGACACCCAGGGTTGAGGTCTTGATTAGTTAACGTACAACTGAGATCCTAGCGACTGGCGCTAAAAATATGCCATTTGAACTTCATCTTGTAGGGGGGGGGGGCTTTTGTGGCACTTGGAATGTCCCCCTTAGTTGTCCTCCTCCATCGTTGGTTGTTCTCTGAACAGCGGATCGACTGTACAGCTAATTACTGAGACCCGGTAATGGCTGCCAGCTAGTTGTGCCTTGGTCTTTCTACTTTGCGCTTGACTTGAACAGCTCCTGTCATGACATCCGGTACTCAAAGTCTTCGCTGCGTCAACTGTTGTGCCTTGGTGTCTGCCTATCCGGTAATGGCAGCCAGCTGGTTGTGCCTTGTTCTTTCCACACTGCGCTTAACTTGAACAGCTCCTGTCCTGACATCCTACTCAAGGTCTTCGCTGCGGCAACTGATGTGTCAAAAATACTGCAATTTTCACCTCCTGCCTTCAATAAAATCACCCTTTCAACATGGTGCAGAGGCACCCTAGCTAATGCTGCGCAGTAATGTGGAGGGATTTTCTAGTAATGTGGAGGGTGTTCAGTAATGTAGAAGAATATCTTCAGGAATGTGGAGGAATTTTTAAGTAATGTGGAAGATGTTCAGTAATGTGGAAGACTATCTTTCAGTAATATGGAGGGCTATCTTTCAGCAATGTGGAGGGCTATCTTTCAGCGATGTGGAGGGCTATCTTTCAGTAATATGGAGGGCTATCTTTCAGTAATGTGGAGGGCTATCTTTCAGTAATGTGGAGGGCTATCTTTCGGTAATGTGGAGGGCTATCTTTCAGTAATGTGGAGGGCTATCTTTCAGTAATATGGAGGGCTATCTTTCAGTAATGCGGAGGGCTATCTTTCAGTAATGTGGAGGGCTATCTTTCAGCGATGTGGAGGGCTATCCAGTGGCGTAGTAAATTTTTGGGACCATGCCCTTCTACAAGTAGTAAAACGGCCCTTTATATAAGGGATTTGACGGGCTTTCAAAAGGAGAAAATATGCTGGAAAATTCTTGCTTTGCACAACAATTTCATAACAACAGACCTATAATCAAAACTAGGGGGGTCCGGGGGTATTCTCCCCCGGAAAAATTTTCATTCTTTACCTCTAGAATGGCATAGAATGCAAAAATTTTTGCTTGCCGAGTATGTTCCTTCTGGGTATCCGAAGACATCTCACCTCACCTCTTTGTTGGAAACACTTGCTTTCATGTTGATGTACAACATTCCAGCCAAGAATACATACTTATTATACGAAGCAGCGGTGAAAATTTTCATTCTACATTTATCTACTAGAAACATGTACTGTGTTATGTGATCTTTCGTTTTGCCTTTTCGTTCTATTTCATTTTATTTCGACAACAAGAGAAAGGAGATTGACGTTTTGACTTTTCACCACAGCAACAATATGTAAGAGAGAGAGAGAGAGGTCTTTTGAATAAGAAATTACGATCTTTGGGACCGTAAAAACACAAGAAAGGTCCGTACCTTTAGAACCCTTCACACATCGAGAACTATTGCACCAATAGGGGCGGGTGGGTTGAACAATAGTAAACACGTGGCGTTAATTGCCGCATAAAAAACAGTGGTAGAACACTTTCCTGGAACCGAGTAGGTTGATATCTCTTCTCTTTTTCGACATTGAAATATATTTATTGCCCAACGGTTGTTAGAATTCTCTTACCCCCCACTGATTTTATTGCAGAAATGGACTTTTCTAAAACACCAAGTTTTCAACTATTGGGGGGGCGACCGCCCCCCCTTGCCCCCCCTTGGCTACGCTACTGGGGCTATCTTTCAGTAATGTGGAGGGCTATCTTTCAGTAATGTGGAGGGCTATCTTTCAGTAATGTGCAGGATGCGGACTAATGTGAAGGGCTATTTTGAAGTAACGTAGAGGGCTATCATCAGTAACGTTGAGGGCTATCTTGCAGTAATGTAACTTGAAGTGACTTTTTTAGATAACTAGCAAGCGAAGCGACATCCCATTACTGCCCCGGGGTAGGGGGCACTTGACCAGATTTTCGTTACGCAAGAACCCCTCTGGCACAGACAGAACATATTTGTTTTTATACCTTCTGCTTTTCATACAGATTTTGCGAAATTTATAGCCGAGTTCCTTGTTAGACTTATTGCCTGAGTCGTTGTTTTCGCTATTGAATTGAACTACCGAACACTCAAACTACCGAATTTAGCGATCTCATTTTAGTGTTAGCCTCGGTTTCATAAGCGATAACTGGAATTCAGGTAATAAATCTAGTTCCTTGTGCCAGAAATCAGTGCCTTTCCTTATATCAAAATTGGTAAATTTCATGCCGCTCTTGATAACAGAACCGTGAAACCGAATATCCTTCCCGGTGGCACAGTCTTGATGCCAGAAATATAAGGCCTAACCTGATTGCACAATGAAGCTATTGTGAAATGTGAAAAGTGCATGGTTTCTTGATTTACCACCACCCATCGTGCTAGCAAGGCCTTACGAGATGATCAGTTACGATTGAAATATCCTAAAATGTATAGCTCGCAAAACTGCTTTAAAACAAAACTTCATTCTTATGCAA
>JACTAT010000764.1:0-30383 GCA_014526335.1 Chrysaora quinquecirrha | reverse complement strand
GTATTCACGCAAAGTTAAAAAAGATAAACGCACTTGTAGAAGAATTGCCGTCCTTGCACTAAGTGGATTGGTCATTTCTTCATTGTGGTGTTCATTTCTTTATTTTAACGCAACCATTACAACAGAAGATGGGGAAAAAATAAAGCTCAGAGATACTGTGAATCATTTCTTCAAATCCCCTGCATGGCTGGAATTCAAGGAGACTTTCTGGGGAATTTATGAAGAAGCTCAAAAACAAGGATGGAAAAATGTTTATGATGAACTTGTTAAAGCCTTAGATCCAACTGGTGAGGCCAATGCTCTGAAAGTTCTAGGATTAAGAGAAAATGCAACAGAAGCTGAAATACGAAAAAGTTACAAAAAATTAGCCTTGAAATGGCATCCAGATAGAAACAAAGACAATGCCGAAGAAGCTCAGAAAAAGTTCATTGAAATCCAACAAGCTTATGAAGTTTTATCAAAGGTAATGAGCAATAGGAAAAGACAAAATCAGAAATCTCAATCAGATAAAAAAACTGAGTTTTAGTGTTTTAAGCCAGTATGAACTTTATGCATCCAGGCCTGTCAGAAGTTTTTGGGACAGGGAAGAGGTGAACAATTCATAGAAAAATATTATGACATCATAAAATCATTGAAGATTGAATATTTTTAATTTTAAAGCCCCCCTCCCCCAATCAGAGATTCCCTCTGACAGACTTGGTTAATTTCAAAATATAGGCTTTTACTGATTCAACACAACACTGATCCAATGTTTATGTTATGGCACATCTGACAAATGCTGGCGTAAGAATATCTTGTATGTTTGGTGGGAAGTCCTTTTGAAGACACAGGGTTTATTTAGGGGGATTACGTGTTCTGCTGTTTTCTTGAGACAGTCCCGTGTTCCCTTTAAGTTTGAAGGCAATTATTCAGATTTATAGTCAAGCAGATTGATAGGGTGGAGTTTATCTGACCCCTGTTTCCCTGTGTTCCCTTTTCCCCTATGATCTTACCCATGTTCTCTTGTTCCCTGAATCATTTTGCATGTTCCTGGAACCCTAAACAACCTTCATACACTACTTATACCACCTTTTGTCTTGACAATATATTCTTAACACCAAGCCTACTACTTGGGTTAGTAATGTTGAGGATAGAAATGTGTATTATGTCTCTGGTGAAAGTAAACATGGCTTGTGTGTTGGATAACTAGTGCATTCTTGTATTTTTAGGGTATTCCTTTCTTTCACCTATATATCTATTAAATATATATTTAATTAGCTCTAAGTAGCAAGTCCAATCCAATCGCATTGATCTTTCTAACAGGAAAAATTTTTTGGAGAAAATTTTCTAATTGAGGGCATGAAATCTAGTGTTAGACACTGAACAATATCCTCCAAAAAGGTCTTCTAAACTAAAGCCATTTTTAATCATAGTTTACATAATATAGATATTTTAAATGTTTTGATTGTTGTATGTGAAGTTCTGATAAACTACCTATTTGTTAGGTATGTTATGTTGATATAATTTGTGATTGTTGTCAAATTTTTATTGCAAGCAGTTAAAATCTTTTAAGATTTCCATAGGTGCATGGTAAAAAACTAGAATATATTGGAATGCGTCTCTGGGTTTCGGTTCTGGACAGTAGTTTCCATTCCATGTTTTACGAATGCCCCTAAAAGAAGGTGGCACGGCGCTTGCGCAAAGTGCTTAGCATCAGCGTGAGCGAGCAGACCAGAAGGAAAATGGAAGAAACAAACAGATCAGATCAAAAGCAAATCAAAATAATTCTGGCTTTCTTCAGGATCCAGCAGTAATTACGATAATCAAGATTAATAGACGGGCTTTTTTTATTTTAGTAGGCTAGATATTAAGATTTCGACGATTCCGGAATTTTCTTTGACGCACGTAATGCAAGAAGATAAGATACATAATTCCAAGATAATTGTTGCTTGCTTGGCTGGCAAGTTGTCACTTTTTTGCAATCATGGCTTGATGGGCGTCATGATGACTGCCAACAACGCAATCATGCCAATAAAAGCACCGAATCTCTTTTCAAAATGTACAAGTCCCATGCTTGGAAAGAGTGTGTTGGTGTCGAGAGGAAAGTCAACTCGAAGTGGTAATTTGCCTGCAGAGAATCTCGGTAGCTCTCGTCAAGCTAGCCCTCACTTTTTCAGCCCTCAATTTCAATGCGGTATCGTACTTAGACAAACGGCACCGCGTCATGGTCGGCGTCAGGTTTTTGTACCTGCGTGTCTTATTGCAAATGAAGTCCATTTCGTTCTAGAATGCCAAAATTTACAACCATAAGCGGAAAAAACTTCTTTGAAAAAACTTCTTGATAAAATCCATTAAATATTCTGCCCGAATTTCAAAAATATCCGGAAAAAACGAGCAAAAATACGGCGACAAATGAAAAGAGACCTTTATAAAATTTATACTCGGACATTTCCTGTTTGAAATTTATGGATAACGTCTTAAACAAAATACTTAGGATTTCTTATGTAAAATATTTGCATTATAAATTTCTACGGTATTTTCAGCTGGGGAATTATCGGCTATTTTTTTCTATAGTTTAACCACTGGAGTATGAGAATCTGAGGTATATTTTGTGGCAACAAATGTTTAAGTAGGCAGCCCTCACCTGTTTCTGCAAGCTGTTCGTCGAATCGTTTGAAAAAGGTCAACGCCCCCCTGTCTTATACTCGCTCGCGCAGCAATAAGCAGTGCTATAAAGAACTCTAAAAAACATTATATGATAGTTTAATCATTGGAGAATAAGAATCTGAAGTCTATTTTGTGGCACAAAATGTTTAAGTAGCCAGCCCTCACCTGTTTCTGCAAGCTGTTCGTCGAATCGTTTGAAAAAGGTCAACGCCCCCTGTCTTATACTCGCTCGCGCAGCAATAAGCAGTGCTATAAAGAACTCTAAAAAACATTATATTACAGTTTAATCATTGGAGAATAAGAATCTGAAGTCTATTTCGTGGCACAAAATGTTTAAGTAGCCAGCCCTCACCTGTTTCTGCAAGCTGTTCGTCGAATCGTTTGAAAAAGGTCAACGCCCCCCTGTCTTATACTCGCTCGCGCAGCAATAAGCAGTGCTATAAAGAACTCTAAAAAACATTATATGATAGTTTAAACATTGGAGAATAAGAATCTGAAGTCTATTTTGTGGCACAAAATGTTTAAGTAGCCAGCCCTCGCCTGTTTCTGCAAGCTGTTGGTCGAATTGTTTGAAAAAGGTCAACGCCCCCTGTCTTATACTCGCTCGTGCAGCGGTAAGCAATGATATAAGGAACTCTAAAAAACATTATATGATAGTTTAATCATTGGAGAATAAGAATCTGAAGTCTATTTTGTGGCACAAGATGTTTAAAGTGTTCAACCTTCCTCCAGACAAAAATACCCCTAACTGAAAGCCTTCCTCACTAAACAATGAAAAATGGGCGTGTCCTAGGTGTGGCATCAGATTTTCTTTTGTTCTAACTGACCTTCCTCCGGTGAATGACCGTGTGACCGTAACTTTTTCTTGGCTCTGCAAAGCTTAAGGTTTATGGGTTTAGTGATAATAGCTTAGAATTTATGTTTAGCTATTTAAACATGAGATTTCAAAGAGTGAATATTAACTCGCAATTTAGGGACTGGATGGAAATCAAATAAAGGATCCCGCAAGGATCTATCTTAGGCCCATTACTCTTTAACATATATATTAACGATATCTTCTTGTTTATTAATAAGGGTAACTTATGTAACCATGCAGATGATAATACGATATGGATATCAGATGTAGATAATAACAAAATCATCAATGGTTTAGAATCAGAAGTAATAACTCTTAATAAGTGGTTTAGCGATAAATTTATGTTATGCTGCTAAACGGGGATAAAAGTAAATTGATCAATTTTCAAGCAAATCCACCCAACGAAAATCTTGCTAAGATAAATATAAATGGATGTGATATTGAAGAAAGTAGAAGTACAAAACTTTTTGTTAAATAATAATAAAATACATGCATAAGCATGTTTAGCAAAAATATATAATGGTCTAATACCAACCCTCGCTTTGCGCCGCAGACCATGGCCATCTATTGCGCCCCCAGTACATCTATCCGAGCTTTGTATATTCATTTATTCTTTCCATAACTTTTGGTATATTTTGTGTATTCTTGTTTTAGTATATAGCCTCGTACTGACTCATCAGCTGATCCCCATATTAAGCATTTCGGGGCTAAGATCAGTATGCTTTGTTTACATATGGGTGCCCCATTGTTCCAGCGTACAGGAACAATGCCAGTATTATGAGGCCTCTCCATCCAAATTTGTGCATATGGTTTGTTATTATTCTATTCATGCATATTGAATATAAAGCCACGAAAATCTAGATTGATCTATACGCCCCTACGATCTGCGCTGCATAAAATTAAGATATAAGTTTCAGTTATGAAGAGTCGATTCAGTTTAATTTTCAAGTATTTCAATCATAAGAAATCACCTATATTGTTTTACTGATTCTTGAACTTTAAAAATGTTTCACAAAATCTTTTAGTTTCCATCTTTAATATATTATATGGTATAGCCTGGACACGCCCATGCTGCATGAAAAGGTTTATTTTATAGTTATCAATGGAATTTTGTATGAGTGATTATATCACCAATGTTCTTGTTCCGTTTTAATGCCAGAAATGGTGGGCGAGGCCAGATATTTTTTAAAACATTATCATTTTCTATTATGTGCCAATTTTTTCTCAAAATTTTTTGAATTTGAATTGTTCTATTATCGTAAGGTATGACAAAGGGAAGGTTCCGTTTGTACTTCTTATTCTTAGCTAAATTGTTAGCTTTAAGAAGGCTTTCTTGCTTTAATTTTTTCACTTTATCAAATTGTGTATCTATTAATTTAGGGTTGTATCCCCTGCCAATCAGGTTATATTTAAGGTCCTGTAGTTTCGAAACTAGTTCAGCATCACTAGTAATGTTTCTTCTATATCTCAGGGCCTGGCTATATATAATGCTGGTTTTACAACATTTGGGGTGAAAGGATTGTGCGTGTAACAAATTACATGTATCTGTTGGTTTTTGAAATAGGGAGGTAGTAAAACTGCCGTTGTCTCCCAAGTTTATAGTAGTATCAAGGAAGTTGATTTGTTTTTGAGAGTAGGTAGCTTCAAATTTAATTGTGTTGTGAATTTTATTTATATATTCAAGGAACTCCAACAATTCTCTTTTTTGTATGTGTCCAGATTATAAATATATCATCTATGTATCTTTTCCAAATTAATGGTCTGCGTTGTCCAGGGGCATTTTTAAGAATTTCATTTTCTATTTTTGTCATAAAGATGTTAGCATAGTTTGGGGCAAAGTTGCTTCCCATACTTGTGCCATGTGTTTGCTGGTAGAATTTCCCATTAAATGTGAAAAAGTTATGTTTCAGGATAAACTCCATAATTTGTAAAATGCAGTGTGTGGGCAAGGGGTAGTCATTCCCATAGAAATTCTGCATAGCTTCTATGCAGATGAAAACCCCTTCGTCTTGTGGTATATTGGTATATAATGATTTCACGTCTAATGTGACTAGCCAAGAATTTATAGGTATATCATTATTTTTTTATACTGAACAGAGATTGTAAAAAGTGAGTTGTATCCTTTATAAACGATTTACTATTTTCTACAATAGGCCTAAGGTAGTAGTCCAAGTATATGGATAATTTTTCCGTTGGTGAGCCACACCCAGAAATTATCGGTCTACCTGGTATGCCATTCTTATGTATTTTTGGAAGCATGTAGAAAATTGGAGTTCTACCCACGGAGCTAGGTAGGAGGTATGTGTACAGATCATAGTCAATATATCCCTTAGAATGCATATAAGCTAGAAACGTTGCTATTAGTAAAGCTGTTTCTCCTGTTTTATCGTTGGGATGTTCTTTATAGTATTTTTCATCATTAAGCTGTTTATAGGCTTCACCAAGATATTTGTCATTAGGCCAATTGTTGGGGAGACGTGATCATTGCTCTTTTGTTTTAAACAAAAGAAAAAATGGTTTGTCTTCAACGAATCAGCGTTTAGGGGCGAAGTGTCCTTGCGCACTGAGACATGCTTTTCCGCTGACCACTTGCCTTCCCGCTGAAAATTGCCGTTGTGTGTTGTGTTGTCTGTGTAGTTCGTCTAGTGTCATTACAGAGGGATGTAAACACGTAATCGTTCGGCACGGATATAATCCAACCTGTACGCGTAGCAATTCTGAAGTTATTTTTTACCTTGTCTTTGGAACAGAGAGTAGGAAGTTACTGTGGCAAAATGGAAACAGTACGCGAGAGGAATCATAGTCTAGTGGTTCAGTTACTTATTACCTGGAAGGAAGATGAGGGGTGATGGCCATAATGTTTAGAATTTTATAAACACAATGCTCATAAAGAAACTTATTAATGTAGAAAAAAACTTTAAATCTGTCACTTTTCAAGAAATAACACTAGAAAACTTAATAGTCTACAAGTACAATACAACTATTCAGTTGAATGAAGGTGGATGAAGGTCAATCCAGGCAAACCAACTAAACTGTTGATGCATTCTTCAGTATAATACCTCTAGATAACATGGTGTGGGGTAAACTTCTGATGAAAAAGAACACCCCAAATTTAGAAAAATGCAATAGTTTGTTGTTGATTTAGTATTGAAAATTTCATCAAGAGGATGATTTGAATGAGATTTTATTAAAAGGGCTTCTGACCCAAAAGAAAACCTAACCTAAAAGAACTCCTTTTATACCACTGAGTGTCTTTCAAACAGTTTTTGCTTTTAGCCAGCCAACCCAACATACAAATAATTGCAATTACCTGTTTTAGTCTTTGAGAACAGTGGAAACATTTCAAGCATAGTAGCTTTGAGGTATGCCCAAAAATGTTTCTGCTGGTTATTGCAATTACCTGTTTTCTGATTTCAGACTTGGTGCTGAAATCTCTTGTTTTTTTTTACCTTTTTCTGACTGTTTCAATGTTTGGCATTGCATTGTATAAGACAAAGGCTTGTGGGTTGCATCAAGAGCAATAACAATGTTGCAGAAGTTTTATCAAATGAGATTTCTTTCAGTTTTTCTGTGTTAAAATACTTTTCTAAATGAGTCAGGTTTGGTATTCTCTTACTGGAAAAACAGGAAGATATTAAACATGCAGAGCAATTTTGGCTAATCAAATGTAGGGAGTGAAAACATTGCAGAGTATAACATCCAACAAGCACTGGACTGATTTTGATACACTGCTGCATCCTTTTACAGTTTGAAAAGTCTATATGCATTGAGTATTGGGTTTCAACACTAAGAATGTACTGCATTTTCAGAATTTGTTCTGTGCTGTATAGGTGAAGGTGAAATGGTGTTTTAGCGCCAGTCGCTAGGATCTCAGTAGTAGGTTAACTAATCGAGACCTCGACCCTGGCTGTGACGCTACCGTGGCTGGGCTCAAACCCTGACCACACTGAGCTTCTGACACCACGAGTCAGCTGGATTACACCACAACGCCACAGCACCTTTATAATCAAATCAGCTGAAATCATTTCAGATGTTTCTATTAAATTTCCTGGATTTCTGACAGTAGTTTTGTTGATTGATGAATGTAATTTAAATCTAATTTCAATTTCATTAATCATGAAATTATTAAATTACACAGGAGTATTGACAAAAAAGTATAATAATAGCTATGATAAATTTAAATCAGTCACATATTTTCCCTATTTTCTCTTAGTTCAAGCCTTCTTGCTTCCTCCCACTGGCCCTCTCTCTTTCTTGCCAGAGGGTCTCAAGAATGATTTCATTCAAGTTCTTCTTAATGTTCATGTTCTCATGTCAAAGATATTAAAGAAAAGGTTATTATACCAGGCAGGAAACTAAACTGAATCTGAAAAGTTAGTAATCGCTTTGTTTGCATTGCCATCTCCTATTTTGCTGTGTCGATCTATCTCAGTGACCTCAGAATTCCTGTTTGCTGTGCCGCCATTGCTCAGATTTTGTTATGTTTACAGAAAGAAAGCATCTAGGAGAAAGTTCACTAGTGCGCATGACTTTTGGCCCCACGCCCGAGAAATTCGTCGTTTCCCGAAGACTTACCTCCTCTCATCTCCCCAACAACCAAAGGCAAATTTTACCACCTTTGTCGGCACGACGAATAGTGACCTCGTTCTGGGTCGCTAATTCCTTAAGAGCCTCTTTTTCATTTATAGAGAGGTTATCACTGTGTTCATGTCTTTGGGTGTAAAGCTCCCTAATTTGGTTTTCTACACTATTTAGAAATGTTAGTATAGTTATCCAACCAAATTTGGAACTCAATTCCCTTAGAAATACAAAATGCCCTTACATTAGATATATTTAAGAATAGAATCAAAACTTTTACCAATTTCAAATGTACATGCGACTTAGACTTATGCAAACAATATATTCAAAACGTAGGTTATGTTTAACTCTATGTTTTTCTTCTTTGTAACAAATTTATGATGCTGTTACTTGTTAGTTTGGTTTTACATTGTTAATTTAAAAGTTTCTTTTAGTTAGTTGGTTTGAATTAGCTAAAGGTTTGTTAAATTTAAGCTATAGTGCTACCAACTTTAAAGAAAGAAAGAAAAAAAAACCCCGAGTGAACACGTTCTGTTAGTTTTATAATTGAAAATCAGACATGGATGTAGTCCTTTATTGATCGGATTCCACAGGTGAGGGCTGGCTACTTAAACATTTTGTGCCGCAAAATAGACTTCAGATTCTTATTCTCCAATGATTAAACTATCATATAATGTTTTTTAGAGTTCTTTATAGCACTGCTTATTGCTGCGCGAGCGAGTATAAGACAGGAGGGCGTTGACCTTTTTCAAACCATTCGACGAACAGCTTGCAGAAACAGGTGAGGGCTGGCTACTTAACCATTTTGTGCCACGAAATAGACTTCAGATTCTTATTCTCCAATGATTAAACTATCATATAATGTTTTTTAGAGTTCTTTATAGCACTGCTTATTGCTGCGCGAGCGAGTATAAGACAGGAGGGCGTTGACCTTTTTCAAACCATTCGACGAACAGCTTGCAGAAACAGGCGAGGGCTGGCTACTTAAACATTTTGTGCCACAAAATAGACTTCAGATTCTTATTCTCCAATGATTAAACTATCATATAATGTTTTTTAGAGTTCTTTATAGCACTGCTTATTGCTGCGCGAGCGAGTATAAGACAGGGGGCGTTGACCTTTTTCAAACGATTCGACGAACAGCTTGCAGAAACAGGTGAGGGCTGGCTACTTAAACATTTTGTGCCACAAAATAGACTTCAGATTCTTATTCTCCAATGATTAAACTATCATATAATGTTTTTTAGAGTTCTTTATAGCACTGCTTATTGCTGTGCGAGCGAGTATAAGACAGGGGGGCGTTGACCTTTTCAAACGATTCGACGAACAGCTTGCAGAAACAGGTGAGGGCTGGCTACTTAAACATTTTGTGCCACAAAATAGACTTCAGATTCTTATTCTCCAATGATTAAACTATCATATAATGTTTTTTAGAGTTCTTTATAGCACTGCTTATTGCTGCGCGAGCGAGTATAAGACAGGGGGGCGTTGACCTTTTTCAAACGATTCGACGAACAGCTTGCAGAAACAGGTGAGGGCTGCCTACTTAAACATTTGTTGCCACAAAATATACCTCAGATTCTCATACTCCAGTGGTTAAACTATAGAAAAAAATAGCCGATAATTCCCCAGCTGAAAATACCGTAGAAATTTATAATGCAAATATTTTACATAAGAAATCCCTAAGTATTTTGTTTAAGACGTTATCCATAAATTTCAAACAGGAAATGTCCGAGTATAAATTTTATAAAGGTCTCTTTTCATTTGTCGCCGTATTTTTGCTCGTTTTTTCCGGATATTTTTGAAATTCGGGCAGAATATTTAATGGATTTTATCAAGAAGTTTTTTCAAAGAAGTTTTTTCCGCTTATGGTTGTAAATTTTGGCATTCTAGAACGAAATGGACTTCATTTGCAATAAGACACGCAGGTACAAAAACCTGACGCCGACCATGACGCGGCGCCGTTTGTCTAAGTACGATACCGCATTGAAATTGAGGGCTGAAAAAGTGAGGGCTAGCTTGACGGTAGCATCTCGGTATGGTGGTTTATGTATCTATTTGTTATTTTATGTTTAGGTTTTACATAACATAAAGTGCAGTATGCTCAGTATTTATTGTCAGATCTAGCTATCAAGATAACCATGTAAAGCCCCATAGCAGGAAAACACTGATTTGCAAAGCAAAACTTAAAGGAATCTCCTTACCCTCACAGCTGGAAGCTCTAATTGTTTTCGTAGAGTTTTACTAGATATCTCAGCGCTTGCATTATAGATTTTATGAGCGTTCAAAGTTTACAGTTTTATAAGGGCTAAGACCAAGTGGGGTAAAAAGTTTCACCAACTGCATTTTTTTGTGGTAAAAATCTTGATGAAATCTGGAACTTTGAATGCTCATAAAATTAAGAACACAAGCACTAGGACGATGAAACTTTGAACAAAAAACACGTAAATCTAGATGAAGTTTTTTTATGCTTTATAAGATTTTTGAATCAAAACATTGGCCATCTACCAATGTAATCTTTTTCATTTAGCTTTTGAAATGATGTCACCTTACTGGTATTGTTTTAAAATTCCATCAAAATATTAAAATATATAACATTAAATTGTGTTCGCACAAGACTGCCAATTTATTGAAAATCAGCCATACTTACTTTAAAGTACAATTAGAAATTAACAGCTTTCACATCTTTTTTTTTACAGTTGGTAACTTGCTAAATCGATCAGGATGCCTCAGTACACACTGCATTATTTCAATGTGAGTGGACGTGGACAACTTGCTCGTTTGTTGTTTGCTGCAGCAGGAGTAGAGTTCACTGATCACAGAATTGATTTTAAGGACTGGGGAGAAGTTGAAAAGAAGAAGAGTTTCTGATTTATTCTTCTATTGAATAGGGATTGGCAGTGACATTCCCAGACTGAAAATTCTCAAGTTGGCAGAAATTTATTGGGGTCTCACCCTTCAAACACCCAAAAAAGGTTGGGGATGCCCAAGTCTGAGTCATTCTCATGCAAGAAAGAAACTCACAGAATTTAGCTTCTGACAAGTTAGGAGGATGCTTTTCAGGCTGGTGACAGCATAATTTTTAATGTTTAGGCTAAACAGTAGGGAGCACAAAAGATAATTATTACTTTTTTATTTGCAAATTTTCCTGCACCAATGCCTTTCATTCTGAAACTTCCTTACACTTAAAGGTGTTGTGGGGTTGTGTTGTACTCCAGCTGACTTGGGGTGTCAGGAGCTTAGTGTGGTGAGGGTTCGAGCCCAGCCAAGCATCACGGCCAGGGTCAAGGTCTCAATTAGTAAACCTAATACTGAGATCCTAGCCACTGGTGCTAAAAAATGCTGTTTCACCTTCACATCTCAATGAAAGGTGTTTTACTCCCCGGATTCCTACTGTATGTGTGTAATTTGCAAAAGATACTTACTCCATTCTTTTCCAATAACAGGTCTATCTTTTTCTACATTTAGCTGATCGATATCCATTCAGTGTTGCCCCGACATTGGAAATTGATGGAAAAATTCTGCCTGAATCAATTGCGATTGCAAGATACCTTGCTAATGAATTTGGTGAGTACCATTTTTCTAATAATGCCAACCCTCAAATATAAATAGAAATCTGGAAATTTCTTTACATTTTGTTGCTAGTAACTATTTTCTCTTATCATGCAAAGACTCAGCCAATTCTGATAAGATTTATTGGTAAAAATTGGCATTTATATGTGGTTTTGTCATGACCGCTTTCCATATAAGGCAATGTCACGTGACCCATTGTTATTATTTTGGGAATTTTTTTGTATCACATTGTAGCTTGTACATATAGGCTTAATGTCAGCCTGGTTTGGAAGCTTACATCCATCACACAACAAAACAGTTTCAAGAAAAGCTTGAGGGGGATAGGATTAGGATTAAAGAACTCCCTCTTCACACACTTCAAAGCAGGGTTTCAATAGAAAATTACAGAACATGCAAAAAACAAGATCTACTAAGGACTGGTCCAAACATTGCTTTTCTTATTTATTGGTCATGTATGTATGAGGGGCAAAGTATTTGAATCCAGCATTAGAGAAGCAAACAGCTTAAGGCTGGCAGAGCTTGCCAAGCTGTAGAACTTTAGAGGGGCTTTTTTGTCAACCGCTGGACCTTTAACACTTTCATGTCTGCCATGGGGCTGCCATAAAGTTTTGGTGTTTTGATTTTTTTAGTAATGCAGGAAATGTTTTAACTGTGGCATATGAGAAGCATGATGTTTGAATCAGCCCTTAACATGATCAGGTCTAAAAACTTAGCCAGAGAATACTTCATTGTGGCCCATGAGGCTCTTGTCTTATGTCTAGTAATGTGTAGCAGAACATTCCTCAAAGAAGCCAAGTGAGTTTGAAAATTAATGCCAAATGAAAGATTTATTTGGAAGTTGAATTATTAGCTTAAATTCTTCGTTACTAAGTGTATTTTTTTATCTTTTGTCATTTTGCTTAACATTTGTAGGTCTAAATGGAAAAGATAATTGGGAAAAAGCTTGGTGTGATGTATTCGTGGAATCATTGCAGGAGTTGAGAAGAGACTCCACTCCTTTTATGCCAATGTTTGTCAAGGAAAAGGATGAAGCTAAGTTGGTTAGTTAGAAATGAATAATATCTACTTTACTTCAATGCGGATGATGTAGATGTCCAAAAGTACCAGATTAGTCTAGGAAATACAAGGTTTCCTGCAATGCCTTTGGTTTCCATTCCATTCCCAAAGTCAGGAAATTATCTTCAAAATGCACACAACTTGCACTGTGCAGTGTCTGATTTTCAGTAATGTGTATTTCTGCATGGGGCTGCCAAAAATATAACTTGCTGACAAGCAGAAGGGAATGGCAAGTAAAGGTCGTTAATGGAGAATGTTGTTGTTCCAAAGTCTAATTTAATCTTGTACAACTGGTCCTCACATTTTTTGGGCTGTAAGGTCAAAAGCTTGTCTTTCAACCTAGTTTTTAACGAGTAATTCAATTGTATGTGATAATGTTGAATCTACATTTTGTTTATAAAAAATTAATTAAGACCTCTTCCCCTTGCCTGTTAGCACCTATAAAGGGCCGGTGGCTTGGCAGTGTTCACCCAAGTTTAGAGACATTTTTGCAGAGTATAGACAAAATTATACCACCAAAACTTTGTCACCACCAGGGCCGTCGCTAGGACTCCACGACTTGGGGTGTAGCTTGGTATTTTACCGACAAACTGGGCGTGGCTTTTTAGAGATGGGTGTGGCTTGGCTGTTGACCTTTCCTTGGCGAATTTCGTTTCATTTCCCATGTTTTGCACACAACCGTCAGACCAGGCATATTATGCTTTAATCATAGAACATCATAGAAATGACGGACATAATGCAAGAGAGGGGCATGACTCTAGAATGCCGTGAAAGTAACCTTTTTCAGCTGTTGAACAACGACATTGTAATCCTTTACTGGTAGCTTTCGAATACGTCAAAGATACGTAAACGCTCTTTTGGCTTTTGATTTTTGTAAACACTGTATAATTTGAGACTAATTTGATGATGGACTCCGGAGCGCTTTACAGTTTGAAATAGGGCTCAGCCTCCAATTTTAGACAAGGGCAGTCTTGGCGACCCTGTGTATTGTATCTCCATCCGGTTTGCTGCTGCGCGCTTGTATCTGTTACGTTTGGCAAACTAGCATATACAGATACGATTAGCTGGTAAAGAAGCCCTTTTCTCGGCATTTGCTCATCCTTAGCAACCACCTAACTGTTATTGACACCTAAAATATCGACAGCTATGGATGCTAGTATTCGTCGGTAAGCTATGTGCTGGACGCTTTCCCTACATTTGCCGACTGCCGACACAAAAATATGTTAAGTTTCTTTTGTTTCTTTTGATTTGCAACATTTCTCGCCCTTTGTTGTTATTGCCGAAAAATTCCGTTCTTCTCAAATTTGCCAACAGGCGACCAGTCTAGGGGGTTTCACACCCCCACCCCCCTGTAGCTGCAGCCCTGGTCACCACTGAGAGTGAGAGGGGCCCCTATCTGGTGATTAATTTAAAGACTGTATCTGCCATAAGAAACTTTCGTTAAAAAGAGACTGGTTTTGGTTGGTAATTTTAATTACTTTTAAACTTGCTATTGTCGAGGGGCATTTCACGCTGCGAAAAGGCTTGCGAGATTTCTATTAAAACAGAAGGACTTCCAAGGGATTTCCAAGAAACAATAGGACTTGTAGCAAAGTTGTGCGAGATTTCCAAGGAATGAATCTCCCCTCGGCTATTGTCTTGCACTATAGATGTTATTCCTGTTTCCTTATTTTCAGGCACAAATGAAAAAGGAGTTCTTTGAGGGTAAATTTGCAAAGAGAATGGAAGTTTTGGAGGGTTTGTTCAAAGCAAACAATGAAGGGAAAGGCTATCTTGCTGGAGATAAGGTTTGTGACAATATGTTGTAATGTAAATTTGTGTTTCTCAAGGTGTACTTATTTGTATAACTAATTCTTAATTATAAGTGGGTTGGTTTGTAAAATCTTGGTGGCACATCCCCACCAATCCATAGGTTATTTCCCCCCGTGAACGTAATGTAAAGTCAAAGTCTTCGGGTCTAGGTCCAGTTGTTTTATAGATAATTTTTGCAAAGGTTGGTTTGACATATCTAGAAACATTGATAAAAATGTCTAATATATAAACTATGTAATACCTCAAATTGCAGCTCACATGGGCAGACTTGACATTGTTGGATCATTCTGAGCTGTTCACCAGTCTATATCCAACTTGCCTTGATGCCACACCTTTGCTAAAAAGTTTGAATAGCAGAGTTCGAGAACTGCCGAAGATCAAAGCTTTCTTGGATGCAAGGCCACCAAAAGCTTAGACAATCAAATTGCTTCTGTTGTTAAGCTTTATTATCATTCTGCTGAACTATGAACATGATCAAAGTAATATAACTATCGTAATAATATGATGAAACCCCAACTGGGGACTCTTTAAAAGCTCTAAGTTCAAAAGCGGACTCTTATTTAAGACAAGCGCTTACACAAGAGGGGGCTTGTTCAAATTTCAACCTTCTGAACTGGGGGGCTCATTCCTTTAAATATATTTCAAAACAAGCATTCTGTGATTTGTTATCATATCCTGGCTATATATGCAATCCTCCAGTCGGGCCTCCAGTAGGCCTATGTCCTTGATAGGTTAATTCATAGAGAGAAAATAATTTATAGTGAGAAAATACAGGTATAGACTTTTGGACAGTTGCTTTGACTAGATCAAGGAGGATTTCGGGGGGTCAAGAGGGGGGATTATGTCTGACACTTCTTGGAGTTAAAAAGTCAGAAACCGACCGAAAAATCTATACACCCAGATGTTTCCGCTCAAAGATGTTCCGCTTTTTTACGCAATATTGAAGTTTTGTACGAATCGCAGATTATCTCTTCTGTATTTATTATTGATTTGTATTTATTATTGATTTATACTTATAAACTAATTATCAGCGTTTATTTCAGGACATATAGAGGAATTTTCCATCGACCAATTGTAGCTAGTTTCGCATAGTTGAGAAATAACAGATCATGGTAGGGGCTACAGGGGGTGCTGTCAATGATTTCAGAGACAAAGAATAGAATCCTGGTATAATGAAAGCAAGGACCGATTCGGTCATCTCTGAATGCGATTAATTGCAACATTTCTGCGAAGCGGGTAATTAATAAGCGGGACATCCCATGGACATGATGCACCAAGGAGTGGGTGGATATCCGGGGGATATCCACAACATCAAGCATAATAGCAAACTTTCACGGTATCCAAAAGATCAAGCGTAATAGCCCGCCCCTTCATGCCGCCTTATCTACCACGTCAGGCATCATAACCCCCCTTGCAGTGCATACCCATCGCACCCATCACGTGCGATAGGTTAGATGGCATGTAACACGTATTTAAAACGTCATGTTTCGAGTCTGTAAAGCAATGCTATGCTTTATATGGACCAGAAATCTAGTATACTCGAGTTTGACTTTAAGATTAACGAGTAATACTCGTCAACCTTAAAGTCAAGCTCTTTGTGTGGCGTCGTGGGCCTCAAACGATCCAACAAGAAGATGTTAAAATATGCCTCATCATCTGAGTCAGAATCAAGACTACAGATTACCGACCTCCCGTTAACTTTGGAACCGAAGACAACATTTTCTTTTGGAGCAACTTTCAAAGGTTGCGAGCTTGGCGCTCATCTCTTAATTCGTAATCAAGCGCATAGCAGTTTAACCTAATTATGAATGTTTAAGTGGCTATCTTTGGCTCCAACTCTGAGCCAGATCATCGGTTCACTTGTTTAGCTTCGAAAGGTCAATCATTTTATGAGCTTCGAATCATGCTCGAATGTATGCCCTAGTTGAAGAACAAAGGATGTAGCTGTCTGTAAAACATGGAATATGGAATGTTAAAATGGAATGGAATGATGGAATGGAATGATAAAATGGAATGTAATGATGGAATGGAATGATAAAATGGAATGGAGTGATAAAATGGAATGGAATGATTGAATGCAATGCAATGGAATGATGGAATGTAATGGAATGATGGAATGAAATTGAATGTGAATGCTTGAAAAATTGAAGAAAACTGCTTGTTTCTTGAAAATGATCTCGAATCAGCTTATTCTTCGCTTTGAATGATGGAATTACAAGTTGACATGCTAGTCTTTTGAAATAATTCATCAAAAGTCCACAATGGTTTGGCAATTTTCGACTGAAATTAAAATAACGATAGCGAAAAGTAGCAAGACACTTTAAGTTGTATAATATTTGGAAATTGTATGCTGGGGAGTGTGATCTTCAGTTGCAAATTCATTGTTTCAAGTACATTGTTATTTGGAATGTAAGTAATATTTAAAGCTGGAAGCCGCACGCCGTGGAAGATTTTACTATAATGGAATGAACATAGAACAAGTTCTAATGCGTACATCGAACAAAACAACATAATTACTATGATAATTATTATGATAAAACAACAAGCATTAGATCAGAAACAACAAATTAATAAATTATTGGCTATTTTGGGTCAATCATTTTAACATCTCCAAAACATGAAGACAAAAATTCGACATACTCTTGAATTAAAGCATACTCCGGAGTGGTTTCGATTCCGAAAAATTCCACATTTTCGTGACCCTTTGCCCTTTTTAAAAGTCGACCCTCCGTTGCAAACTCGCCAAACAATTGTGGATTTTTGATGATTTATTTCAAAAGACCAGCATGTCAACTTGTAATTCCATCACTCAAACGAGCGAAGAATAAGCTGATTCGGGATAATTTTCAAGAAAGAAACAGTTTTCTTCAATTTTTCAAACATTCAATTCCGTTCCATCATTCACATTCAATTCCGTTCCATCTTTCCATTCCATTTCATCATTCTATTCCATTCAATCATTTCATTCGATCAATCTTTCAATTTCACCATTCCATCCCATTATTCCATTCCATTTTATCATATCATTCCATCATTCCATCCTGTCATTCCTTTCCATTATTCCATTCTGTCATTCCATTCCATAATTCCATTCCATCATTCTATATTCCATGTTTTACAGATAGCCGTTCAAGAACAAATTGATGTTGATGCATCGCCTCTACACATATCGCCCATTAAAGCAAGTAGAGGTCGAGCACCTCCAAGCCATAGCCATTTTACCCTTAATTTACGCTCAACCAAATTTTGGGTCGAGAGAAACGAGAAAGTGACGAAAAAGATCATGTCAAAAAGAGCAAATAATGAAAGAGAATAAATGGCAAATCCAACAAATAAAATTAAAGGTACCCATTAGCCATGTTTGAAGAATGAGATCACGCCTAAGAGATTGCAATGAACAGAACAGAGTTGCAACAAATTTCGGCCCTGTTCTCGCATTTTTAACTTGATTCTAACTGAATCCAAATCCATCTGTACCCCATCGGCACACAAATCTGATTTCTATCAGATCCGACTTTGTTCGCTAGCCGCCTAACCGTCCTTGTTTTCTCCTGTTAGCAACAATTGCCACTGATTCCCGCTTTATCTACATGTTTCCTTGTGCGTGTTCGCACTTACTCCCCTCCGTTCCCGCACGTTCCGCCGAAAACCACTGTTTCCCACTCATTCCAGATCGTTCCTGACTTCATTCTTTGTTCCAGCTTTTAGAGATACATAGACAAATTGCTTTTACGCAAGTGGCTTGTAATTGAGTGGTAAACAACTCTGGTAGAACAAAGGAACACAATTGGTTGAGTTCAACTAACAATATATGTCCGCAATGAAACCAAACACTTCAAAATCAAGAGCAAATCAAAATTTTGACCACATTGCAAGACCAAAAACACTTAAAATAATACGGCTTGCACTTTTTGGACAGAAAAGGCTTCGTTCAAAAAAAGAAACGCGTTTCTAGGTACAGCAGGGCGGGAGTCATTCATTAAATTCGTTTATGAGGCTGAGTACAGTGGCAGAACAATAGGGAACTCAGTGGTTCAATGAAACGATTGTTTTCATTGTGCACATAGAGAATAGAAATTCCTACATAGAGAATAGAAATTCCGATCTTATTGTTACAACATTCCTGATTCCTAGGTATCTAGGTATCTATCTATCTATCTATCTATCTAGGTCTATTTCTTCCGGTTTGCCGAAAACCCCTGCATAATGTTTGAATTCTTCAAACATAATTAAAGGTACCCATTAGCCATGTTTGAAGAATGAGATCAGCTAAGATCAGCCTGAGATTAGCCTAAACATTGCAGCTTGCAGTGTGGATAAATCTCCACAATTGTTCCCTGTGATTCTAGCTGTTTCAGGCTTTGTTCCTGCTTTCCCCGCAATCGTCATTGATCCCCATTTAGTTTCAATTTGCTCTCGCTTGTTTGCGGTAATTTCCTTTTTTCTGAGTTGTTCCTCCATCTTCTTCAGTGATTCCCTGTTTGTTCCACATTGTCACCTCTCGTTCTCATTTATTCCCACCGATTTCTACTTTGTCCCTTTTGTTCCCTCCGATTCCAAGTTATTCCCACTTTGTTTCAGCATGCCTACAATGGTTCCATTCAGTTCCGTTTATTCCCACTCATTCCACGAGTTCCCAGCCTTTCTGTTTGTTCCAGATTTTAATGCATGCTGGCTAATGGTTTCCTAATGAGCTTGTTGTTCAAACTGATGCCAAATTTCGAAGACTCGGAACAACCTCTTTGATTATTTTGATTGTATGCATTTGAATTGCAATTAAAATAATTAATCAACTCAATGATTGTTTAAATTGTGTACACAGAGAATAGAAATTCCGATCTTATTGTTACAACATTCCTGATTCCTATCTATCTATCTATCTAGGTAGGTATATTTCTTCCGGTTTGCAGAAAACCCCTACATAATGTTTGAATTCTTCAAACATAAAAAGGAGAAAAAAAGAACAAAGAACAAAAAAAGCCAAGCACAATGCCATTTGTGGTAGGAAGTTGCACTTGAGTTTTGCCCAAGGTCTCCCAGGGGCGTCCATAATATTTGGGGTCCGAAGTCTTAAGCTTATTCAATATTTGGGGTCTGTGAATTATAACATGGACAATAATTTAATATTTGGGGTCCGCAAATCTGAAGGAAGAATCGTGCGATTTGGTGCGATTCATTAGAATGACCCATCCAGCTGCCAAGAGTTTATAATTATAAATTGTAAATTGTCATGAAACTGATTGCTAAACCCGAGAAAACATTTTAGGTGTCCAAAAATAGATAGCAATATTTGGGGTCTCCATGACATTAAACTCAATTTTTGGGGTCCCCAAGACGTTAGACTCAATATGGGGTCTGCATAGAAATAGTGGCATGGACCCCCCGTATTGAAAGTTAATGAGTCCCCCCTGGGCAACGTCTGGAGCAAATAATAATAATAATAATGGCGAAACAGCGTGAAAGCTGTCTGAACATGCTGTGAATCAAAGGGCAAAAAATTTATGCAAATTTTCGTCCTTTCTCCGACTCGGGCCTGTTTATATAGGGAAAATCATCCCACCTTCCAGCCCTGTAGCTGAGAGGTGAGATCTCACCTTCCAATACAAACCTTTGTGATTTTCATCTTCTGTTTATATGGAAAACGTTTCATCCCGGTCAGGTGAGATCTCACTCGCTGAGAGGTGGGATCTCACCTGGGTGGGATGAAGTTCTCTCATATAAACGCTGGAAGGTGGGATGAAAGCTGGACGGTGGGATGAAATTGCTCATTATGCGCAAGCGCCAGACATAATCCTATTGTCTGAAAAAATTAAACAAAAGCGGAAATATGAAACAAGTGGCTGGAAGGTGGGATGGGATTCTACATATAAACTCTTGAAAATTTCGTCCCACTGCTCAGCTGACGGGCTGGAAGGTGGGATGATTTTGTCCATATAAACAGGCCCTCAGACAACTTGCACCTGGTTGCTTGGGTTAGTGGGATCATAGATCAACATCAAGCAAAGCAGAGCAGAGGTTTGCAAGGTAAGAGGACCTAAAGTCTGGTTCAGACTTGAATGAAATCTTGAACTGACTTTGTATTAGCCAATTGTAACAAGCTTACAAGTCGTTTTCGTTTGCCGATAAAAACAGATAGACACGCGCGAGCAAGGGCAGGCGAGACACCCCGCCCACTTAGGGCAAAGGCAACAGGACATGCATTTGTGGCTGGAAATTTTTTGTACTTGAACGAAGAGCAAGATAATCCTCATCTAGTCTTCTGAAAGCAACAAAATTTCAGAAGCGCCGAATGTGGCTGCACGCTGTTCAAAAATATACTTCCCAAGGGAGACAACAAAATGCTTGAGCTGAGGGGATAATAGAATTGTGAATGTGAAGCGCCTTAGAATATTGAATTATAGTTAGGGCGCTATATCAATGCAATAACCTTTATCTTTTTACCTTTACAATATTTTATGCTATGCATTTTGTTCCACGTGGCCGCCAGCTCAAATAGACACAAAATCGCAGTGCAGAAGCTAGAAAGTTTCCAGTTTCCAAAAGTGGGTCACCAGGAGGTGCCACGCCACGCTTCCACCTGATGTCCACCACAGTTCTCTCAGTCAGACATCAATTTTCCTGCTCGCCGAAATCCGTCATAATATTCACTTGAGTGGGGGGGGGTGGAGTGGGCTCCCTAACCCTATCTAAAACAACTGGCAATTTTCTTTTATTTTGCTGAATAGTGAACAGCAAAAATTGTATGTGATAACTAATGAATTCTGATGACATGACCCAACGTACAGTAACAAATAATGGTTATGCCTTCCTTTTGTGAAAGATTTTCAGCAGAAATAGAATGACTTTTCCTCCAATTGTATGCATTGGTGAAACTCATTGCAACATTACCAGTCACAGTTGCATCTTGTGAAACATCACGTAAGCTTATGTTGTGACAGTCAAAAAGACTCTCGCAAAATTATTGTCTGATTTTTGCATACAGTAGATTTCATAATTTTTTTTTGTTGTTGTTACATTACATCTATCAGTGTAACACTTATTCTAAGTTGAAATTTGCTTGTTTCGATTTCACCATAAAATGATTTAGAATGGATGTTGCCCACATTTTCCAAACATATTTAGAGCTGTGGCCTCCAAAATGTTTTGGGGGCTCCATCCCCAGACCATTTTTTTTCCAACCAAGTATTTTCAGTCTGAGAACGCCACTGGTTTTGCCAAGTGGTCAGTTGCCTGCAACTGCTCTCTGAATTTTGAATAATAGATAAATTGTGTACGAATAGAGCACATTTCCTGTGGGAGTTTCGCCCCAGCCATTGTCTCTTTAATTTACCAGTTATTTTTCAGGGCTGTCCGAACAGAAGCAACAATTGCTGCACCTAGTAAAACAATTACTAAATTTCAAATCCAAGCTCTAAGGTTTAATTCAACTAAAGGTCAGAAAAGCTAAGTTGTTGCATATATATACTGAATATAGATTTGACAGTCCTTCTTTTATTTACAGTTGGTAACTTACAAAGTCATTCAGGATGACTCAGTACACACTTCATTATTTCAATCTGAGGGGACGTGGGCAGCTTATTCGTTTGATATTTGTTGAAGCTGGAGTGAAGTTCACTGATCACAGAATTGAGTTTAAGGATTGGCCAGAAGTTGAAAAGAAGAAGAGTAAGTGTTATTTCTAAATTTCCACTCTTCCCTAGGACACCATGTTGCAGTGAAAAGTAGATAATCTTTGATTTATACATCAAACCTTGAAATTTCAAGAAATTCGTAATTTATAAAAGTTAAACCCACCTGAACCCACCTGAACCCAGCTGAACCCATCTGAACCCAGCAGTAACCCACATGAACCCAGCAGTCAAAACTGCTGAACCCACCTGCTCACACCTTAGAACAATGAAACTTGTTAATGGGCTTTCAAAAGCTTTCGAATACGCAATTAGCGCCGCTTACAAATCGGGCTTCTCTCTAGGGTCATAATCAAGATATTCGCTTTTATTAGAAACCTCTTTGCACTTTTCTTAAAAAAATGATAAAGATAACACGCAAAAACTTGCGCTTTTTCCTCACTTTTTCGAATCGCGAGTAACTAATAGCCGCATGCTGCCGATCAAAATCACATTTGGTTCGGTATGGATAACGACAATTTATACGACCCTGGTCTTGAAGAGAAAAATAGAAAATGAGGAAAAAACAAGTCTTGTGCTTTTGTTAAATCCATCAAATCGAAAGAAATCAAGAAATCTCAAGTTAATTTTGAGAGATTTCAGGCAGAAATCTCATGCACTTTTCGGCCATTAATGCACGAAATGCACCCCTTATAAGACCTACCATTTTGCCGTAAAGGCAAAAGGATTTCCAAGGGATTTTGATTAAAGTCATAGGATTTCTAGCAAGGATGAACAAGTTTTCTATTGTGAAAATCGGGTTTCATTCGTTCCTTGGTAATTCTTTCCTCCGAGATTTTCTAGAGAACCCCGATTTGTAAACAAGCACGAGGTGCGTTTTCCCGAAAGCGTTATTAAAATTTCATTGTTCTAAGGTGAGAGCAGATGGGTTCAGTGGTTTTGACTGCTGGGTTCAGGTGGGTTCAGGTGGGTTACTGCTGGGTTCAGGTGGGTTCAGCTGGGTTCAGCAGGTGGGTTCAGGTGGGTTTAACTTTTATAAATTACGTCATCTTATTGTTCTTGCAAAGAATTGTCTGGCACCTGCACATATCATTCTCAGTTTCATTGCATGCAAGATCTGGCAGAAAGTGCTTGTTTCCGATTGGGCTTAGCATGCAAAAATACTTGCACTGAATATTTGGTTTCCTAATAGCCATTACTGTTTTTCTCTTTTCAGCTGATCGTTACCCGTTTGGTGCTGCCCCAACATTAGAAGTTGATGGAAAAATTCTGCCTGAATCAATTGCGATTGCAAGATATCTTGCTGATGAATTAAGTTAGTAGTGGTACAAAGCCAACATCTAATAAGTAATTTTGGTGCCTTGCCCTTTTTATTGTCGGAATGCCTTTTTCAAAAGAATTTAGCGGGTAATAGATAAATTGGTGCAGATTATGACATTGATACTTATCTGAGCCTTTTTAACAAAAATGCTTCAATTACACAGCAAAAGTAAAGTTGCTGTTTTATAGTCTATTACTAGCCTAGGGCTACTTAATTGGTTTAGTGCACATTTGCCCTGGTCTGGCTTGATGCATATAGCATATAGCCCATATAGGGTGCACCACACACTGCGCTCATAACTACCAACCGGAACCCATTTATATACACCTGGACAGAGAGCCACATTTGTCTTAACAACCTGTCCAAAGTTGTTATCTCTGCAATCACAGATGGCTAATGGTATTCGGCGAAATAACGAAATAGCGAAATAACGAAATAACGAAAAAGCGAAATAACGAAATAGAGAAATGCACTCAGAAACAATGCCAGTATTATGAGACCTTGTGATCCATTTCGAGGTTGTGTGTGTGTATCCACAATTGTATATGTATTTAGGTGTTCCAGCATATTAAATATATAAAGTGAGAGGAATGTAGAGTAATCACTACAATGGTCAATGCCCCTGCCCTGAATATAAAATTAAAACTCAAGTTTCAATAGATAAGAAAAGATAGAGTTGAACTTCTCGGGTGAAGTATTATTTATGTCAATCATATTGCCTTTCTTATGCCAGAAAGGTTAGGCTAAGGCAGATATTTTGCCCTTACACTGCTGTAGTCAATGTTTCTTTACATATCATTTTAAATGCTCAAAACAGCTAAATCATAGCTTATTTCTCTTGTTTTTAAAATGCTTTGAACTTGACCAAGATTTTATTCATAGTCAAATAATTAAAATATTAATCTTTGATGTCATTGCATGCATTTTGTAGGTAATTTTGCTTGATATTTTTTCAGATTTGAATGCGGAAGATAATTGGGGAAAAGCTTGGTGTGATGTATTTGTAGAATCTTTGCAAGAGCTCAGAAGAGACAGTGGCCCTTTTATGCCGTTCCATATCAAGGAAAAAGATGAGGCTAAGCTGGTTAGTTATGTATTTTCGTTTGATTCCGCTGTAATCTACTAAGTATCCCAGCTAAATGTTTCTAGGTTTTCCATGGCAGGCATACTGGAAATGGGGGCAGGGGGTGCTAGAGCCCCCTCATCCAAATAACAAAAGACTTATGAGTTAGTTGTATTGTTTTCTCAGTTATCTATGAAACAATAGCCCCCAACTCTTAAACCGGCTCTGTCAGAATTTTTGAAGGGACAGGGCAAAACCCAAAATTTTCTGACAAAGCAGCATGTTACATAGCTATAAGAATTGAGCTCCTTTGCCTTTATTCCTAAACTTGACATTGTCTCTACCACATATTAATTTTTTCCTTATTTTTAAAGGCACAAATGAAAAAGGAGTTTTTCGAGGGTAAATTTGCAAAGAGAATGGAAGTTTTGGAGGGTTTGTTTAAAGCAAACAATGAAGGGAAAGGCTATCTTGTTGGAGACAAGGTATGTGGCCATTTGTTTGAATCAATACACCTTTTCAACTTAGAGCCACGTTTTCAACATTTGCGAAAATTTTTTTGGTGCAAAAATTTTGATCCCAGATTCGAATTGAGCAACTTCATTTTAGTGTTGAGGAATTTTTACGCTTCTAATCCGTACTATATTGATATTATAGCGATTAAAAGTTTGAAAATTTATAAAGGGTTTGACCGTGAAATATCGCTGGGGATGAAATTTTACATCCTTATCATTTTTCACGGTCAAATCCCTTATAACTTTTCAAACTTTTAAACGCTACAAAATCAACATCTTAAGGACTAGAAGTGTGAAAAAATTGCCTTAACGCTAACACAAAGGTGCTGAATTCGAATCTGCAGTCGAAATATTTCTGTGCCGCACACGCAAGTTTCAATTTTTTTCAAAACGAGGCCCTTTGCTGATTGATTTGCGGGATCATACGTGTTGAAATGTGACTGCGTGTTACACGTATTTTGCTTATAAGAAGCCCCTTATAAGAAGACCAGACTCTCGAACGGCCAAAAGTTTAAGAAACTCCAGTACTGGAATTTTTTACGAAGGAAACTTTTCACCACAGACAGCGAAAAATTTTCCTTTATTTCTTGTGTTTCGTTTGCAATAACGCATTTCTGAGACAAGTAGACCAACAGGAAACCCATATGCATTCAAATACGATCGATAAATGGGTTTGGAACATCATTCAGATAGAATAACTATGTTGCCAATATGGATATTCAAGAAACTCTTAAGAAACTTTCAATACTCAAAATTTGAAAATTTTAAGAAACTTTCAGTACTGGATCAATTTTTTAGTTTCTTATAAAAAATACGTGTAGCCTGTTCCACTTTTATTGGATTATTTATTGCAATTAATGCACCATTAATTTGTATATTCTTTATGTTGCAGCTAACTTGGGCAGACTTGGCATTTTTTGATCATGCTGAGCTGTTTATCAAGTTGTATCCAACTTGCCTTGATGCCACACCTTTGCTAAAAGCTTTGTACGACAAAGTTCGAAATCGACCAAACATCAAAGCTTTCTTGGATGAACGTCCACCAAGTGATATCTAGACAATCACATTGCTTCTTTTATTTAGCTAGATGAATTACGATTCTGCTGAACAATGAATATAGTATTTTTGATACGATTTTGATGTACCAAAACTGTAGAAGTATTGATAGGTTTGCGTGATTTTGAATGAAATCGTGCTTAGTCGCAAAATTTCTCTTTTCATGTTCCTTGCATCTACTGTTTTAAAAGAAAATATATAATTTTGGACGAAGAATTAAATGTTGGGTCAAAATTTAAGTAAGGGCTCAAAATTTAAGATGAGGGCCCCATAGTAATATTATGCAACATCCCCTTTCAGTTACGTACATTGAGGTTTCAAGTACCATAGTGATTTGAATAAGCGTCTAGGGAGATTTTTTCATTGGCAGTTTTGCGCTATGACTGTATGAAAATAAGAATCGAATATACAGTACTCAGTATAGTAATCCAAGAATTAAAATATTTATATCTTGTCTTTAACTTGGGAAAAAGTAGATATCAAATGACCTCGTTAATTTAAGAACCTTTGAATATTTTAAACCTTTTAAAAAATTGGGTCCTTGGCGCTGACCTACAAAGTCATAATTTGGTGTGGTAGTTAAAGTACTCCGCTATTACGTTCGAAGAACAGAGAAGGATTTGTGATAGGATAATGTAGTGTAGGAAATAAACAGTGAAAAGTATAAGCTATATCTACGAATAGTTGCAATAAAGAATACTCAAGGGCAGAAAATAGAAAATATCTCAGATTAAAACTGAAACTGAAATGTTCTATCCGATAATAAACAGGTTTTACAAAGCACTTCGCTTGAACGTCAACAAGGCTAAGCCAGCAGAATTCTGCTGTTTGGGTGGATGTCTTTAAATCGATTCAAAACTTCGTGAAGATCTAACATTTCTGCTCGCTTTGCGTGAATCCCAATCACCATAAGAGATTTTAGCCTCGGATCAGTCATTCTACTTCTCATGTAGTTCTTCACAACGCGCATGGTGCTGAACGATCTCTCGCAAGAGGCGGTTGATACGGGAATCACACAGGCAATAGTCAACAATCTGTGTAATTCGTAAAAGGCGTCTTGAAGTCGGTGGGTTGCAATTGTGAACTCAAGAAGACCTTTAGGATACTCCTTGTTACTTTTTCTCGCTAGAAGCTAGCCTGATATAAAAGTTTTGACTGAATAAAATTTACGAAGTTTAAGTTTTGTTTCATTTAATTTCTTAGTGACTGTGAAGTTAAAAGTTATTTATAGCAAAGTAGTATTCAAAATCAGAGTAGTGCCGACGCTGTGAGAGAAGCGTCAAGAACTTGCTTGCCGACGGGGGCTAACTGAAATCGAGGGGGCTAAAGCCCCCATGCCCCCATGCCCCCATGCCGCCACTCCTGATTACGTTTGTTTATTCTATTTATTCTTATGGCTCTTTTCCTTATTACGGCCTTGGGCGACGTCATGTTGTCCGCATAAAGCTGCTGCTACACGTGCGATGTTTTGCTTGAAATGGCGACAGAACATGTTTAAAAATTGTCGCCGAGACCGGAAAAATTAAGAGTCGCTTGTGTAGCCGGGATATATTTTCGAACAAAATGTTCTGCGACCTTAGGAAATACGGATGCAGAACATTGCTTTGGTTGAACGTTTCATGACATGATTTTGATTGTCGCCAGTAATGTCGCAGCGTGTAGCCGGTTTTTTCGCATTGCTGACGCAACACATTGCATTGTTTTCGCACCTTTTCCTTGAAATTTTCTAGGAGTGTCGCAGAACTTCAGTCGCAGCATATTTGTTGCAGTGTTTAGCCACCTAAGGATTTTTCATGACAAGATTCTTTCATGTGTGTCGCGTAACCATTTCAAGCAAAAAGTCGCGCTTGAAGCTGCGGAGTCCCACACAAAAGTTCAGGCTTTGCTGCTACCAGGGCCAATCAATGAACTAAACATGATTTATATTTGATTTGGCGTACCAGGGAAAAGTTATTTTGATTCGAAAATAATATGACGTCGCCAGAAAAGCAAGCATTGATTTTAGAAGCCTTTCATTTCCGTATTCATATTCTTATTCTATCTACCTTCAAAATCCATATTTTGTATTAAATGTAAATTTCAACCGAAGAAGGGTCAAAATTAAACCTTGATGGTATAAAGTAGCCTTTTAAACTTTATACGATGTCTGTATTTTACTTCTCACACAAATTACTTTCAATCGGTAGATCGGCCATGCTCATGGTGTTATGAGCATCCGAATTCAGTCTATACAACCTGTGAAGATGCTTTGGCTGCGAACAAGGTGTCATCTACCAAGATCGAGAGTATTGTCAGAGGTGAGTGTGGATGTTTTGGTTTTTGATTTGGTTTTGAATTGAGATGATACTGACTGTCAGCATGCGTCAGTATATGCATCTAAAAACTCCCATAGAAGAATAATTTATTACGATAACATCAAGTTCAATCTTCCAATTCCACGTTCCATATTCTCCATTTTCCGTTCCAATTCCCTGTTCTCCGTTTTCCATTCCTCGTTCCCTGTTCCATAATCCGAATTTCTTACTATATATGCCTTTTTCTGAAAATCAAGAAACTCTTCTACTTATGGACGAAGAAATAAGAAAAAAAACTAAGAAGCTATTTCTGCTTTTAAATACAGCATTCTATTTTACAGATGTGCTTAGTGTAATGTTTACTGAGATTGTGTTAAAATTTTTGGTGAAATAGCTTTCTTTATATAGTACATCCTTGCAAATTTGTCAATTACATTGAAAAGCCAGCAAAGAGCCAAAATAAGAGGTTTTAGGGGGTACCAGTCATTCTGTGAGGGCTGGAATACTGGATATGTTATGCAACTCTTGAGGGCTGGACCAACGTCCAGTTGCTTATTGAAAAAAGCGTAGTCCCAAACAGCTATTATACCTAGGGTCAATTCCTGACAATGTCCATATTTTGATTGCTAAGAACATTCATTCATTTCATTAATAAGGATTTTACTTCATCCACTACAACACTTTATTACTGTAGAAAACAACAAAAAGATACCGAATTACTACAATGAATCCTTTAGCTGTTCACGCGATAGAAAAGCGTTTCTCAGGAAAGCACACAACTCTCTTAACAGACCAAGATCCTCAGCAGACAACATGAAAACAAATTTTTCATCAGTCCCTACTACATATATGGCTCAAAGCTTAGTTTCTTATAAAAAACGAGTGTATCTGACTTGCCTTTTAACTTTTTCGACATTCCGGGATCAAAGTTTTTTCAAGTGAAATTCGAGTTGGATCTTTTGATCTAGAACTTGTCCCGTATCAAATTGCAGTGCAGGCAGCATGAGTAAGCTTTTTTTGTCATTTGCTTTGAAAAACCACCATTTACACACGTGATTTCGGGGGCCCATAAATTCCGTCGTTATTCTTGAAATTGTCTTTTGCTTCTAACTGATTTTTGCGAAAGAGCTCCAGGTAAGAATCGAGTAGCAATATACGGTAAATAATTCTAATACGTTTTTTTTATAAGGAACCTTAACTCTGAGTTGAGGCTGGAGTTCCTTAATTTTTCAACAAAATGAGGCTGAAGTTCCTTATGCTGTTCCTTCTCGTGAGATATGTTTGAATACTAATTTTTACAGCAAATTCATATAAACTTGCTTAATTGAACAAGATACTTCACATTAAACCTTTCTTTCACAAAATTTTCGAAATTTGTATTTTTAAGTTAAGAACTCTCAACTCTTCAAGAAACTTTTACTATACCATTTGTGCTCAAAGATAAGAAACCCTACTATATGGCTTAGAGCATAGTTTCTTATAAACTTTTCGTTGCTGCTGGTGTTGAATTTACGGACCACAGAATTCCCTTCGAGGTGCCACCATTCAAAGAATGGCAAGAAGAGAAGAAAAACAGTAATTGTTTTTGTATTGTGTTGTTCTATTTTTCTACTAATGCTTGCTCTGTAGGTCCGGTGTGGTCTGTGGAGTCTAGAAAAGTTTCAGAGCCGTCTGTTCCAACTACTAGATCGGCCAATCTGATCCTGATCTTCAAGGACAGAGAGCATTTCTATGCAGTCTAATCCCGTCCAGCTTTGAGATCCCCGACACGAGTCGAATACCAAAATTTTTTGCAAATCTCTTTGAGTCTAGAAGCTTTCCTTTTCGTGATCTAAATAGATAGGATACTCCTCCTAACCATGTTTTTCAATGCTCTTTGAATAACATAAAACATCGAAAAAGATTTGATACTATGATCACTGCACGGGGGTGTACTTGACTTATTTTCGGATAGGGATGTGCCACCCAGGAAACAAAATGCCTAC